>JAWWES010000006.1:1107369-1143120 GCA_035583135.1 Lophotriccus pileatus
GTATTATTTTATTCTGTATTATTTTATTCTGTATTATTTTATTCTGTATTATTTTATTCTGTATTATTTTATTCTGTATTATTTTATTCTGTTCTATTTTGCTGTTTCTTTCTGGCATCTCAGTAACTTGCCGGGGGGGGGCTGTTTTGAGGTATGAGCTTTGTGTGGTTCCTGGGGGACCACTGGATGCAGCGAGGGCTTGGGATGCAGCAGTGCAATGTATATACTGTGGGCTGAGATCGAGAGAAGGTATGAATGGGATAATTTAGGCTGGATTCCACAAGTATTCATGTAATCCTTTAGGTTGGAAAAGCACTCCAAGGTCATTGAGCCCAGCCATTAACCCAGCAATGCAAATCCCCTTGAGCCCACCCTTGTGTGGCATCACCACGACTTTGCAGCTGGAACAGACTCGGTGCTGTCAAAAAAATGGAAAAAATGCAGTTTATAAACAAGGCTTTTGAATAACTTCCTGCGGCCCTCACTGAGTCACCTCCCTGCCGTGGGAAGGAGCGCGGATGTCACCGTGTGACGAGGTGGCACTTGGGGAAGGTGCTCCACAGGGTTCCTGGCTGGGATCCCAACCAGCTCCAGAGCTGCTGGGATGATCTTGCTGTGTCCAAATTACACAGGAGTCAGGGCTGAATCATCTGGGTGTAGCAGCGCGTGCGGGGCCGGGGACCCAGGGCTGGGGGGTGGAAGGGTGACACTCAGCTTGGGGGTGTTTCCCTCACTGGAATATTGGAGTTTTTTGGTGGCCTGTGATCTGCTTGGGAAGTCCTGGATCATCTGTCAGAACCATGGTGACAACATGAAAATCACCTTCTGTAGGAGCCCCTGGGCTGAACACCTTCTCCCCAGTTTCATATGAGCACCTCAGTGCCCTTTCTCTGGGGACTTTGACATCAAGTATCTTTTATTCTATACGTCTGAATGTCCCTTATTCTATGTGCTGCTTCTCTTTTAATCCATAGTATAGAGACATTCCAATGCTTATCACCTGCATTAGAGCATGTTTTACTTTACCAGATTAAGTTTGCACCTAATTTTTGGATTTTCAAGCCTGGTTTTCATTTTAAAAAGAGCTGAACTTTTGAGAGGGAGGGGGGTTTAAGAAATTTCACATCACAACTTTGTATTATGTAGGATTAGTTTATCCATCCAGGTTTATCTGGGCACATGCTTTGCCTGTGGATTTGCTTGAATGAACACAGGGGAAGGGTGTTTGCATAGGAGAAGCTTTCAGTAACTCAGGATGATTTTGGGTGATGAGGTATCTGGGACTGAACCAGCAGATACCGGCTCTTCAGCTAATCTTCATCTGATCCCACTACAAAGTCAGTAATGCGTCTGTAGATGTAATAAACTTAATTACTTGACTGTGAGATCAAGGAGCTGAGAAGGAGCAGCATTGGGTGCATTTGTTTTAAATTGCCTTCAAAGAGTTGAATGTGGAGCTGCGTATTTTGGTGGGGAAACCACTGTCTAAAATACCTTAAGATGCTACAAATGTGGTTCTCTTCCCTTCACAGCTCCCAGCCCCACTACAGCTGTTCCTTATATGTCAGTGAAGTGCATTGATGTAAGGAAGAACCACCACAAAACCAAGTGGCTGATGCCCTGGGGACCCAACCACTGCAAGAAGCTGAAGGACTTCGACGAGGCAGTGAGCCGGCAGATCGAGGCCAATGACATCGTGTTTGCTGTGCATGTCCCGCTGCCCACCAAGGAGATGAGCCCCTGGTTCCAGTTCATGCTCTTCATCATGCAGCTGGACATCGCCTTCAAGATGGACAACGACCTGAGTGAGTGGCTCTGTCCCCTGGGGTCTCGTTTCCCACAATGTTTCCCTTAAAGTTGCTTTTATTTTGGGCCACATGTTGGCTGTTGGTGCCCCACACAGTGAGGTGGTGCAGGAGCATGTTCTGAAGGTGGCAATAATAACCGTGAAATGGTTTCAGTTAGGAAGGAACCCTAAAGTCATCTCATTCCATCCCCTTGCCATGGGCATGGACACCTTCCATTATCCCAGGTTGCTCCAAGCCCCATCCAACTTGGCCTTGGACACTTCCAGGGACAGGGCAGTCACAGCTTCTCTGGGCAACCTGTGCCAGAGCCTCACCTTTTTCACAGGGAACAATTTTTTCCCAATATCCCATCTAAACCTGTTCTCTTTCAGTTAGAAGCTATTTTATATATAAAAAAAATGCACAAATAAAAATAGACAAAATCCCCCAAAACAGAAGAAAAAATACCAAACTCAAAAATAACGCTGCACTAAAATCTGCAAAATTATGTTGGAAGCAGCAAGGGTAGGACTGCTCTGCCCCTTCCAGGCAGAAGTTGTACATGTATGTGCATGTTTTAGTGTTTGGAGGAAGTCCCTTTCTAACAGCCCTAACATACACTGAATAAACAATTTGCTTTTCAGACTGGTTGAACTGGAGTGTCTGTAGCTTTTGCCCTGGCTGCAGCCAGGTTGGGTTGGATCTGTGTGGTGGATCAGTACAGGGAGTAACTCTGGTTTAGGAGCTGGGGATGTGGACCAGCAAACAGGAGCAGCGAGGTCACTGCTGATCTGCTGAGTTTCCATGCCAGCTTTGTTTCCTTCACTACTTGCTCCCTCAGCATGGACCTGTTTCTGCCAGCTATTTATCATGGAATCATAGAATCCCAGACTGGTTTGGGTTGGGAAGGACCTTAAAGCCCATCCAGTTCTACCCCGCCATGGCAGGGACACCTTCCTCTAGACCAGGTTACTCCAATCCCCATCCAACCTGGCCTTGGACACTTCTAGGGGTGGGGCGGGGATTACATTTAATGCATCATCATTAAGATAAGTTAAAACAGAGACTGTGGAAAGCTGATGTGTATTTTTATCCCTGTAATTATCTCTGAAATTCAGAGAGAGCAGCTTTGTGACTTTAAGGCCTCAGCTTCTCAGTCTGGAATAGATGGTTGCATTAGGGAAACACCACTTTGTTCTGAGGCTTTTCAAGTTGAACCACTGAGCTGGAGTCAGGAATGGCTGAGCACCTGGAGCAGGCTGCTGGAATGCTAAACAAGCTTCTGGCACCACTTCTGCTGGAAGAGAAGGTCATTGTCTATGCCCTTCAGTCCTGCAAAGGTGGGAGCTTTTTGTGATATCTAAAAGCGTAGAAGCTCATCTTGGGCCACCCCTTGGGTAGTAAAAGGGAGGTTCAGGGTGAGCTATGTCACTGCTCAGGTCCTGCTATTTGGCATTCAGGAGCTGCTGCTTTTCTTTATAAGAAGCATGTGGAGATGAAGGACATTAATACTTCCTATGGTGTGAGCTTGTTTGGCACACTCTGAAGGTTTTGTTTCATTGAAGAAATATTTTAAAAGCTATTTTCCAATTTTTTGCCAAGCTGAAGGCAGACATAAATTTAAGTGTAAGATCTAAGAAACCAGTGAGTAACACATTTCTTGCTTGCTAGATTGTGTTGTAGAAGATCTTAAAGAAATAAGAACAAAGGAGGAAACAATGTGTTCTCCCTGTTCCTGAAGCCCCACAGCATGGTCTGAGTGCAAGTGCTGTGCAGGGTCCTGGGCTCTGCTGAGTTCCCCTTCATCTTCAGAGGATGTTGCTGAGCCTCATCAAATGTCACCCTCTTTTGTCCCCAAGGATACTTGGTCATCCTCTTCTTCTGCAATCCATAAGCAAGGCCAGTGCACAGAATATACTGGCAGTTGTCTTCTCTAGGGATGCTGAGTGCTGCAGCCCTGCTGGGAAAGGGATGCTCCAGGATGGGGACAGGGGGACAGTCAGGCTGTGCCTGTAGGAGATGTTGGTGACTCATGGCTGACTCCTCATCTCTGCAGAGCAGGAGTCATGCCTGTGTCAGCCCTGCTCAGCCAGCCAGCAAGGATTGTCCCAGGATAGAGGGGAGGGAGTCCCTGGTAAGGTGCCCCAGGAGAGCCTGGCAGGTGCTGAGCATCCTGGAATGCTGCTGGGATCTGCACCAGCAACCAGCTCTAATCACCTTCACCTTGGGAACTTGCTCTGGACTTTCACTGTTTTTGAAATACAGATGTTTTTGGAATGTAGATGTTTAAAAGCTGAGATACTTCCCTGTGTTTATCCTTCATAGAAAGCTGGAAGAGAATCAGACTGTTCCTCCAAGAAAGAGGCTATTTCTGTGCCCAAGCTGTCCTGTCTTTTCTTGATGCATTATGCACTCAATTATTAAAACCCCTTCCCAGAACTGGGAAAAGGAAAGGCTGGAATGAGATGGAGTTTCTTTGCAGTTGGAATGCAATTGTGTACAGTCAGAGGGCCAAGTGCTGCAGTTTCCTGCTCTAATTCATCCAGCTCTGAGCTTCTTGGTAGGATTTGTAATTTTAGGGAGCTGGTGAAGCATGGAAGTGTAATGCAAATCATTCCAGCGTTTCTGTGTGCTTGCCCTAGGCTTCTCCCCAGACAGCTGTGTCAGTGTGCATCTGGCCCAGAGCTGCCTCCTGAAACAACTCTGCTATTTTTAGGCTATTGTAATGTGAGTGAAGATATCCTGGGCAAGGATCACAGTAAAGTGAATCATGGAAAAGATCCCAGGCAGGAAAATGCCAATGGGGAGAATTACGGGGAGTCCCTCGCTGTGGGGGGTCACAGCTCTGACCTGCTTTGGAGCATCCCATAATCCTGGGAAGGGAGAGTCAGGGAAAAGGCTCAAAGCTGGGATGCCCACAGGAGCGTGTCTTCTTGTTGGGCAGCCCTGGAATGTGTGATCCTCTAAATGACCCTGTGTTAGTCCTGTAGGTTTATTAATACAGTCTTGTGGCAGAGTGAGGTTGGCACACAGTGGCTGAGCTGCTCCTCCCAAATAGATTTACCAGGTTCCAAATTAACCACACATCACCTACAAGACCTGTGTAGGCAAGGCTGAGCTGGAGATGCCATGGGAAGGTGTCTGCTGTGGTCCTTGTGAAATAAGGGTCCGTGGCAGGGGTAACTTCATCTCTTGGTGCTGAATGAGACAAATTTTTATCTTTTATTGTTGGGAAATTCTGGAGAGCCTTGATTACTATGAGTGAAAGAACTGAATAACTGGAAGGGACTAGGTTGGGAGGGACCTTAAAGCTCATCTTATTCCTATTCCCTGCCATGGGCAGGGACACCTTCCACCATCCCAGGTTACTCCAAGCCCCGTCCACCCTGGCCTTGGACATTTGCAGGGATGGGGCAGCCACAGCTTCTCTGGGCAACCTGTGCCAGGGCCTCACCACCCTTACAGGAAAGAATTTCTTCCCAATGTCCCATCTAATCCTACCCTCTGGCAGTGGGAAGCTGTTTAATGCTGTGCAGGAAAAGGACAACCCCGGTCCTCAAAATTGTCTCTTCATTTTAACATTTTGACATTTTAATAATACTGTGAATAAGGCACCAGTCTTAAAATTTACTTCTCTGCCAGTGTCAGTGTCCTTACTTATTCCTCAGGGACAGTGGGAGTTGCTGGTGGAAGGCTGAGAGTGAGCTGGCATAGGACTATCATGGAATCATGGACTCATATAGGTTGCAAAAGACCTTTAAGATTGAGTCTAACCGCTAACCCAGCCCTGCCATCAGTCTGGTGCGCTGATTATATGTGTATGTCTATATGTATACATCTATATCTATATTCTTTATAGATATATCTATATTTTATGTTGACAGCCTTGAAGGGTCTTTGCACAAGGCTCTTTTCCAATGGGAGGTGTCACCCCGATGCAGAGACTGATGGAAATCCAGAGGGAGCCTCTAATCCATTGGCCTGGGAAAGCATGAAGCAGTCCATCTTCTGCCTTCTGGTTTTCATACGCGATGGCAGCAGCAACATTTGGACTGCGAAGATGAAATACTGAAAGCTGTTTTTGTTGGATTTAATCCCAAGCATTCCAGTTGGTTTTATGGCTTCTGAAATGGAGTTCGTAGTTCTTTTTAGCTGGGCCAAGTTCAACCTTATGTTCCCATTTATCTGTTTTGCTGGTCTCCTAAACAGCGGATCTGAGATTGCAAATTTGTGTTTCATGGAAACCCAACTCATGGCAGCTTTGGAAAGGAACTGGATAATGATCAGGATGGTGTAGATCACGTGTGCTAAAAAATGATCAGAAAAATCTTGATGCCCCCACATCACATGCACAACCCGGCCACCTCTGAACGATGTATAAATAACAGCTCCCAACCACAGATCCCATCCACGCCCCTTCCCATCAGTTTGGATGAATGTGCCACCATGTATTCCCAAAAAAATATAACTGATGGGTTGTAGCCATTTCCTACTTTTCTATGGTGGATGGTTCCACAGCCGTCTCCCAACACTTCATAGAATCATAGAATCAACTGGGCATGAAAAGACTGCCCAGATCATCAAGTCCAACCCTTGACCCAACACTGCTGTGGTTACTAGACCGTGGCACTAAGTGCCACATCCAGTCTCATGTTAAAAACCTCCAAGGACAGTGAATCCATCACCTTCCTGGGCAGCCCATTCCAATGTCTGATTATTCTTTCCATAAAAAAAAATTTCTTCCTAATATCCAACCTGAACTTCCCCTGGCAGAGCTTAAGATCATGTCCTCTTATCCTACCGCTGGTTGTCCGGGAGAAGAGACCTCCTTTCAAGTAGCTGGAGAGAGTGATGAGGTCTCCCCTGAGCCTTCTCTTCTCCAGGCTAAACAGTCCCAGCTTCTTCAGCCTCTCCGCATAGGACTTGTGCTCCAGTCCCTTCACCAGCCTACTTCCTCTTCTCTGGACCTGCTCCAGCACCTCAATATCCTTCCTGAACTGAAGGGCCCAGAACTGGGCACAGCACTCCAGGTGTGGCCTCGCCAGTGCTGAGTACAGGGGAAGGATCACTTCCCTGGTCCCGCTGGTCACACTATTCCTGATACAGGCCAGGATGCCACTGGCCTTCTTGGCCACCTGGGCACACTCTGGCTCATGTCCAGTCTCCTGTCAATCAGCACTCCCAGGTCCCTTTCTGCCTGGCTGCTCTCCAGCCACTCTGTGCCCAGCCTGTAGCACTGCAGGGGGTTGTTGTGGCCAAAGTGCAGGACCCGGCACTTGGCCTTGTTGAACCTCATCCCGTTGGAATCAGACCATCTCTCCAGCTTGTCCAGGTCCCTCTGAAGAGACCTCCGGCCCTTCCAACAGATCAACACTCCCCCCCAACTTCTCCATGGCAGATTGTTCCATAGCCATCCTCTGTAGCTTTTCCAACAGCTGTGGCTCTGCGAGTTTGATGCTCAACGAAAAGAGGCTAGGCTGTAGCATGAACATGCTCATTTTGGAGTGTGTTTCTCATTCAGAGCCTGGGATCTGTTCCTGGTAAACAGGAGGATTTTACATCTGGTGGAGCTGGTACAGACTTGCTTTGGGTTTTTAAACATGTTGATGCGTTGCTCCTTGGCAGCTTCAGCTGCAGCTCTTCATTTCATGAACATGCTCAGTTACAGCACTGAAATAAGCCTGTTCCAGCCTCATTTCCTCCTTGCAGCAACGACCTCCTTGCAGTGTCCTGGCAAGAGCACATTTACAAGCAGTTGTAGCCCATCCTCTCCCTATGAACATGTCCAGGGGGGCCGATGCCCATCCTGAGGTGTGACCTTGCCGGGGCACAAGCTCTGTGTGTGTGACTGACGGGCAGGTTGGGGCATCTGCAAAGGCACAAACAAGTCAATGCAGGTGTGGGCAAGGACAGGAGGGCTCCAAAAGTCTTCTGGAGAACAACTTAAGCCAAACAAGAGGTATAGAAAACATCAATGCCATTGTGTGTGTGATTGTTTCTGATTTTTTTTTCCAGCAAGGCCAGGATAGCTCAATTCAGCTCCTTAATTTTCTTTATAAAGGAATGTGGTGCTTTCCGGTTACTCTGGGAACATAACAAGCCTCGTGTTTCCTCCCTCTTACAGAGGAGAACGCGGAGATCACTCTGGATGTGTCGCTGGCCTATCGTGATGACACGTTCAGTGACTGGGAAGAAATAGCTCATGCCATAGAGAACAGGAAGCTGAAGTGTACCTTTAGCTCACCAAAAGTAAGGAGCTTGGACGATGCTGGTGGTGGGTATGGGTGGGAGTTGTCCTCTTCCTGTCACAGAATCATAGAATCATTCTTTCTGTGAAGAAATTTTCACCAATATCCAACCTAAACCTCCCCTGGCACTACCTGAGGCTGTTTCCTCCTGTCCTGTCACTTGCTTTCTGGGAGAAGAGTCTGAATCCCATCTGGCTGCACCCTCCTATCAGGGAGTTGTAGAAGGTTCATCTTGGAAGGCTCCCTTGACTTTACGACTGTTAAAGACCCTGAAATGTGAACCTCCTTCAGGTCAAACTTATTGATTCATTGACCCAAACCAATCAAAACCACGAGGATAAATGTCCCCAAGCCACTGTCTTGCACAGGCTCTCCCCAGGAATTGGCAAGCAGGCTTTTGGTTATCCCAGTTTGAGGGCTCTTGCAGACGCTCCCTGTGGGTGGATGTGGTGGTCCCTGGGGACTGACAGCCATGGTTTTGCTCCCTGCGCTTTCCCCAGACCCTGGAGTCCGAGGGCCGGCACTACGACTGCGACTTCCTGCCCTTCATGGAGATCGGCAGCGTGGCACACAAGTACTACCTCATCAACATCCGCCTGCCCGTCAACGAGAGGAAGGGCATCAACGTGGGCATCGGTGAGATCAAGGACATCCGCCTCGTGGTGAGTGTCCATCTTGATTCCAACCGGGACGGCTGCCCATCCTGCTCCCTGTCCTGAGCATTTCTGGTCCCGCTCCAGCCTCACATGAGCCTGTCCTCCTTCCCAAGGGATGCCCTCTTTGCTCTTCTGAGGAGCCCTCCCCAAGCCTCAAGCCCTGTGACCACCTCCAAAGCTGGGCTCTTTCTATGGCTCCGAGAGTTCCCCTGTGCTCTCCCCTCCCCACCACAGTCTGGCTGGGATGCAGAGTCTGCCCTCTCATGGGTACGAGTTCAGGAGGAACAGAACAGCAGGGTTTGCAGGGGATTTGGATCTTGGAATTGGTTGTGGCTCTGCAGATGTCTGGGATGGCTATCAGCAATCCTTGCTTCTGTCCTCCCTTGAGGCTTGGTATGCATGGATGCTTCTCCTAGCTGGAAGCCCTCCCCACACTGTCCCTGTCAGCAAAGCAGGGAGCCAGGGCTGTGGTGGCCGCAGACAGTGGTGGGAGGGCACGTGGCTGGAGAAACACGTTCATTTGGCCAGTGCTCTTCCCACCAGCGATGACTTGGCTCCATGAGTGTCCCATTACTTGTCTGGGAGTAATTCTGTCAGCTTTTTCCATGCTGTGTCAGAATCCCCTCCCCTGCCTCATGTCGGCTGGTATTTGTTTTCATACCTTCTGCAACCTGCCCAGGTGGCCTGGGGGCTCAGTGGGCACCTGCTCCCTTTCCGGTGTTGGTCAGCCCATGTCTTTGGGATGCACTGCTACGTCTGTGCCTCTCCTGCCACTCTTGTAATGAGAAGCACAGAATGATAAGATTAAGGTGACTGTACAGCAGTCACCTTTCACCTTGCTTTTCCTCAGGGCATTCATCAAAACGGAGGCTTCACCAAGGTGTGGTTTGCCATGAAGACCTTCCTGACCCCCAGCATCCTGATTATCATGGTGTGGTACTGGAGGCGGATCACGCTGATGACACGTGCTCCCGTCCTGCTGGAGAAGTGAGTCGGGGCCCAGGTGACCCTCGAGCAAGGGGATTCCCTGAGGTGGTTGTTGTTCCCAGGCAGAGCCCATAGTTGGGGAGACAGGAACTGTCTCTTCTCAATCCCCTCCCTCCACCCAGGCACACTGCGAGCAGGAGACCTCCATAGCTTCTCTTTTCTTTCCCATTGAACCCACGGAGAATGAGGAGCTGCTTGGAGTGAATCAGTCCTAGAGGGTTTGGTGGCAGGAGGTGACACTTCCCAAAGAGCTGGATTTCCTTCTGTTGCATTCTATGCACAGCTTTGCATTTTGGGGCTCTGTTCTTCCCTTGAACACTGGAAAGACATAGATGTATCTGCTTCTCCAGGGTCATCTTTGCTCTGGGAATTTCCATGACATTCATTAACATCCCTGTGGAGTGGTTTTCCATCGGTTTTGATTGGACTTGGATGCTGCTCTTCGGAGACATTCGGCAAGGAATTTTCTATGCCATGCTGCTCTCGTTTTGGATTATCTTCTGTGGGGAGCACATGATGGTGGGTATTACACTGATGGAAAGGGGGTTTCCAGCTCTGATCCCAGCAATACCTGGCAGCTCCCTTGTACTTGTTGAGAGTTGGAAATGATGCTTTGGGGACTTTCACCAGGTGAGGGCATTTCAGGCTAAATTGCTTTTCCCTTTTTCTCCTTCTCCAAACCTCTTGACCTGATCAGGACCAGAGCGAGCGGAATCGGCTCTCAGGATACTGGAAGCAGGTTGGACCCATAGCTGTGGGCTCCTTCTGCCTCTTCATCTTCGACATGTGCGAGAGGTGGGTGCAGCAATCCCACATTCCCGGTCACCTCCCCAGCAGGGACCAGCGGTTTCACGCCATGGCTGGATGCACAGCCCCATCTCCTGGAGCCTGGAGAGGCTCCTGCGGGTGCTCTGAAATGTGCTGGCATGTCACAGCAGGAGAACACCTCCCATCTCACCTCTGCCTCGCACACAGGGCAAAACAGCACAGCTGGCTATTCCCACGTGGAACCCTAGGGAAAGGTTCTACCCCCAGAGGGTGGCTGGGCACTGAACAGACTCCCCAGGGCAGTGGTCACAGCCCCAAGGCTGCCAGAGCTGCAGGAACATTTAAACAACGCACAGGGTGGGACTGCTGGCATGTCTGTGCAGTGCTATAAGCTGGACTTGTGTTCCTTGTGAGTCCCTTCCAGCTCTGGATATTCCATGATTCTGTGATTCTCAGGCTGCAGAGTGGATATGGGGCCCTCTGAGCCCATGGGCCTCTGACAGTTGGTGTTTTCTGTCCTCTCCAGGGGAGTGCAGCTCAAGAATCCCTTCTATAGCATCTGGACCACCGAGGTGGGCACGGAGCTGGCTGTATCCTTCCCCAGGCTTGGGCTGGGTCAGTAGGAGAGGGAGGTGTTCCCCTCCTAGTGTGGGAGGCCAGGGGTGGCTCAGGTGCTGCAGATGCCCGTGTCCTGGCAGGTTTGGAGCTGGACCCCTCAGGGGACTGGTGCTGTGTGAGGGGAAGTCACTGAGGAACTAAATATGTGAATCACCTGAATAATGTTTTCTAGTAATTCTTTTCAGTTTGTACCATTTTCCCTTAACTCTCTCTGCCCAGATGGCCTTTATTATAGTCGCAGGGATCTGCCTGTGCCTCTATTTTCTCTTCCTGTGTTTCATGGTCTTCCAAGTGTTCAGAAACATCAGTGGGAAGCAGTCAAGCCTCCCTGCCATGAGCAAGGCTCGTCGCCTTCACTATGAGGTAACTGCCTTCCTTGGGGCATGGATTCTTTATTTTTGGACCTCAGAGTCTGTGCTGAGACTCCTCTGCACATAATCCCCCCATACCTCCATTTCTCCTCCTCTAAGATTAATTTTTGTGTTTAGTGGGAAGTGTTGCCAAGACCACCTGGTTTGGTGTTGTCATTTCCTAAAGAAGTTGCTGGAGGGAAACAAGGATCAAAACACAACACATTCAGCTCATTATCCCTGTTTTTAGCCCATGATTTTGTATGTGTTCCTGTCCTACCTGCCTCTACTAGCTGTCAAACCCAAGGAGCTTGCTCTCAGTGCTTAAGCTGTTTCCACAGGGTTGTAAATATTTATCCTCAAAGTTGTTCTGTTAAACTGTGGTCACTTCTGATTTAAACAAGTCGTTATCACCCATTGGGAATGCACAGAAAAAATTAGAAAATCCAGTGTGGAAGAGTTAAATTAATAGCCATTTGTTGTTGTGGTGTGGCACGGTCATTACACAGACACCTAAATTTCAGAAACAGGTTAAAACAACCAACACACACAAATGTAAAACTAGTGAAAGCGGGGATGGTGAAGAGTGGGATGGATCCTGAGCCTGAGGTTGTCTCGGGATCTCTGTTCTGTGACAGCCAGCCTGGTTTTGCCAGGCATTGGAATTGCTGCAGCCTCCTCCCAACCAGGCAGGGGGTGAGGATGAGTGTAGTGAGACCAGAGCCCGTGCTGAGACACTGACTCCCCCCATGTTTGTTTTACAAGAGCCGTGAGCTGTCGGGCTGGGGCCTGGCTCACACTGACCCGCTGCCTCTCCCACGTCAATTAACTCCTGGTCAATCAGTCACCAGAGCAAATGTCATGGAAAGGCAGCGCTGTCCAGACATCCCAGCCCGCACGGAGCATCCGGAGCAGCACAGACGTGTGGGGAGCAGAGGATATGGGCTGTGCTGAGCACGACACAGGAGTGGGTGGAGGTTGTTTTGCTTTCGGGTTTCGTGGGTTGGACCCTTTTTTTATTTTTCATTTTTTATACTCATGTCTTGTCTATCCTAAAACCAAAAATGGGTTTTGTGGATTCTGTTAATGTGACCAATGACATTTCTCTCTAAACAGGGGCTGATTTTTAGGTTCAAGTTCCTTATGCTCATCACCCTGGCCTGTGCAGCCATGACCGTCATCTTCTTCATCGTGAGCCAGGTGAGCCATAGGACTGGGTTGCCTGGGAAGCCACTTCCCAGGCCTCTCCCAATGCCAACTCTGGTCAGACAAGACAGGCCTGTTACAAGCACGTTTGATAGCAAGTTGCTTTTTAAGAAGTTGTTTTCATTTGTTTGAAGCTCTGCCATGAAATGTCTCAGGCTGGAGCCGCACAAAGGCCGTTGGCTCCCAGAGCGTTGGGGCTGCGCTGGGCGGAACATCGGCCAACAGCGTTAGTCATTTCTGAGAACTCAGAAAGGGGAAAACGTTCTGTTCACACTGAAACACTCCGGTGGCTTTGTGTGCCCACGGAGACGTGACAGAATCCAGCCTTCCCTGGGCTGACTGTTCCCAGCAGCAGCTGTACCTGTTTATCCTGAGCTCCGACACCATCTCTGTACTAATGAATTTCTATTGCTGCTGAAATCAGGGAATCTCAGACTGGTTTGGGTTGGGAGGAACCCATCCAGCTTCCCCTCTGCTATGAGCAGGGACACCTTCCACTATCCCAGGTTGCTCCAAGCCCCATCTAATCTGACCTTGGACACTTCCAGAGATGGGGCAGCCAGAGCTTCTCTGGGCAGCCTGTGCCAGGGCCTCACCACCCTCACAGGGAACAATTTCTTCCCAATATCCCATCTAACTCTGCCCTCTGGCAGTGGGAAGCCATTGCCTCTTGTCATGGCACTCCAGGCCCTTGTCCAAAGTCCCTCTCCAACTCTCTTGAAGCCCCTTTAGGCACTAACGTCTCCCTGTAGCCTTCTCTTCTCCAGGCTGAACATCCCCAGCTCTCCCAGCCTGGCTCCAGAGCAGAGCAGCCCTTGGAGCATCTCCGTGGCTCTCTTTCTAAGCTAGTTTAGCTTTCTTCTTCCCTGTTATGCCTTTCTTTAACAGAAAACAGCATTTCAGTGTGAGCAGTCTGTGTATCTTCTAGTAACATTAACATTGATGGTGTTTTCCTGGATGCTGATAAACCTTAGCATGTCTCAGGCTGCTGCTGTCAGCCTCCCCTCCTCAGACAGCTGCAGGAGGCCGTGCTCAGCACATCAGCTCTCATATTATCCACGCTGGTTTTCCTGCTATAAAAGTACTATTTTTAGCAGTTGGATGTTTGTGGATGTCACTGCTTGTCCCCACATACTGCCCTTTGTGTGCTGAGCACATGGTTGCAGCGGGCGTATCCAGAACAGAGTGGTTTGGTCACATTAAATGAGACATCAAAGCTAAAGAAATCTTGATGGAATCATTTTGTCAGGACCATTTTTTCCCTGCAGATTGAGGCTGAAGAAGAGAATCCCAGCCTAGATTCTGCTTCACTGAACCTGTTCCACTCCATTTCCTCCATCCTGTTGAATCGATGCTGTTCTCGCTGATTTACTCAAAGTACAGAATTTGCTCTTTCTCCTGGGCAGGTGACAGAAGGCCACTGGAAGTGGGGAGACATAACGATACAGGTGAACAGCGCCTTCTTCACGGGCATCTATGGGATGTGGAACCTCTACGTGTTTGCCCTCATGTTCCTGTATGCACCATCCCACAAGAACTACGGCGAGGACCAGTCCAACGGTGAGTGCCTCTGAGTGACCTAAGGGGAGAAAGAAAGTGGGAGATGCCTTCTGGACATTTGTTTCTGGCCCAGCTGCACATTCATCACTGTGAAATGTTATGGGAATGATAGTTTGGTTTTCTAAGCAGGCTGGTTTGGACAGGTTTGAGTATTTAGCCAAGACTGGCTGAAACCTTCTAGGTGGTTTTTGTACCTTTTAGCATTGCCCAGATGTAACTACAGCCCAAAGGGGGGGATGAGGAATGGAGAATCCCTGATCTAGTGCATGGCATTCCAGCCCATGGCAGGGGTTTGGAACTGGGTGATATTTTAGGTCCCTTCCAACCCAAACCATTTTGTGATTCTTTGAAGTCTGGGCAAGGGGGGAATGGCAGTGCTGTTGGATTCTGTTATCAGTAGTCCTCAGTAGTACGGAAATCATTGTTTGCATTGTTTGATACAGAATCATGGAATTATTTATGTTGGAAAAGACCTTTAAGGCTGTCAAGTCCAACCATTCCCCAGCACTGCCAAGGCCATCACTAACCCATGTCCCCAGATGCCACATCCACACAGATTTTAAATCCTTCCAGGGATGGGGATTCCACCACTGCCCTGGGCAGCTGTGCCAGGGCTGGACAACACTTTTCATGAAGAAATTTTCCCAATATCCAACTTAAACTTCCCTGGCACAACTTGAGGCCATTTCTTCTCATCCTGTCCCTTGTTCCCTGGGAGCAGAGCCAGACCCCCACCTGGCTTCACCCTCCTGTCAGGATGTTGCAGAGAGTGAGAAGGTCCCCCCTGAGCCTCCTTTTCTCCAGACTGAGCTCCCCCAGCTCCCTCAGCCATTCTGGTGCTCCAGACCCTTCCCCAGCTCCATTCCCTTCCCTGGACACGTTCCAGCTCCTCAATGTCTCTCTTTTCCTTCTATTTAAATAACTGTAACTAAAAGCATTTATAGTATTGTTGCCTGGTCTGTAGCTCAAGCAGCTCCTGAAAGCCTGGAGGGGGTAAAGCGGATCTTTTACTTTCTAATTGTCTGATATTTTCCGGTGAGACCCCCTAACAGAACAACTTTGTTTCTCAGGTGACCTCGGGGTGAACAGCGGGGAGGAGCTCCAGCTCACCACCACCATCACCCACGTGGACGGGCCCACGGAGGTTTACAAGCTGGCTCGGAAGGAGGCTCAGGAGTGACACAGAGGTGCCTCAGTGGGGCCCTGGCCTGGGGTGGGAGCAGAGGACACACAAGTCCCTCTGGCAGGAGACCTCTGCGGCTGAATCCACTCCTTGAGCACCCTGTCCCTGGTGTGTTCCCAGAGCAGTGACACCGAGCAGAACATTTGTAACTCTTTACTATGGTGTAGTTATTCTTGGGGGGAGGGATGTGTATATTGTGTTCCACTCGGGCACGTAAAACTCTGCTGGAAAGGCATTAGGGTTGCAAAGTCGTGCGTTTGGACGTCGGGACGGGGCAGAGCTGCCGTGGGGCTGGTTTTATTTGGCTGTGTGTGCTGGTGCATAAAAAGGTGCTGCAGGGAGCTCAGCTGGCAGCACGCACTCAGAACTCCAAGTACTCTCCTGTGTGTAACTTACACAAGGTGCTGGTGGGGAGAGGGACTAAAGCCTCATTGTAAAAACATTTAATTCCACCATTTGTAACTGTATCAATCCAAGGTTGAGTCTTTAGTGCAGTCCTGCAGCCACCCTCTGCCTCCGAATGAAGCACAGCTGGGAGAGTAGTAGGCTGTTAGAAGTTTTTTTGTAGAAGCAACAACATGCATTCTCAGTAGGGTTTACAGCTGTTTGTTGAATACAGGGAATGTCCAGCCTGGATGCTGAGCTGAGTTGCAGGAGAACAGAGAGAACAGAGTTTCCAGAAGTGCTGATCTCACAGGCAGCTCCTGGGCTTTTGTAGCTTCCTCCATCTTTCCCTTTTGTTGTGGTGCATCCTGTGAGCTGGGCAGTCCTGCTCCTCCATGCATTGCTGGGCTGGAGCACACTTGGGAGAGCTGGATTCCTCCAGGGATTATCAGACTTGAAAGAATCCGCTGGTCACGCATTAATGTGGATCTTTGCTTTTCCAGAGCAAACGCAGGCACTGAGCTTGCTCAGCCCTGTGTTGGGAGGCTGCTGGCACTGCAAGGGAAGTGGGAACTGATTGGGGTGGAGGCTTGAATTGGACTGTGCTGGGACCAGTTAAGAGCAGTGAATGGTGTGGGTGGGAAGAACTGTGGCCAGAAGAGTCTGTGCTGCTCAGGACACGCCTCCCAGGGCCTGGAGCATCCAGAGAGCCTCATGAGCTGGCAGTAGTAAATGTCTGTGTTATCTGCTAGTAACGTGTAATCCACCCTCCCAGTTTTGTCCCTAAAAGATAAGGGTCTGCTGCTGCTGTATGTGGTTGAAGGGTCAGATTAGGAAGAGAAGGCAAGCTCCTGAAGCTGCTGCCAGGCTGTCAGCCCAGGTACCATCATGATTCCCACACAGAATTTATTCCCATCTGTTTATTACAGCTCGGGACTTTGAAAAAAAGAGAGAGTGGCATCAAAAGATTGCCTTGCATCCTTTAGGTTGCTGGGCACCCCAGGCTGTACCTCTGGTTACAGTGTGACATACTGAGCAGACACCTCTGCCAAAGGGCTGCTTTCTTTGTATTGATTGGAGCTATTACAGGATTTTCTTAAAAGGAAGTAATTCTGTTTGTTCAGAATTCAGAATTTGTTCCTGAGATCCCCCTGCCCCTGGAGCATCCCAGCAGGGTCACAGCTTAGTAGGTGTTCCTGCTTGGAGTAGTTATTCCATTGCAAAGTTAATTAAATCCACGCACATCAACATAACTCCAGCACGTTCCCGGCTGAGCGCTCGACTTTGCAACTTTAACATCCCTTTTCCCTTGGGTTCTTATGTGATATTTATGTTGTTCCCATAGGTGTGTCCGTGGGTTTTTTTCCAGCTTAGTCTCTAGGATTGCGTTTTGTAAAGGCTCCTCACGAATGGGGACCCGCAGCTTTCAAACCAAATTCTGTGTCCAACACTAACAGTTTGTTTACGGGGCGTGTGGACGTGTGTGTGTGCGTGTGTGGGTTTTTTATTTCTTCATTCCTAAGCCCTACTCATATGTCTCGGAAATAGTCCGTGGGTCTTATTAAAATAAATATATCCTTTTTTTGTTTAGGTTGAGTTCAGTTTTTACAGAATGCTTTAAGCAACCTGGAAAACCTGTAGTTTTGTTAATTTAAATAAAATATACAGTATTGTGGATTTGTTGCTGGCCACAGGAATTTGTTGTTGGAATTTCTCCCTAATCTCACCCTGCCCTCTGTCAGTGTGAACCCTTTACCCCTTCTTGCTCTGTTCAACTCCCTGACAGGAGCAGGGAGCCAAGTGGATGTCAGGCTCTGCTTTCAGGGAACAAGGGACAGGACAAGAGGAAATGGCCTCGAGTTGCACCAGGGGAGGTTTAGGTTGGATATCCAGGAAAAATTCTTCAGGTAAGGGTTGTCCAGCCCACAGACTACCCAGAACAGTGGCTGAGTTCCTATCCCTGGAGGTATTGAAAAGCCATGTGGATGTGGCACTTGGGGACATGGGTTAGTGGCAGCCTTGGCAGTGCTGAGGAATGGTTGGACTCGATGGGCTTAGAGAGCTTTTCTAACCTAAACAATACTGTGATTCTGTGACCTGAACTTAAGGAGTAGTGGAAAATTTGATGAAATCAGATTAGGTTCTGTATCAAGAGCCCAAGCCTCCCCTTGCAGGGAGGGCTGTCCTGATAAATCAGACCTGAGAGGGGATCCGAGAGCTGAGCTTTTGGCAGAGCCCGTGGCTCTATTCCCTCTGCAACTCCAGCTACCCTGGCACGGAGAGGAACTCGGGCTGCTCCCATACAGACTGGAGGCAGTGCAGCACTGTGGGACCTAATGAACGGCAACAGTGCAAATTAATGAATTCCCAATGACTGTAGAACCGACGCTGCCTCCCACACGGTCCTCTTCTGAGTGTCGCTGCCCGGGCATGTCCTGTCCTGGCAGAGCTCTGCTGCCACCTGCTGCCACCAGAACCTGCTCCCGCTGGACTGAACACAAACCATCGATCCCTCATCTATAAAATATGGGAAATTGGATGATGTGTAGAAGCTCCCATTGCCTGCCAGGTGCTGCTCGGGGTCTGGGAGCTTTGTGTGTCTGTGCTGCTGTGCAGGGACACACTGGAAACTGGCAGGAATAGGAGAAGCCACCTGAGAGTAGCTTTAAAGGCTGGCTGGGGTGGCTGTGAGCAGCCAACATTAGCAAAGGGAAAATGGGTTGTGGAAGATTTTTCTGGGTGAGCTGGGGACCACAATTTCTGAGATCAGAAAAGGGTCTTTGGTTGGAACAGTTTGTTTTCCTTATTGGATTGTTTTCTGCAGGGGAAGGAACTGAACTCAATGATCCTTGTGGGTCTCTTCCAGCTCAGGAGTTTCCATGATTCTGTGTTTCCTTGCAAATCTGGGACTGGGATATCCTCATGGGAGACACTGGGGGAACTGGGCTTGGACCCCAATCCCCATCCCCCTGAAAGGGAGGGAGCATTAGAGCCTGGAAATGCTCAGGGAAAGGTGATGTGAGTGACTGAAGGTTCTGTGGCTGTGTCTCACCATGTGCCTGCTGGATGGAGCCAGCCTGTGTGTCCCAGCTTAAAAATAGGAGACAACTTGTGACTGGGTGAGATCCCAGCAGGGATCCGAGATGGTGCCCAGGTCTGATGGTGCTGTTGGCACTGGATGAGGAGAGGGAGGTGCTGACATTTCCTTGTTGTCCTCTTTAAAGCTGCTCTCAGCAGCCCGCAGACAATCAGAACGTTGTGGGACACTGAAACATGTTCCCTTTCCTATCCCAAATTCTGTAGGCCAAGGCTATTTTTTGGATTTGGGCATGATGGAAATAAAGGATTGGTGGCATTGCTGAGGATAGAAGGGCAGATGAGCTCCTGTTGTAATGACTGTCACTCCTGCTCTCAACGATGGCATAGTCAGTGCATTTTTTTGAAGGGTAAAATAAGCACTAAGCAGCAACAGATTTATTTTTGGAAGGTTTTGCTCTGTGGTGGGCACACAGACATGTCACGGGTCTGCTTCCCACTTAGCACCTGACACTGCACTGCACAAGAGCTGGTGGCTCTTAGGAATTTTTTCCTCCTCTATTATAGGAAATCAATCTGAGCTTCAGACTTTAGGTGTAGAGGTTTAAATAAAATATGAGCTCTCCTCATGGTTATGACTGTTGGCACCTTGTGCCTCTCCATCTCTGAAGTGTAAGTCTGGCAGGGGCAGAGGCTCAGCTGACTCTGGCTGTCCATGCTGGTCCCTCCTCGCTGCCGTGCCGAGCACTGGGATATCGGAGCTCTGCTCCCCATGGAAGGCTGCAGGTTGGGTGTTTGTTTCTGGCTCAGCTGAACTGATGTGTGGTGGCTCCACGCAATGAATTCCTTGCTGAAATGGTTTAAATATTGTCCTGTCCTTCGGCTGTTTCATTATTTCAAGCCAAGGAAAGTTTATATCCATTATAATAGGGGGAATTTGTGGTTTCTTCTATTTTTTTCCATCCTCATTTTGTTGTGCTTTAAGTCCTCCAGAGTTTCCAGAGGAAGGGCACTTTTCCAAGTACAGCCTTCCCTTCTGAGATGTATGTGATAGCTCAGAAATAGCTAAGCCACTCTGGTACATTTCCTAATGAATATTGTACACACTGGACTGCATTTCCAAGTCTTGGCATTTCTGGGAAGAAACATCCTGGCCGGTAAGCAATGTGCACCACTGACACACAGCCTCTGGTTTAATAATAATTTATGTTGTTCCAGAGGAAAATTCTTTTTCTGCCTTTACCTGCTGCCTTGTACCTCTCCACAGGAACCAGTATTAAGGAGAAAGCAGTATTAAGGAGATAGATGGAGTGGCTGTAAAGATCCAGCTCTGTCTCCTCCAGGAAATCCTCCAGAGGAACAGCAGTGGAAATGGAGCCCAATGAAGACAGAGCAGGATGGGTGCCCATCCCTGAGTCTCTCTGCTGTACCCCCAGTCACTTGGATACCCCCCCTGCTGAACCCTGGGGCCTTTGGGGTTGTTGGTGCTGTGCTGTAATTTCCTCTGGGAAATTATGCAATCCCAGCAAGCCCCACAGGAGTCCCAACAGAACAGAAACAATCCCTGGCAAAGTCCCCACAGACCAGGGATCTGGTTATTGTCATCCATTCCACCTGTGGGTCCCCAGTGCTGTCCGGCACCTCACAACTCTGGGAATTCCCCAGGCAGTTTTCCAGGGCAGCAGCACGAACAGACCTCAATCCCTGCTCCCTCTGTGCTCTGCTTCCCTGAGGGGCTCTCCCAGACAGCTGATTTCCATTTAACATTTCCCTTTGGAATTCCTCTGGCTGTTGTCAGCTCCATCCCAAGCAAATCCTGACCAACAGTGGCACACTGAGCCAGCATCTCATGGCTGCGTCCCTCCCAACACAGAGATCCTGTCTAGGACATTGCTCTCTCTGTCCCTTCTTCAAGGAAGCTGGAATCCTTCTTTTACCTTTGCTAAGTTGACTCACAGCTTCTTTCCTGCTGTTCTGACTAGAAGAGAGGCACAAATCCTTCCCTGAACACAGGAGCCTCTTGGCTTTTCATGTCACCTTACTTATCCAACAATTACCTCTTAGAAAGAGGTATTATTTCAATACCTCTTAGAAACAAGTATTGGAAATCTTGGAAAATATCTGAAAATAGGTAACTGCCTTTGAGCAAACAGAGTGAATTAGCTAGTCATTCCTAGTGAGTAGCTAGTTCATTAGCTCTGAAAATCCCCAGTAATGATGAGATTCAGGCAAAGTGAATGACTTGCAAGTTATGAGCCTTGCCACAAACAAGTCATTCTGCCTGGAGAGACAGGAACAGTAAAGGTATGACATAATGGTTAGACAAAAAAAATCCACAGCAGTATGAAGTAAGTCTAAAGGCACACTTTTTGTTGGTCTGGGGTAGGAGGGAAACATTGCAAGGCTGCTAGAAGTGGATTTAAAAAAGGTAGGAGAACAGCACGGAGTCAGTGATGCAGCAAGGATCAGAGAAATAAGACATGATAACCTGGAAAACCACAAATGTTTTGGGAAGAACGAGCTTGGGGAAGGACCGAGAAGTGTTTCCTCCACAGTGCTTTGACAGAAATTCCTTAACTCAGAAACACAAATAGGAATGATAACATCTGCAAAAATTGGTTTCATTGCTCAGTGTGCAACAAGCCACTAATGACACACAAGACACTGACGATTTATTTCAGAGGAATTCCACAAATCTAGCACCCCAACTATCAAAACTTTTTACTACTTCTACATTTTAGATCAGTGGCTGTTTTGAGTCGGTGGTCACGATCTCCCCCTGTTAGAATCACCTTTTACTCTGTCAGAGCTGATTTCAGCACAATTGCTGAGTTGGCTTTTATCAGTTTCTTATCTTGGGAGTTCTGTCAAACGTCATTGTGGCCTGTAAATTTTGCATTCTTTGTGTCCACTATCAGTGGAAATCCTTCTTCCCAAGCTTTGTTAACCTCAACCCAAGGTCTGAGATCACTGAAACACGTGGAGCCCTAAAGTTTAACAAAGCAATTCTACCCACAAGTAATTTGTTTTTCTAACACCTGGACATCACTTAGAGCTTGTTAGTTGCTGGTTCACGGATTAAATCTCCCTTCTTGCTGATTAGGCTTGAAGGTATGCAAAGGTTAAACAACAGAGAACATCAGCTCTGAAGGACATTTGACACGCTGCACATGTTCCAACACGCCCAGGCTGTGAGAGCCCCACGCACGGCCCCAAACACCAACAACTCACGACACGCGTTAGTTTCGGAGCGCCCTCCGCAGGCGGTGCCCGCGGCCAGCTTGGGGCGGGAGGGGGCGGTCCAGGGCGACAGGGAGAGCCGGGAAGGGGGTGCGACAGAGAGCCCAGCCCGTGGTGGCGGCTGTGGCGGAGCGGGGCGAGGAGGAGCCGGGGGTGGCTCTCAGCCCACGGCCGCCTTCTCCTGTCAGGCAGCGGGCTGGGCGTGCTCCGCTCTGCCCGCAGAGAGGCGGCGTTTGGGGAAATTCCTGATAAACCAGGAGACACGCGACTCGTGATTGTGACACACAACGACTCTATTTTATCCGTCGGTGTGAGGGAGACAAAAAAAAAATCATGGAATCACAGAATATCCCGGTGATTTCCTCGGGGAGGGCTGAGGAGCCCTTTCAGGGCATCCCTGCCCTGCTTAATGACAGCGGGGGCGGAAAGCTGAGCTGTATTAAGTGTTTTTAAACACAACCAGAATTAAACTTAAGCCGGGAGATGCTCAGGGTGGCTTAAAGCCGGCAGAGCCTGTCAGTGCTTGGGCGTCTGCGGCGAGGGGGGCCGCGGAGACGCGCCTTTGTGCGTGGAGTGAGAGGGAGCAGCAGGACGCGGCTCCAGCGGCTGTAACTCGGGTGCTTGTGCTGGTTAGTTATTTATTTTCACGGGGGTTTTCAGGGGAAGGCTGGATGGTTGCAGGCGCGGAGCCTCCCCTCCCTCCCGCGGGCAGCGCAGCTCCGGGCAGGGGGGCACCGCTTCCCTGGGGCTGGAATACCGCTTTCCCGGGGCTGGAATACCGCTTCCCCGGGGCTGGAACACAGCTTCCACGCGGCTGGCAGGCGATTCCAGTCCCGTTTCGCTGCTCGGTGGAGCTGATGGCTACAGGTGAATTCGTTTTCGCTTTCATGAGATGTATGGCTGGGGGAGACGGAGGGATAGTGCTTTATTTCAAGGAAAAATGATGGGAGGGGAGTGACTTATTAATTGCTTTTATCAGTAACATACCGTAACATTACCGGGCTGGTATGAACGATTATTTTTTATCTCCCTCTCCCCCTTTTCCCCCTCCCGCTCCCCTTTTTCCCCCTCCCTCTCCCCCTTTTCCTCCTCCCTCTCCCCCATTTTCCCCTCCCTCTCCCCCTTTCCCCCCTCCCTCTCCCTCTCCACAGCCCACCTCTGCGTAGGGCTGTGTAAACTTGGAGGAACGCGGGTATTTTCGGAGCAGACCTTCTCTCGCATCGTCGCGCAGCCAAGATGCCCGAGCAGAGCAATGATTACAGGGTGGTGGTGTTCGGAGCAGCCGGGGTTGGCAAAAGCTCCTTGGTCCTGCGTTTTGTAAGGGGGACTTTCCGGGAAACCTATATCCCCACCATCGAGGACACCTACCGGCAGGTGATCAGCTGTGACAAGAGCATCTGCACCCTTCAGATCACCGACACCACGGGCAGCCACCAGTTCCCTGCCATGCAGCGGCTCTCTATATCCAAAGGGCACGCCTTCATCTTGGTGTACTCGGTCACCAACAGGCAATCCATGGAAGATCTTCATCCCATCTTCGACCAGATATGTCAGATTAAAGGGGACATCAAAAAAATCCCCATAATGTTGGTGGGGAACAAAAGCGATGACACGCAGAGGGAGCTGGATGCCAGCGAGGGTCAAGCTCTGGCCAGCAAGTGGAAGTGTGCTTTCATGGAGACATCGGCCAAAATGAACTACAACGTGCAGGAGCTCTTCCAGGAGCTCCTGAATCTGGAGCAGAGGAGAACTATCAGTCTCCAGGTGGACGGAAAGAAATCCAAGCAGCAGAAAAAGAAAGATAAACTGCAAGGCAAATGCTCTGTTATGTGATTGCCTTTGGCTCTACTTGCTGCACGGTATAGTCAGAGCGTGGATATCCATGGAGAACACATTTCTGCTGGATGTTTTGGAGGAATCCATGCCTTACAGGCTGTTGCTTTTCTCTGAAACCCTGACTGGATTATTTTACGTGTTGGTTTTAAAGAGGATGCCTTCTGCATGTTTATTTTTTTAAACCAATAAATGTTCCATGTTAACAATTACCTCTGACTAGAAGTTTTTAATGCAAGAAGTTTTACAGAGGAGAAAAATGTCTGTCACAACAAACATCTCTATTCCTGTGAGTACACACCAGTTTTTAAATATCTCCAGCCTCTTAGCTCGAAGGAAATCATCTTCAATGTGTAGACTTCAAAAATTGTTTTCAGTAATCTCTTGACCAGAAAAAATCTCTAGCACAGTGAGGCATCTGCACTAAAAATGAACATTTATGTGGCTCTGGCTGCTTACATTTTTGATTAACAGACCAAGGCTGCATTTTTTCCATGGTAGAAATTAACTTTTCCCATGTGCTGCACAATTCCTGAGACTCCTGCAGTTCTGGGAGTTACAACTTTACCAGGTTATAATCCGGCTGTTTGGCTTTTTTTCCCCACTGTACTCCAACTTCCACTGTTCACTGAGGCAGGACATTCCACATGCTCTGGCTCCAAACCCAGGGGTGATTCTTGGTGTCCTTAAGCAAGAGCTGTCTCCCTGATGAAGGTAACTGTGATTGTAAATACCAGACTGATGGTTGGGCAAGGATAGGGAACTGCCAAGATAACTGTCACTTGTTTTTGGTCTGAGGCTCCTTTACTAGTCTTCCCGGGATTCTTAGATATTTGTTTTCCCCTCTTCATTCCATCCAAGTTACCCAGGTTTAGGTGAGAATTGAGACAAGTTGGTTCGGGTTAACACTGCCTGGGGAAGAAACATCCACACCTGGAAGGTACATGTTTCAAGGAAACTCCTCTCTGATGGGAGCTTTTAGGAGACACATTCCACAAATGAAAGTATCGGAGGCATGGGCTTAGTTTGTCTCTTATCTCACTCCCCCAGTCTGGTTTTTTTGGCTGTTGTTAAAAAGAGCTGAGCTTGATAAATTTAATCTGCAGTGCATGGCTGAGAGTTCAAGAAAATAAATGCAAGTATTTGCTACCAGGCTCTGCCGCGGATCTTACTCCCTCCTGAAGAGGGCTGTCCAGCCCGAGCACAGCTGCCCATGGCTGGAGTCTCCATCCCTGGAGGGATTTAAAAGCCCTGTGGATGTGGCACTTGGGGACAGGGGTCAATGGTGGCCTTGGCAGTGCTGGGGGAAAGCTTGGACTTCGTGGTCTGAGAGGGCTTCTCCAACCTAAACCATTCCATGATTCTGTCTCCTGCTTTGGGTGTGTATTAGCCCTGCTTTGGGTGTGTAGTAGCCCAAGAAGACTGTAAGACCTCAGCATTGCTCTGTAAGTTTCATTTTTACACAGCAACAAGAGTCTTGATGCGGGAGACTGAGGAGAGAGGAATTGCAGCTTTTTATAGCACTTTTCTAGTGAAATGATTTTATTGTTGAAGATGAACACAGTATGGAAGAGAAGGTGCTGGAGAGTGCACACAGGAGTTCCAGGCCCATAGTTTGAAAGTCTTCATGTCTAATATGAGGTGAGGGGAGGCTGCAAGAAAGATGGGAAGAGACTTTTGCAAGGGCATGGAATGCCAGGACAAGGGGAAATGGCTTCCCACTGCCAGAGGGCAGGCTTAGATGGGATATTGGGAAGAAATTATTCCCTGTGAGGGTGGTGAGGTCCTGGCACAGGTTGCCCAGAAAAGCTGTGTCTGCTCCTGAATCCATGGATGTGTTCAAGGCCACGTTGAACGGGGCTTGGAGCAACCTGGGATACTGGAAGGCACACCTGCCCATGTCATGGGGTGGGACTGGATGGGCATTAAGGTACCTCCCAACCATTCAGGGAGTCTGTGATTCTATTAATCACTGCTGGGTTTCAGTGTAAGGTGCTGGAGAAGGGCCTTTTCTCTCACCTGTCATTTGTTCCTGTTGCAGACTGATGCACAAAGCCATGAAGTTTGTATCCATGTAAGTATAACATATCCTTGAACAACTCTTAAAATTGGTGATGGTGCTTGGTGCTCTCATCTTCTGTGTCTGTTCCTGAGCTGCTTTTCCAGTCTCCTCAGGCTGTCCCTACACACACATAGAGTCAGTTGGCTCTGTGTGTGCCCAGGGAGTTTGGTCCCAGTTCCAGCTGGAGGCCTTACACCGTTTGAGTCAGCAGAAAATCTTATTCATTGTGATTACAGAAACCCAGGGAAGTTCTGCAGGAGGGTTTGGAGCTGGCAGAAGGTTATGCTCACTTGCCAACATCGGTGCAAAGGCCCTGCTCCTGATTTTCCCTGTTGGAGAAGGCACCACACAAGCTCCCAGTGCAGGACTTGTGGTTCTGGCAAAGTTATGCAAAGCTCCTTGTGAGTCGTTTTGTTGTTATTACAAAGACTATTTCAGTTCCATTGCAGCCTTCAAAACCCCTCGAAGACATTTTCTGCCTAAGCCTTTTTAAAATGTCAGGAGACCTAATAATGTCTATACAACTCCCACTGCCTTCATGGAGATGCCTGTGCAAAGGATCTGCAATTACTCACCCAGCCAGGATGTTCTGGAATGTGTCGTTATCGCTGTGGTATTCCCTGTGCGGGGTGTGGAGATCTCCAAGGGCTGGGATCTGTCACAGCAGAGGGACAACTCATGGGAACAAAACAGGCTCAGTCCCACCTGCACCAGGGAGGAACTCTGAGGGAGCTGGGGGGGCTCAGCCTGGAGCTGCTCTCTCCCACTCCCTGACAGGAGGGGGGAGCCAGGTGGGGGTCGGGCTCTGCTCCCAGGGAACAAGGGACAGGGTGAGAGGAAAAAGTCTCAAGTTGTGCCAGGGGAGGTTTAGTTTTGATATTGAGGGAAATTCCTTCATGGAAGGGCTATTCAGCCCTGGCACAGTTGCCCTGGGCAGTGTTGGAGTCCCCATCCCTGGAGGGATTTAGAAGCCATGTGGATGTGACTCTTGGGGACATGAGTCAGTGGTGGCCTTGGCAGTGCTGGGGGGACAGTTGGACTTGACGAGCTCAGAGGGCTTTTCCAACCTGAATGATTCCATGATTCAGAGGTGCCTTTGGTGGCCATGGGAGGAGGTCCCACAGGATTGTATGGCCATGGAGAAGCAGGGGTGGAAGTGCTGGGGTGCTCCTGGGAGCATTCCAGTTTAAGAACCTAGACCAGATGGGGAACAAGTGACACCTGCTGTGGCTGCCCTTCATGCTCCGTAAATAATCCATGTCTTGGGTGTACCAGCTCAATTTGATTGTAAATTAAAAGCGTGTTAATAAATAAATTATGTAATTGTATGTTTCCATATAAACTGAACCAATCCGGGGGCCGTCTGTGTGTCAGCGTGTCTCTTGTTCTTACAAGGGAAATTTATTTTATTGGAATGGCTGCTGCTGGGATGCTGGGCTTTGTAGTGTGAGAAGTATATGTTGGAAGGAAATGTTCCTACTCTTTTTGAGTAAGTGCAGTTTAAAAAAGTGAACAGATTTGTGGTTTGTTTTTTTAAGTAGAGCTTCTGATGAAAGACATTGAGGTGAAATCATTTGTCAGCAGTGGAGAAGCGGTTCTGCTCTCTGATGGAGCTGGTCTGGCCTTGCATTACAGGTGTTGGTCTTACCTACCATTTTCCAGCACTGTGCTTTTCCAGGAGCCGGTGAAAACATGTTTTTTATGGAGCTATTTATGCATCCTGTAAACCTTTCAGCTTGCAGACATGCCCTGACACTGCTCATGCCTGGTGAGCAGGACGGCAACTCACTAATTCTAAAGTTGGTTTTCTGCCTTTATTTTTTCCCCTCTCATTCAATCAAGTTTTGTTCAACCCGAGACCTCACTGGTTTTCTGAAGGCTCTTCATAAGGTCGGATGTGGAGACACAAGGTTATGGAAGATGCTGGCACAACTTGTTCAGTTGCTGTGAATGCCTCCATAACATTTTTTTGGGGGGTAAACACATCTTCTATGTGTTTATCTACTATCAACTATTGTATGATCATATGAATATTTAGATTAGAAGTTGTCAAATCAGAATTATTTTTAATGGACAAAAATAATAGCACTGCAGGCCTGATTTTTGCGAAGGAATAACAACACCTTTAATTTTAAAGCTGTTCCAAGACTTCCTCTCTGCAACCCTGAAATTCAAACATTTCTCAATTAATACCTATTATTTCCATGCAGCACTTGTTGACTGGCTTGCGGCATCTTCCTTCCCGAGTCCAAGGAGGAAAATCAGTGTCAAGAGAAAACACCGGGGAGAAGAATCACAAACAGCTCTTCTTGCAAGAGAAAAATGTGAGCAGTAGCTGGAGTGTCCACCCACACATCTATTTTAAAAACAAGGAGACAGAATATTGCTATATTCCAATTCCTCTTCCCAGGGCAAAGCAGGCACATGATTAATGGAACAAACAGCTCAGAATAATAAGCAGTATTGCTTTATATTGCAAGGTCCACAGCCTTGAGGTGCCCAGCATGCTCTGGAAGAGTAAAAGCTCATCTTAATCATTGCCTGTCATCCTGTGCAGTGTTCTGTGGCCTAAATTAGGGACATCAAAAGCTTCTAAGAGCTAATGAAAATTCTAAAGAGGCTCAAAATGAACGGCACGTAGCAGCCTCCTGGTTAATCATGCTGCTGCGTGCCAGGTTAGACCTGCCAGTCCTAATTGTTTCCTTTCTTCCCCCTTTGGGAAAAATGATGAGATGTAAAATCCTACTAGATGGGAATACATCTAATAATGCAAAGGAGCAGGACAAGTGGGGGAAGGAGGGAAAAGCCCCAGTGCTAGCCCTGCTGTAGCTCAGCTGGTTTTGTTCTGTGTGAGGCCTTTACTAAGGATGATAAAACACTGGCATAGGTTGTCCAGAGAAGCTGTGGTTGCCCCATCCCTGCAAGTGTCCAAGGCCAGGTTGGGTGGGGCTTGGAGCAACCTGGGATAGTGGAAGGCGTCCCTATGTGTAGCAGGGTCTTGGACTGAGATGAGCTTTAAGGTCCCTCCCAACCCAAAGCATTCCAAGACTCTGTGATTTCATGTCTGTTGGAGGCCAACTCCTGTTTGGCTCCAGTGAGAGTTAAGCACTTGGGACCTCCAAGAGCAGCTGTAGGCAGAGGTAACCTCATTGTTGCTGTGAGTAAATACAGAGAAAAGTGTGTCTCCTACCAGAAGTTATTGGATCCATTACTAATGACTGAAATTTATTTAACTTATAATGATATTATCACACCTGTGACGAGACCCCTGCATCTCACCAGCTGAGCCTGTGATGTCTCCTCCAACTCAAGGGACACAGTTTTCCCACCCTTGGATAGAGGTGCCCACAGGTACCTCCTGCAGCCCCTTTGGGTGGGAGATGGGGGTAGGACGTGTTCGGGACAGGCAGTGGTGGGACATAGCCCTGGGGCACCATCACATCCTGGACACAAGGCAGGGAGAGCTGGGCAGCAGAAATCAAAACCCTCTTCTCCCAGGGGAGAACAGACAAAGTTGGTCCCTGAGCAGGGAGGGCTGTGCTGGGCTATTCCTCTCCTGACTGGGCTCCAAGAGAATCCCTGCTCCCACCCTGCCATGTCCAAGCAGGGCGGGAATCAGGAAGAGCACCATACTGGAGCCTCTGGCCCATGGAGCAGCAGGAGGTTTCCTTTTATATCTCAGTGATGCATTTGTGCCTTTCAGGCTAAAAATATCTAAGGATGGAGATACAAAGACTTCTCTCCTACGTTATGGTTTTCCTTTATTCTTACATGTCTTCTTCCAAGCCCTGTATCCATTATCTGCCTCAGGCTGCCTGTGGGCGCCCAGCAGGCAAAGGATTAGCAGCTCACGCCCAGGCAGTGAAAATCCCTCCTTGGAGGGAAATATCCATCCATCACATGAAGTCCCTGGACCAAGACCAAGAACTCATCTGGGGTGAGAGCGCTGAAAAGGCCTCTTCAGCCGTGCTGGCTGCCCACATCCTCTTTACTGCTTGGAGCATCCCTGGCAGGGGATGGAGCAGATCCTCATCCCTTCTACTGTCTCCTTCAGGGACAGCAGGTGAGTCACTTCATATCCCTGTACAGCAGTTCTGCCACAGAAAAATACATCCTAAGAAATTACTTTCTTTTTTTTTTTGTCGAGGCCAACCCTCTGATTTGAAATACTAGTCTAGGAGAGATCGTGGATAAAGGCAGCACTGACAGAAAGAAGCACTGAGCTTTGGTAAGGAAAAGCACAAAGCATGTTCGAAAAAAGTTAGAAATGAAAGGGGGGAAAAAATACTGGGATTGTAGCAGTGAGATGTTACCCAGGCACCCCAAGCGCTGGTGGTGGGAGGGCTCTGCATACACTCACCAAGTTGCTACAAGCAGCATATTATGGAAGCCCTCCAGCTAACACCGTAGAATAATTTCATTCAGGCAGGTCAAGGGGCTTTGCTCCATCCTCAGGAAGAAGGGGCAAGACCGGGCCTGTCTCCGCCCGTGGGTTTAGAGAGCACCCCCTGTTGCTGCACAGAGCCCCTCTTTGCTTCCTGGGAAGCCTAAGCTACACTACCCTCATTTCTACGGGGGCTAAAGGACAAGCCCACTTGCTCACTCCCACTGACAAAGAGGAAGACACAAAGGCGGAACGAACGTCCCAGAAGAGGGAGCAAGCTCTGTGCAGCCCAGCAGGGAGCTGAGCAGGAGAGGAGAGCAGAGCCTCAGACCCACCCCTGGGCTGCGCAGAGGCCAGAGGGGCCTCAACACTCTGAGGGGCTTCACAGCTGGCCAAGACACAAAGGCTGGGGCACACCCTGACTGCAGGGGGTCACTCTGGGCAGGGACTGCCAGCAGGCACCAAGGTGCCAAGGGAAAAAGCCCTGCCCTGCTTACAGGGTGGGCTGGGGGTCGGGAGAGCTCCATTTCCCCCCTCAGGTGCAGAGACGGGGGCTCTCACGCTCCTTACAGGGTTGCCCCACTCTCTGGGCAGCCAAAGGAACTTGATGGCCAAAGGCCAAAGACAGCACAGCCTGCCTTCAGACAAGGGGGAGGCAGACACTGAGTAAATGTCTGGGACAAAAAGAAAGGAAGGAAAACGAAGGGATTTCCTCATGCTGAGTCTGAGTCCAGGATCTGGTAAAAAGAAAAATAAATGTTTAATAGAGAAAATACAAAGTTCAAACTAGTGTTCCCAGTCTATGCTCCAGTGCACACTCCAGTGCACCCAGTGTGTTCTCCCAGTGTATCCAGTGCATGCTTCGTGGCAAACTGGCTGGGATGGGAAGGGAGCCCCAACAAACCCTTGGGAATCCCTCAACAAGCTCCTGCCCAGGTCAGAGCTGCTCGCCTGGGAGGGCTGCACTGCGAGGCCACAGGTAGTTAATTAATTCAGCTTAATTAAGCTCACGATTAGAAATGAATGGTGGGAAGCTGCTGCTTTAGCCCACGAGAGGGCAATGCTTCCCACCCAGTTGGTGGCTGCGCTTGGGAAAAGTGGCTTTCTCTATTTTTAATTAGGAGTTGCACGAGCAATTCCTCCTCTTTGGACAGTTTGCCTGAAGGTTTGGGTTGGTTGTTTTCTCACTGGGGCATAATGCCTGACAACGTTCTCCTGTGCATCCCTGTTATTGCATCCTGTGTTATTGGCTGGAATGTGGGAGATGCAATAAAGAGGAGACGAGCAGGCTGGTAATCCCATCTCCTCTCCCATACAACCTGCCTGCGGAGCCAGGCTGGTGGCTGGGGGGACCTGGCTGTGCCAGGGACAGCAACAACCCAGCTGTGATGATGTTGGACAAAGGATGGCCATGGAAAACAGTGAGGAAGGGTTTTCCTGGTACTCTCAGAGCTACTGCAGGACAGGGATGCTCTGTGAGGGCACAGTTGGGGTGGAGTGATGGAAGGGACCTTAAAGTTCATCCAGTCCCACCCCCTGCCAGGGGCAGAGACACCTTCCACTAGACCATTTGTTCCAAGCCCCGTCCAACCTGGCCTTGGCCACTTGCAAGGATGGGGCAGCCACAGCTTCACTGGCCAACCTGTGCCAGTGTTTTTCCACCCTCATTTTCCAATCTTTCTCCCTCCTGCAGCTCCCAGGAACCCGTATTTAAATTTTAATCCACGCCCTCCCCTCCTTCTGGAGACAAATGTATTCCCAAGTGACTCCAGGATCAAAGCCCCACAAGCCGAGGCACGCCAGGCCCGTTTGGCCAGCAGGCAAGCCCTTGCAGATGCCAGCCCTGCTGCTACCTCCTCAAATTCCCAGGACAAGGCGGGGGAGGGGGGAACAGCGATGCTCCAACCGCTCCACCACCGCGACCCCTTGCGCTCCAATCCCTGGCGCGCACACACTTTCCCCACCTCAACCCCTTCCCAAACACCACCGGCACGCCTGAATCCACCTTGGAACAGGACGAACCGGTTTGGAATTCCGCCTGGGATAGGGATACGCGAGGCGCGCTCGCCGCCCCAGGTGACCCCGCCCACCATTCTCCCGGCCACGCCCACTCCCGCCCGGCCCCGATGGGGCGGGGCGGGTCCGGGCGGGAGTGGGCGTGTCCGTGGGTGGGCGTGGGCGTGGCCTCTCGGCGGTGGGCGGGGCCTCTGCTCCCGCTCCGGTCGCCCGTGGAGACACCGGGAGCGGCGGTGGGTGAGTACCGGGATACCGGGACGGAGCGGGGTGGGGGGGGAAGTCCTGCCGGGAATACCGAGCTCTGCCGCCCGGGACGGGCTGCGCGGAGCCGGCGGAGCAGCGGGAAGCGGCGGCCCGACCCCTCTTTGGCTGCTGGGCCTGGCGGGGCGGGCTGGGCCCGAGCGGTGCCTGAGTGCTTTAAAGTTTGGGGTTTTTTCGTTGCTTTTTTTTTGTTCCTCCCCCCCTCTCCCCTTTTCCTGCTGTCCAGGGAGTTCCCGGTGGGAGGCAGCGCGCGGTTGTGCAGTGGTTCAACAAGTTGCTTGAGGTTCCGGAATGGGTCGAAATCTGCTTAATTATGTAAAAACTAATCTGCTTAATTATGTAAAAATAATAGTAAAATAGGCATATTTCTCGGGGACACCGTCGCACAGCCTTCCTGCCTCCTTGCCTCCATCCAGCCCTTCCCCATGGCACTGATGGGTACCCAGAGCTGGCAGCTCCAACTGTACCGGGGCAGCCACAACTTTCAGCTAAATCCTTTAAATTTTACCAATTTTAGTATTCCCAGCCGTCAGGTGATGAGTTTTTCTTGGAATCACAGAGCTCTGCTTGACGGAGGAAGTTTCCCACGTGTGGGGAGTTGTGGGATGAGTGTGGGAAGAAGGTTAATTAGTGGGAAGCATCATTAGTCGAGGAGGTTTCGTGTTGGTACTGAGATTACACACCCTGTTGCAGTAACAAGTTTACTGAGAATCAGGGAATTGCAGAATATCCTCAGCTGGAAGGAACCCACACAGATCGAGTACAGCTCCTGGAACTGTAATACTTTAATAACTTTTAAATTGCAATACTTTGTTCCAAGCTTAAATTCTTTACTTTTTTGGGGGGAGGAATGGGTGTTTTGAGTGGATATTGTGATTTTAGCCTGGTGCTTTTGGGAAGGAGGAGCCAGCAGGAATGGCTGGAGCTGTGTCAAGGGGGAATATCAGGAAAAGGTTCTTCCCCCAGAGGGTGGTTGGGCACTGAACAGGTTCACCAGGGCAGTGGGCACAGCACCAAGGCTGCCAGAGCTCCAGGAGTGTTTGGACAACACTCTCAGGGGCAGGGTGGGATTGTTGGGCTGTCCTGTACAGGCCAGGGGTCGGACTGGATGGTCCTTGTGGGTCCCTTCCAAATCAAGATACTCCATGATTCTGTGATTTAATTTGGTTAGTGTGGCACCTTAAATGGAATTCACAGCGATTTGCCAGGCAATTATCTGATGTTTTTATTGGCTTAGGGGTCACAGCATCAGGGACATGTTACTTGTTTGTGTTTATTTGAGCTGTAAATTGGGTTAGAAATACATTTCTGTGAGTAAAGGCTGAGTAGTGGACAGTGGGAGGATTTGATGTTTGATGCTACTGTGGTGCCACTAAATGAGATTGAGGGATTAGTATGAAGTTAATGACTTCTCAGTCCTGTATTTCATCCCGGCGTGGGACTGATTGCAGGATATCTTTAATTGAGGACTAAAGCAGCAATAAACTCCAGAGAGAGCAATCACCCAGCTGATGGATGATTTTTCCTTTGAAAACAAACCTCTCCTGTTATCCTGGAGGAGTTTCTTGGACTCCCAGACAGCAGAGCCACTTCCAGCATCTCTCATCACATGGTGGTGTTAAATCCAAATATTGTTGTGCTGTAGGTTTGAGATACTTCTTTTATTTCAAATATAATGCCTCTTTGGCTATATAATAACTTTTTTATTGAGTACTGAAAGTTCTTAATTTCTTAGGCACTGTTCCTCAAAAGACTTGGAATATTTGAGCCAGATTCACAACAAATTCTCTGTAGCAAGGCATGGGATGAATTATGGAATCCCAGAATGGTTTGGGTTGGAAGGGACCTTAAAGCCCACCCAGTCCCACCCCCTGCCATGGGCAGGGACACCTTCCACTATCCCAGGTTGCTCCAAGCCCCGTCCAACCTGGCCTTGGACACTTCCAGGGATGGGGCAGCCACAGCTTCTCTGGGCAACCTGTGCCAGGGCCTCACCACCCTCCCAGGGAAGGATTTCTGCCCAACATCCCGTCTAACCCTGCCCTCTGGCAGTGGGAAGCCATTCCCCCTTGTCCCGGCACTATCTGCCCGTTTAAGAAGTCACCGTCACTCCTTTCTATATGGCTTCACTTTCCCTGTAAGTGTTGCTGGAATGTTGAGTGGAAGATGCTGAACACAACGGCTCTGCATGGTGGGAACGTCCTTCCTCCCGAGACACAGCTTCCCAAATCCCAGTGTATAACCCTCTGACAGGATCTGTTGCAAAAGCAAATCCAAATTGCTTCAGAAATCTCTGGTACAGCCCCAAAAATCCTCCCTCTCAGCCCTTTCCCTTTGTCCCCTTTGCCAGAGCAGAGATCATCTCAGGGAACAGAGGGAATACTTTCCAAGGGGTGTATAGTTAGCATGGGAAACACCAGCACAGCCCTGGCTGAGGCTTGGAGCGATATTCCAGGGAGGATTGTGTTGCTGCAACTTCATCTGTGCTCACACAAACCGTGGGAGTGGGTGAAGGCTGCAGGTCTCATGTCCTCGCATAGAAATACCCTTGTGCAAAGGTAGGAATTGTAGTGACACTTCCATTAGCTGGGATGGAATGGGAAGCAAGTCCCCCCAGATCCTGAGGGTCGTTGTGGACTCGCTGTTTCTTGGGAAATGGAAGCTGCAGATGTTTGGTGACCCTCGGGATTTGCTCCACATTAATCACTGCTGGAATCGGGCAGCTCTTGGCTGAATTGTGCAATGTTACACAACTGGGTCTCGGTTTTCTGAACCTCAGTGTTCATCCCATGGTCAGTGTTGGGGGTTCCTTGGGATTGACATCAGTTCTTGCTCCCAGGAATAACCTGGGGGGAAACTTGGAAGGGAAGGAGAAGAGAAAATACTGGTGAGAGAAGTAAAAAATTTTCACTCCATGTTTTGCAAGGACTGATGAGAAGTAGCAGAAAAAGCAGAAGCAGTGACTAAAGTCCTGTGGTGACTGGGTTATGGTAGGATTTTCCATGGGATTTTACGGAGGTAGGTAGAAGCAGGAAGGTGAAGGGAGCAGTGGGGATACCCAGGGGAGGTGGGGGCATGGTGAGGGTACATCCATCCCCTGGCACAGGTTGCCCAGAGAAACTGTGGCTGCCCCATCCCTGGAAGTGTCCAAGGCCAGGTTGGACGGGGCTTG
>JAWWES010000006.1:1143506-1178678 GCA_035583135.1 Lophotriccus pileatus
GGGATAGTGGAAGGTGTCCCTGCCCATGGCAGGGGGTGGGACTGGGTGGGCTTTAAGGTCCCTTCCAACCCAAACCAGTCTGAAATTCTGTGAAAACAGACCTGGGCTGCAGCCCTGTACCTCAAATCCAAGCTCCTTGGTTCCTGAGGCCTCAGCTAGCCTGGGTGTGGGTGGATTGGAGCTTTGGGATGTTCATGGACACCAACAGCTGTGTATTTTTAGTTGTGTTCCTTTGAATATTTGGTAAAACAGGCAGTGTGTTTATATTCAGCTTCCTGTGTCCGTATCAGTGTCTTGGCATGTGATGGAGTTACAGAGGGAGAAGGGAAAAGGAAAAAAGTGTGTTATGAGGATTATTTGTATTCCAGCCGCTGTCGACGGCGGGATGTGGCCGCTGGGATCATCTCCTTGTTTAAACATTCAGCTCAACTCAAGCAGGAACCAGACTTGCTCCCCCTTTGTTTACACCATTTTTTTCCCATCCCTTCTCCCACGTCTTTCCAAATCTTTGTACAGGGACAGGTCACTTTTTGGTATGATCTGGTTTGGGACATACACATGATCTGAACCTTTGTTCGCTGTGACACACGGCATCGGCTCCGAGCCCTCGCTCGCTGTGTGGGTACTAATCCTCCAACACCAGCTCTCCAAAGTGTTTGGAGGTGGGAAAGCCCGTCTTTGTTCTGCTGGGAAGGGAGCAGCCTGCTTCCCCAGCCTGTTTCCCCAATCCAGGCTGCTCTGGCAGCCCACAATCCAATGCTGATGATGCTGGGTGGAATCACCCCTTTGTTATCCATAACCATTCCTTGAGCGGGGGCAGTGGGAACACATGGGGGAGATTTTGCCTGATTTGCCTCTCTAAATTATGCCTTTCCTTGTGCCAAAGCTTCCTCAGAGCACAAAACCAGAAAGTTTTCTGGTGGTTTAAGCTGAGGAGAGCAAAATCCTCCCTCCTAGTTTCCATCACTGTGATAAGGGGATGCTCTGGGACCCAGCACTGCCCTCGCTGCCTGAACCAGTGGTGGTGTGAGCTGTTCTCAGAGGGACTGGTGGGTGTTGTAGAAAGGGAAAAATATGGGCTGAGAACCAGGAAAAACTGCTGTGCCTACGGAAGCTTCAGGTCTGGCTTGTGGAGCAGGAACTGCCACAGGAAGGGTTGGGAAGCTCTGCAAGGAGGACCTGGTGGAGACAGGGGGTGGCCCTAAGAGAAGAGGCCTCCTTCAGCAGAAACAGCTGAACATTCTGATTGTCTGTACATTGAAGTTTTAATTTGAAGTTGATTATAATGTTTCCAGCAGGCCTTTCCTAGACTGTCAGTCCCTCACTGGATATGTTTAATGTCTGTCCTCTGTTGTTGTTTGGGCTTCAGTTTGCTCAGTGACTGAGATATTTGATGTATCTGTGAGTATCTTCCCAGTTCGTAGAAGAAAAAGAGGTTCTTTTCTGTGTCATTAATCTTATTGATGATTAACCAGAGTATTTCCAGAAGAAGATTTCCTTCCTGTTTGTTAAAATCAAGCAGTTACCAAAGGCATTTATGTTAAATTTTGTGCTGCCATATTGCAGTGAAGTGCAAGAAATTCAGTTCCAGAGCAGGTTTGGATGAGATATTAGGGATAAATTTCTTCCCTGTGAGGGTGGTGAGGCCCTGGCACAGGTTGCCCACAGAAACTGTGGCTGCCCCATCCCTGGAAGTGTCCAAGGTCAGGGTGGATTTGGCTTGGAATAACCTGGGATAGTGGAAGGTGTCTCTGCCCATGGCAGGGGGATTGAATGAGATGAACTTTGAGCTTCCTTCCAACCCAGTCTGGGATTCTGTGATTGCTGTGAGTAAATTTGAGCAGATCCCAAATTACGTTTTCATCTCTGTAGCTTCGAGTCAGGCTTTTTGGTCTAAGCTTGGAGCTGAGATAAGGAGAAAGTGTCACTGCTGATTTTGGGAGATGGATCATCTTTTTCCGAGCTGACTGTGGTTTATGTTGCTGTAAACCACGCAAGGGATCCATCCTGCACAGCAGGGATGCTCCAGCTGGAGCTGCCTGCCAGGGCCCACGGAGCAGGAGGACTCAGATTGGAGCTGCTGGCCTTGGCTGGAGGGACCGGGAACCGTCCAGCCATGGAATTTTCTCATCTCTCTCCCACATGTCCTTCCCTGATTTATTCCTTCCCGAGCATGGCCTGACCTCTGAATGCAGGATTTTGGAGGGATGCATTACGCCAGCCTCAAACTATGCCAGCAATGTCGGGTTTGTGGGTTTTTATGGCTGGTTTGATTGGAGCTTTGATTAGGCAGGAATATGGAGTCTCTGTAGCTCTGGGGAGGGAAGTGATCCCGGGAGCCAGAGTTAGTTTTCAGATGCATTTAAAGCAGAAGTTGGACTGGATCCCTGAAGGTCTCTCCCAACCCAAACCATTCCGTGTGGTCTGTGATTGTTTTGACTGTGTTTTGATCTCCCTCAGGATGCACAAGTCAATATTGAAATTTTTCTTTTTTTTCCTTAACAATTTTCAGGGTGAGTGAGCAGAATGAGAACTTGCACAGATAAACAAAGCAGCGGTTTTTCCATTAAACTTTGATTTTACGCAGCAGTCACACGTCTGTGAAAGAGTTTACGTGTGACATTTATTTTTGTTTCCTTGCTGGATGTGAACAGGAGAAGCCTGGCACAGGGACAAGGATTGGCTGGGGCAAGACAGCCTCTCTTTTAACACAATTTACTTTCCACCTCCGTACAGTGATTTTAACAGGACCTATTGAAATTGTGATCCTGTTTCCAGCACAGGAAGTGGCATGTGATTATAAAAGGGACACTGCCCGTTCTGCCTGCCACCTCTCTGCCTTGCTAAGGACCATCCCTTGGGAAATTTTGGAGGTTTTTTGTCTCCTCATTTCCTGGGAATGAGGGAGCTGCGTTGCTGTGGCTTCTCCAAGCCCGCTGTAGCTTGTGGTGTGACTTGGGCGGGTGTGGAGTGGTGCCAGGGCTTGGTGCCAGAACTCCACCAGTCCTTGGCAACTGATTGTTGGTTTCCCTCCAAAGAGTGTCCGTAGCAATCCCGGATCCTGCCGTGCCCTGCTTAATGAGGTATCCATGCCCTGGCTCCTCTGCCAGCTCAGTAAGTGCCCACAGCCTCCAACCTGAGCTCTGCAGTGCAGGGACAGTGGGTGTATCTGCAGGGGCATAGGGGTGTGTGAATGTGCAGTAGGAGTTCCAGGAAAGGGGAACAGAGCAATTGCCAGCCTGTTTTGGGTTATCAGTCACTGGATTTAGAACCTGCTGTGTGTATTTGCACACCTGTGTGAGGATTGCAATGAATGGGCTTCCAGCAGCAGCACAGCCAGGAGAGGAAAAGAAAATTTTACTTGTAAATATGGTCCCTGCTCCAGCTTCCACAGAATTTCTACCACCTTCTGTTTTTTATCACCTTCACATGTTGGGAGAGCTGGGCGTGTTCACCTGGAGAAGAGAAGGCTCCAGGGAGACCTTAGAGACCCTTCCAGTGCCTAAAGGGGCTGCAAGAGAGCTGGAGAGGGACTTTTAGGTCAAGGGCATAGAGGGACAGGACAAGGGGGAATGGCTTCCCACTGCCAGAGGTCAGGATTAGATGGGATATTGGGAAGGAATTGTTGACTGTGAGCGTGGTGAGGCCCTGGCACAGGTTGTCCAGAGAAGCTGTGGCTGCCCCTGCATCCCTGGAGGTGTTCAAGGCCAGTTTGGACGGGGCTTGGAGCAACCTAGTTGGAGCAACCCCATGCCAGGGGGTGTAACTGGATGGGTTTTAAAGGCCCCTTCCAACCCAAACCATTCCATGATTCTCTTTCACCTGTAGCATCAAAGGCAGCCAGCTTGGTCTGTGTTTGCATTGTAGGTGGATGGTTTAAAAAAATAAACCCTTTGGATCTCTCAGTCACTGGTTTCTGTTCTGAGCAATGCCAAGTTGTGCTTATCAGGTGCCCAATTCCACTGTCATTCATGGCCAACACTCCTAAAAAATTGCTGCCCTCATTGAATTGCCATTGAATTGTTATAGTTCAAAATTTTTTACAATAAAAATGTAGGAACATTGTTAAATATGCTGTGCTCTGATTTGCCAATCTTGCAGCAGTGAACAGGATCTGGTACCGGATTGTACGTTTTCAGACTCATACAGTTCCAGGTTTTTTTCTGGGTGTGTAAAGGCCTCCATAGGGAACGTGGGCTGTCAGATTTGTTTCTCCAGGGATTTAAGCCCAGCTGCTGGAATATCTCAGTGAAGGTTTATAGCTCAGAGAAGTCTCCAGGGGCAAAGTAATCCTGGAATGGTTTGGGTTGCAGGGGGCCTCAAAATTCATCCTATTCCACGCCCTGCCATGGGCCGGGACACTTTGTGCTAGACCAGGTTGCTCCAAGCCCTGTCCAACCTGGCCCTGAACATTTCCAGGGATGGGGCAGCCACAGGTTGTACATGTGCTCAACACTGGCTACGGTGGTGCTTAACTAAAGCTGCTCTGGGTTTTACTCTGAGCAGTTGAACTTGTTTTAAAGGCAGTGGCTTTTCCAGTAGCTGCCTCTAGACTCACCTGCCCCAGGTCTGGGTGGGACCTGTCCCTTGGAGCGTGGGCTCCAGGAGGAGCCGTGCTGGCAGCACCCAAATCTGTGTAAACTTGTTCCCTTCATTCCCACCTGGGAGGAGGCCAGAGGGAATTGGGTGCCCGTGGCCGTGTCCTTGAGAAGGGAAGTAGGGAAACTGGCAGTAAGAAAGGTCTGAGGTAGATTTTCCAGCCAGGCCAATCTCAAAATACTGTAAGTTTTGTGACTAGAATTAAACCACAAGTGCCAAACCCCCTTAGCTTTGGCTTTCTTGCACTACAAAGTCCTTATAATTTTTATTTTACTCTGTTTCAGGATCATTACACTGATAAAATCAAAGCAAGCTGGACAGGTAGCAAGTCTGCCTATGTAGGTGAGTTTCCAGTCCACTCTTGTTCCTTCCTTTCATACGAAATATAAAGCAGCACAACAAGTCCCAAACTCCAGTGATTTAATTTTATTCTGGAGCAAAACAAATAAAAAATACTTGGCAGCTTCGTGGAGGAGAGCTACAAGGACACCAGCTTGGTGTTGGCAGCACTGGTTGCTCACACTATTCACCTCGGGTTTTTAACTGACTTGAATTTAGGGGGCAGAAACATCTGCTTCTCCCATGGAAATTAGCCTTTTCCTTGTTTATTCCCCCAGTAAGGAAGCAACAACATGCAAGTCTTCATCATTTCTGCCTCTGCTGTGTTACATGCATTTTGTTTGACCATGTCATCCTGCAAATTCTTCCTATATTCACCCCATCCCGAAAAATAGGTGCTTTGATAAATTCTTGTAGCCAAGAAGCTGGTGAAATCCTTTGCACCCTTCCAGTTCTTTGAGCTGAGCCCCACAGAGCTTTTCCCAGAGCATCTCCCGCCTGCGTCCTCGGCTTTATCTCTTGCAGACGAAGGAATTTGCTGAAGGTCACAGAACCTGAGGCCAAGCAGTGTCCCGTGACTCTCAGTCTGGAGCTTTAATCACAGACCACTCCTGCTTTACATGCTGTAAGAGGAGCTGATTTTGATACAGCTACAAGTCTCTTTGCAAATGTCTCTTTGTAGTTTGCCGGTCTTTCCTGGTGGGATTTAGCTGGGGAGTGCCCTGTGGGGAAAACCAGGGACCTTCTGTGGATAAACTGCCCTGCGGTTCATTGTCTTTTCCAATGGCTTCAGGCTGATGTCTTTAAATTAATATTGCTCAGATGTTTTTCAAAGGAACCTTGATCTAGAAGTCACTTTTCATGGCTTTCATGTGTACTAAAGGTACAAAAAGTTAAGTCAGAAAAAAATGCAGAGGAAAATAAAAGCAGGTTTTTCCTCTACTCATCTCCCAGCATGTACATTGGGTTTGACAGACTCACATCATGAAGGCTGACTTTGAAAATCAAACGGAGCTGTAGCCCAGGTTTGATCAGCAGGATGGTACTGCAGTAACTTGTGGGATGGAGGTTATGAAGGAATACAACCTTAATTAAACACCCAGAATACCAAATCCAATTGATCATCTCGGGAGTTGTCTGTTTCCTTTCATTTCACATTATTTTATGGTGTTTAATCCATTTCAAAAAGACTAATTAAGACACTGGCAGCAGTTTATAACTGAAAAAAAGATCTCCACTGTAAAATCTCTCAGTATTCCCAAGTGTAAATTCTCCGAAGAAGGAAACATCAGAAGAGGGTGTTCTGTGTTCCAAGGGGGTTTATTCTCCATCTGCACTGATGGGCTGCTCATCCACCTCTCTGTAAACCAGGTGTATCTGTGTGCCCAGACTTCCCATTGCTAACCCAGCCCTGACTCCTGCACCTCTTAAGAGGAGCATGGAAGCAGGGTTTGTCCTTGCTGTACCTTTTCTGCTGTAAAAATGGTTTTGAAATTTGGGGCCCCTGATCCCTTTGGCTGTGGTGCTGTGCAGGGTGTGCATCCCTAAGCACTCACATCCTCCCCCAAGTCCTGCAGCTGCCACATGTTTCAGGTTCCCTGTGTCATAGTGTGGACCCTCCAGTACGTGCAGCAGTTACTTTTGTCTGGGGAGTTTCTTGTTTTCTTTTACCTAACCCAAACTTTTTCTTGTGTGTATAAAATATTTGTGCTGTGATTTTAACTCTTCCTTCATACCTATTTAAAAATCCAGTCCTTCTCTCCTGCCAGAAATCAGGGAGCTACTCCTCTCAGTTTGGTTTGTGGTAGGTGTGGAGCAGGAGCAGAAACCTTCTCCTAGCCACAGATGATCCATCCCTGTGGTGGGAACAGCTCCTGCAGGCACTGGAGCCACGGCCTTGGCTGGGGCTGTGCTGAGGGAGGACAAGGGAGCAGGGGGCTGGTACCCCCAGAGCCGGTGGGAAAGTTGTGGGTGATCCCTGCCGCTGCTTTTCCTGGGAAGTTTGCACTGTGGGTGCTGTGTTCAGTCTGCAAAGTGCCCGAGTGGCTCCAGGTCCTCCTGGGGAATTTGGGTGTGTCCCACCACCTTGTTGTCCATCCACTGTGTGTGGTATAAGGACCATGGAATCACAGAATGGTTTGGGTTGGAAGGGACCTTAAAGCCCATCTTATTCCACTCCCTGCCATGGGCAGGGACACCTTCCACTATCTCAGCTTGCTCCAAGCCCCATCCAACCTGGCCTTGGACACTTCCAGGAATGGAGCATCCTAAAAAGAGAAACGATTCAAAAGCATCTCTAATCCCTCTTTTATTTTGCCACTCAGTTCTGTTTTCCTGCAGAGGGCAGGACTCTGGTGTTTTCTGGCTGCCCGGGTTTATTTCCATTCTTCTTGGTAGTGTGGCAGAAGGAAATGATTCCAGCACCGGTGTTTCCACTGGGTGTCAGCACGGCCCCGTGCAGGGATTGGGCCAGCAGAGCCCTGCCAACCCTGGGCTTTCCCTTTGGCTGCACCCACCACTGGAAAAACGAGGTTGGCTGCATTTCCAGAGCAGGGTTTTCGAGGATGGGCTCACCCTGCGCAGGCGCCAAGGCTGAGTGAGCCGGGAAGGGGCTGTTTTGCTGGAAGTGCTCTTTCCTTCTCGGAGCAGAGCAACCGGTTGGAGCAGGAGGAGTGTGGAACGTGCCTGGCTCGTTCCTGTGCTCCCTAATTAAGGTTACAGCTGGGACAGTGGGTCCCTGGTTCTGGCAGAGCAGCGTGGAGAGCTTTTGTAGTATTTATAGTGTTTCCGTGGAAGCTGTGGGTGTGATAAGGAGCGTTCTCAGAGAGCGGCTGGGGGGACTCGTACAGGGTTGGTGGGTGACAGGTCAGGGCTGCTCACCCTGCTCCCTCCATGCCGACCCTTCCACTTCTTTTCCACACTTATTGCACATCTAGGCTTCCCAAGTCCTTTACAAAACTCTTGGGCCCGCTGCCTGTCCTGCCAGGCCGAGGTACCTCCTTCAGCCCCCGACTCTGTCCACGTGCTGGGAAGCAGCACCCCCCGAGGGCACTTTTGATTTCAGGTGGGCAGAAGCATCCTCTGGGTACTTCATCCTGTCACCTGCTGCTGCCACTGGGGATCCTGTGCCTCTCCCACCCTCCCTGTGGGTCACCTTGTGCCAGGTGCCGCTGTGTTCCAGCGTGTGCAGGATCTGGGAGGGGACATGTCAGCACTTGCTGGGACGCCAAGTGCTCTGCAGCACGTGTTGGCAGAAGGCAGTACCAGGCACACTGAGATTCCTCCAACACATTCTTCCATTGGAGACCTAAGTATTTAAAATCCAAGGCTAGGAAGTATCGCAAATACAGATTATTGCTTGTGTGCAACTGTTTCATCCGTTGCTGTACCTGGTTGTGCTCTGATGTGCCCTCAGAATGGATTGGTTTATTTCTGCACCTGCCCTTTAATTGGCCTCTTGGCTTGGACTGGGAGAGTTTGTTGGTTCTGCAAGTTGTAACAAACCTGCTCCTGAGCACCCTGTAGTAAAACCAACATCCAGCATTCAAGTCCCAACTGGCTTCCAGCCCTCCTGCTCTCACACAAGCTCCTGGGAAAGTGGCATGTGCAGGAACCCACTGAAACCTTACCCCACATCCTGACCCTGCACATGGGAGAGGTGCTGGAGAGGGGCTCTGGCATCACCTCCTCCTTGTGCCACTCCTCCAGGGGCCATCGTGGCTCTTCTTCCCTGCTCTCCATGGGGACTGGCCTTTTCTGGTGCCTCTCCATGCTGTTTGCAGCTCCTCTTCCTTCCAACCACCTTCCTGCCCAACAAATCTCTGCATTTTCAGAAGCAAAATTGACTTCAAAGCTCCTGGCTTTTTATTCCTGAGAGCTCTGGGGAGTGTGAGCCAATAAGAGGAGGCAGCTAGATTTGGGGTTCCATGGTGTGTTATCCCCAGATTGTTTGCAGGGTCCCAGCTGAAGGCAGTGGGGTGAAGGGATGCCAGGGAGGATGGTGTGGAGAATAAAATGTTTTGCAGGCAGGGCTGTGGGGCATCAAGCAGAGCCTGTATTAGTGGTGGTGATACACAAACCAGACCCAGCTTAAAATCCTTCCAGCAAAGACCAGGGAAGTTGCAAGGCTGGGAACAGTTTCACTTTTAAACCTGCAGAGTTCTTTGTGGAATCGCTGAATCCCTAAACACAATGTCCTGAGGTACCATGTGATGGTGGGTTTGGGGCAGAAATGCCAACTGGCACCTCTGAGCAGCTCCTCGGGAAGTGTTTGCTTCCCTGTGTTGGGAATAGAGCAGCCTCCAGGCCTGGCATGAGCTTGCCCCCTAGCTCAGGGCAGGGAATGAGCTGGAGCAGCTCTGGACTTCTCCGACTGCTTTTTTTCCTTCTTTTTTCCCCTGTTCCTGTGTTTTTAGGGAAAGCAGAACAATTTCCATGGTGGTGCTTGCTTCTGGTTTATCCAACAGGCTCAAGCAGGCAGAAGCATTCAAACATTCCATATGAGAGCCACAGCAGTGGTGACTCCCTGGGGTGCTCCCTCCCTGTCCCATGGGCAAGGCACCCAAACCAAGGGTGAGGGGGGATCACGGTAGGGTCATGGGGTCACCCGGAAGGCCCATGTCCCTCCAAACGAGGGTTTGGAACTTGTGTCCTTCTTTTCCTGCTGTTTCCTTGCTGAATTTGGAGCATGCCCAGCCCAGAGTCATTTCCACCTCAGTGACCCGTGTCCTCCACAAGCAGAACTGTGGCTCTGAAAATGGAGAGGCCTTTGAAACCTGCATTTGCAGATTAGTTGTAACTTTAGATCCATGCTGACCTCCAGCTGTGGGCTGGCACCCTGGAAAACCAGCAGCTGATGGGATGTTACCTTGTAGGTGCTGTAGCTGTCAGTTTATGTTTTGTCCAATCCTCTCTATGGATTTATAGTTTTGGGTTATTCACCTTAAAAGCTGTTTTATTTCAAAAGAAACAGTAACAAGACACCTTTTCACCCTTCTGAGCCTTTGGCATTTCAGTATGGGCTGGCTTTACATAACTGGAGCAAACTGGGAGCTGTTTGCCAGGCAGAGCTGCTGGGATATTCCTGGCCTTGCTTTAGCAGTGGTCATTTAATTACCTTTCATTCAGCAGGTGCTGTGTAAGTCCTGGATCTAAAAGAGTTAAAAAGATAGACTGGGGTTTAATAATCCCATTGGAGCTGAAGTTTGAAGCCCAGACGAGGTGGATCTGGGAACCTGCTGCGTGGTCATCTTGTTACCTAAAGCCTGTGACAGAAAACAGGGCAAGGCCTGGAAAACCAGGGGTTTTCTAGGGAAGAGAGACAGCTCCACCCATTTGCAGGTATTTCAAGAAAGAAAAAAATGCAGGTGTGTGGCCTGCAGGAATTACACTGGAGGATTCATGTGTTTTTCCCTTTCACTGGCTAAGTGCAGTTGGTGAGCATCCACCTCATCTGAATAAACACTGGCCTCAGTGTTCCATAGATAAATTAGGAAGAAATTCTTCCCTGTGGGGGTGGTGAGGCCCTGGCACAGGTTGCCCAGAGAAGCTGTGGCTGCCCCATCCCTGGAAGTGTCCAAGGCCAGGTTGGACAGGACTTGGGGCAACCTGGGATAGTGGAAGGCATCCCTGCACAGGGCAGGGGATGATGGCCAGAGAAGCTGTTGGTGGGACTGATTCTTCTGTCTCATTTTAGTTTGTGAGTCAGAGACAAGCAAGAGTTGCAGCCATGCCCACATCTGCTCTGGGGTTTGGGAATCTTTGTCACCACCAACCTTGGATCCAGCAAACCTTCGTTCAGCTTTGTCACTTGTCACCATAAAATCGTGGAACGGTTTGGGTTGGAAGGGACCTTAAAACCCATCCAGTTCCACCTCTGCCATGGGCAGGGACACCTTCCATTAGACCAGGTTGCTCCAAGCCCTGTCCAGCCTGGCCTTGAGCACCAGCTGTGTTTTGTCTTAGGTGGTGAGTGGAAAAACTTGTTAGGAATTTGTTTTGATCCATTTAGCACAGAATGAATAGTCATGACTGTAAGTGCTGGAACAGGAGAAATCCTGATGGGAAAGTGTTGGAATGAGTCAGGCTCTTGGGATATCTTTGCTTTTGGCTCAGCCTGCTGAGCATGAGGATTCGCTTCCTAGAAATCAGAGCGGTGCCCTTTCCAACCACATGGTCGTTTCTCTAGAGAGTGACTTCATTCTCTTGGGAGATTTCTCTATCTCAGAAAACCCTGCCCACAGCTCCAAGGGCACAAACCCCCAAGTTCTGCAGAGCTGTGGACACCACCAATTTAAATCTGAGGAGTTTCCTGAAGTCCAGTGTGTCCTGGGAGAAATCCGGTGGCTCCAGGAGGCCGCAGCAGCTCGGATCAGTTGCCAGGAACTCAGAGGGAAAACAGTATTATTGGGTGCTGACCTAGTTGTTTGTAAATTTCTCTGTAGAAGAGATTTAGTGATCTTAGGAGGAGTATTAAGGCTTGTGTTTGTTTGGAGATGGGGAAATGCAGCAATTTAATTTTCAAATGTTATGGTTTGGGTTGTGTTTTCTCTTTTTTTTTTTAAACATCTAATTTATTAACAAAGCTAACCAGCTGGGAAAATAAGCACTGGAACTTTCCTAAGGAGGTCATCCATGGAGATTGGAAAGAGATCCAGAGATTCAAACCTCTCCAGCTGAAAAAAGGGGTTTGGGGCCGGGGAAGGGAACACTGGTCTTGCCCCAGTAAAACAAGAGAAAAATGGTTTATGTTTTAATTTTTCAATAATTTTCTAAACCTTATGTTTTTTGTGTGTGTGTTTTTTTTAAGTACTAAAATTACAGGAATTAGAAAATCCTGAGCTATCTTCTCAGAGCTGCATGCATTACTTGATAAAAATTAATTGCTTTGGGTTGGGTTTTTCATACCATAGTTTTTCAATATAGTAAGTGAAAACTGCAGGGACTAAATTAGCCCAGTGCTAAATGTCCAAGGCCAGGCTGGACAGGGCTTGGAGCAACCTGGTCAAGTGGAAGGTGTCTCTGCCCCTGGTGGGGGGTGGAACTGGATGAGCTTTAAGGTCCCTCCCCACCCAAAGCAGTTGGGATCCCGAGATTCCACAAGTGCTGTGTCCTGGGCTGAGCCTGTGCCATAGCAGGAATGCTACAGAAGAAAAATTCTGTTGGCTTTTTGAATTTTGCATGAATTCCCTTCCACTGGTGGTGAGCAGTGAATCCTCTGTGACTCACTCCATAGGTGACCTCTCTGGAGCACAACTTGGCGGATATTTTTGGGCCACGAGGTGTTTGTGGGGAGCTGGGGCAGCCCAGGACTGACACAGACCAGGGGTCAGGTTGTTGCAGAGGCAGAACATCCATGGATCCACATGGATCTGCAGGAGCATGTCCTTAATATTTGCTTTAGGAAATAAGTTTTTATTGATACCCAGCGTCAAGTGTGAATGTCCCTCCTACCTGCGCCTGAGCAGGTGGTGTCACCTGTCACTTGGCATTGCCCAAAGCTTTTTCAAGAATTTTCCCCCCAAAATGGGGACTCAGAGCAGGATAATGCTGTTCTCAGCTGGCTGGGCAGGCACCAGCACTGCCTGGAAACAGCCCTGCTCTGCAGGCTGAGGTGAGAGAAACTTGAATCCTGCAGGAACCGCTGTGGGCAGCGCTTGGAAAGGTCACACAGAGCCATGTTGGACTTGGGTCACTGTAATGCTGTAAATGATTCAAGCCCAGCCCCACGGAGCCAATTATCCATGTCAAGCTGTGGAAAACAAGCAGCAGGGTTTGTGCAGAGTCCTGTAGAGACTGTGACACAAGACAGTGACACGGGCAGGGCTGGTCCAAACAGGCTCTTTGAGCACCTGGAGACCTGAATAACTTGGAATCACAGGCTGGTTTGGGTTGAAAGGGACCTTAAAGCTCCTCTTATTCCACCCCCTGCCAGGGGCAGGGACACCTTCTACTAGACCAGGTTGCTCTAAGCCCTGTCCAGCCTGGCCTTGGCCATTTAGCACTGGGCTAATTTAGCACTAAGCTCTTGGCTGCTGCGATGCCTGTAGGGATATCCTTGGGAATACAGTGCTGCACGGTCCTCAGTCCCTCCATGGGCTGCAGGTGGGTGTCTGCTCCACCATGAGCCTCCATGAAACAGCCAGGGATGCTGAGATCAGCCTGTGCCATGGGTATTATTTCTTCACAGAAAGGCTTGTCCAGCTCTGGCACAGCTGCCCAGGGCAGTGGTGCAGTCCCCATCCCTGGAGGGATTGAAAATGTGACACCTGGGGACATGGGTCGGTGGTAGCCTTAGCAGTGCTTGAGGACAGTTGAACTTGATGGTCTGAGAGGGCTTTTCCAACCTAAATGATTCCGTGGTTCTATCCTGACTCACTCCTTGCTCTTTGGTGTGCTCAGGAGCAAGTCTCCTTCCATGGTCGAACTCTCAGGGAAGCACGTGGATCCCAGTACACACTGGGCTCTCCTGGAAGCCCATGGGGACCTGCAAATGGGAATCAAGCTGCCAAAGCTGTGCTGGAATTGCTGCCAGACCACCATCCTCCTCACTGCCACTGGCTCAGCCAAGGGGCAGAAACCTGCACAGAAGCTCCATGCTTTTTTTTTTGGAGCATATTTTACTTCCAGAGCTGTTTCTCAACTGCCTGGTCCTGTTGGGTGTCCTAATAACAAAAAAAAAAAAAGCCCTTTTTGCAGCATGTCATGGATGCCTCTGTGTAAAAGCTGTTTAAGGTGCTGTGCCACCTTCTGGAAAAATAACCCTCTGTCTTTCCAAACAGAACTTCCCTGCTCCACTGAAAATGTCTGGCAAAACAGCCACCACGACCAACAACATTGCTCAGGCCCGAAGGACTGTGCAGCAGCTCAGGATAGAAGCCTCAATAGAGAGGATAAAGGTGACAGCACATCCTTTCTCACCTCTCCTTTCTTTCCTTGTAGTTTTCCCCTTTCAGCTGTAGGACAACGACATAACAGAGTTTGTGTGTGTGTGTGTGTCTGTGCACCCATGGGTCAGTGATTTTTCCCATCTCAAAATGTGACATCAACATTTCAGCTCAACAAATCTAAATAAAGCCAGTTCTTGTGGCCCAGTATCCCATCTAACCCTGTCCTCTGGCAGCAGGAACCTTCTCCCCTGTTTTCTTCCCTGTCACTGCAGGATAGATGAGAAATTCCTCGTTACAACCCACTGTATTATTTTGAACCCCCTGCTGCTTATTCCCAATCTTCTGTGTAGGAGCCAGGTGGAACCTTTACCTGGTGTCACAAACGAATCCCAGAGAGCAGCGGGGTCCATCCTTTCCTCCTCCCTGAGGACGAAGCAAGGAGAAAAGAATGTATCTATCTCCAAGTACCTCTCCCATCCCTCCTAGGGACTCTGTACCCATCACAGCTCTCAGCACCTTTGATCCTGTTCCCATGGGAAACCCCGTTGTCTGTTTATTTTTCCCTGTCTCCTGCAGGTGTCCAAGGCCTCGGCAGACCTGATGCTGTACTGTGAGGAACACGCCAAGAAGGACCCTTTGCTCATGGGCATTCCTGCTTCTGAGAACCCTTTCAAGGACAAGAAAACCTGCATTTTGTTATAGGAGAGGGGCAGCTCCTCCCCAGCCCACCTAGGCAAGGCCAAGCATCAACACTCCGTAAGGTCCCAACCGTTCCCTGGCTCGGAGCGGCTTCTCTTTTACCACATGTATAAGTCCTTAAGCTTTCCAAAGCATTCCTTCTGATCCCTATCTTTATTAGGAAGCTGAATTCATGTCTTTCCTGGCCAAGGGAATGGGGTTGAGCCCAGGAGCAGCACTGGGGTCTCTGCCCAGGGGGCTCCTGGCTGCATTTGCCAAGTCAAACAAGACCAAAGTTGCCTGAGCTTTGCTGATAAAGCAGAGGCCGAGTTGTAGAGACCTGATGGAACATCACTGGGTTTACATTTTTTTAAATGATGAATTCTGGGGGGGAGGGTTGTGCCTGTGCTGGCAGCACCAGTTCGTGCACAGGTACATTTAAAGTGCATTTTCTAACAAAATAAACTACCTTGCAAAATGATTGTAGCAGCTGCTGAGGAGCTCCAGGGAGCTGTGCCACAGCCTTCCTCCTGCTGGCCTCTCTTCCCAGTGGAGAGTTGAGAATCAGAGACCTGCAGATTGCTTTTCCTGCTTTTTAATAGTTGAAAAAGCAGAATTTTCAGCTTGGATTCTGCTGCTCTGCATTTTCCTCTCTAATTTAAAATCCATATTAGTATAAAAACCATCCTGTCAAAAGAATGGAAGGCTGGAACTGCCCTGAAAGTGCAGGAAGGAACGCTGCCCTCACTACTAATCCCAGTCATGTTCTGTGCAGGGAGTCAGAACTTGACTCTTTATTTTTAAAAAAATAATTTTTAAATGGGAAAAATGTCAAATTATATCCAGCTTGTGGTTCTGCATTTATAATTAGAGGGCCTTTTCATCAAGTATATATTTTATATATACACATAATAAAAATGTCTTTCTTTGTGTGTCTGTGTATATATATACATAAACTTTGTACTTATGCAAATATTGCATATTAACAGCAAATTTGGGAGGGTTTGAAAATATACTGACATAATCTGGCTGCAAATGTCCTTCTCTGCATCCTGCTGAAGTTGTGATCTGCCATAACTGTGCATTTCTGTGAGGATATTTACAGACTTTATTAACCACTTGTCATTTATGTTGCAATTTGTAATTTTTATATGAAATTATAGACCCACTATTGGTATATATTAAGAACTGATATCTTTGTTTAACAAGCCTCTTTGACAAAGAGCTCCAAAATCAGCCTGACAGAGAATTGTGCTGCTTATCCTGTGCTTACATGCAGATTATTTTTATAGAGTATTTTTTCTAGTGGCAATTGAAGAAAACAATAATGTATCTCCACACTGATTCCTTTTTATCGTGTTTGTGTCTATCATTTTATCACACATGCAGATAGAATTAATGAGCTCAGTTAATTACTCATCTTGGGGCTGCAAGGCTGTAGCTGTTGAGAACTCCAGAGGTGGCCAGACAGGTACATGGGGTGCAGGGAAGGAAAGAACCTCATGCGGTTGCCTGATTATTGTCTTCCCAGCAGTCTGGTGTTCCCACAGGAATCTGCAGGTTTATTTGGTTAGAGATCCCTGCTCCCAACCCAAAACCAGCTCTCCATTGTGGCTGCAGGGGGGCTCTTTGTGTCTGCCTTCTTTGTGTCTGCCCTTGAATAAAGCCTACCATGGGGGCTGGGTGGTGATCCAGATGTGGGACCCTGGATTGTGATCCAGATGTGGGGCCCTGATGAGTGATCCAGCCATGGGGCTCTGGATGGTGGTCCAGGTGTGTGATCCCGCCAGAAATCCAGCTGTGTGATCCTGCCAGAAATCCAGCTCTGAGTCCCTGTTTGGTGATCCAGCATATTGGCTTGCATCTGATAGCATTTCATTTATAGATATTGGGTAAAATAACTATTTTAAAAATGTAATATATAGGGAAACATGAAATCTGGAGCTGTTACGTTTGTGTTTTGCTTTTTGCTGTAAGTACTTGCAGGAAAAAAAACAGGTGTTGTAAAATTTAGAGGAAATACAGCCTCTGTTCTTGTAGATTTTTTTTAAAAAAGGAGAAATGAGGCCATGCACAGGTACTGGGAGAAACCTGTGGGGTGCCATGGGGATGCCCCACCATGGTGCATTGTCGTGCTGCCCCTCTCTCCCCTTTGCCAAGCTGGCTGATTTTGGGGAAAAAAACCCAAGCATTTGGGTGCATGGCTGTGTGCTGGGCCATGTGCCCCCAGGTCATGGGGACAGGGGCTGCAGGGGTGACACTGAGAGAAATCAGGGGGTGGGGAGGGTTGGATTGAGTTTGAGCTTGGAGAAACAGCAAATGTGATGATGCTGCCCCTGCAGTGTCCCAGGGCACAGGATGGCACCTGCCTGGTCCTGAGCTACGTGCCAGACATGGATGGGGATGGGTGGCCTTGGGCTGGAGTGTCCAGGAGTGGGAGAACTGGTCCAGCCTCACCACCTGGCTGGGCTGGCACTGATCCTGCTGGGGCTGGGGACACTGACCCCCCCAGTGCCACTGCTGTGGGGTCACACACGTGCCATTAGGGGTGTCCAGTGTGGGTCAGTAGTGTCCCTGTGGGCTCCCCACTCCGGGCAGTGCCCGCAGCATGGGTGGGAGAGGCTGTTGTCCTGCCACAGGAGAAATCCCAGCTGTGTGCCAGCCTGGAGTTGTAATTACAGAGGAGGCTGGCACAGAGACCTCCCAACCCCAGTGGGCACAGGCTGTGCTGGGGGTGCATAGGGAAAAAATCCAGGAGCGTTTGCAGTCTGTGATGCCAGAAAATATCAGGTCAAGTTTTCCTCCACCAAGGAATCAGGTTTCCCCACCTTCCAAGAAGACTCAGGTGCTGCAGGAGTGTTGGAGTCTCTGCAATAAAGCTGCCTCTCTTTTTCTTAGCTCCTGTTGTTGCAGCATTCAAGCAAAATAAATAAATAACATTCCCAACATTTCCTGCAGCACATCGGCTGCTTTGGCAGTTAATGGCTTGGGAGGAGCCGGGAATAAACCCACATGGAACAGCACAACAGGACCTTGCCCACTGTCAGGACAAGGAAGTAGCTGCTGCTGAGCCCTTTTGCCTGTGCACTAATGGAGTAAGGAAATAAAACCCTGGGCCAAAGGCTTGATTGGAAACTTTATTTCAAAAAAAAAGAAAACACAAAACAGAAACACCAACCCCTCCCTCCCCCCGAAACACTCAAATCTCAAACAATTATATTAATGTTGCTGCTTTTGCAGCCAACTGGTAAAAGATTTGTGGTTGCAGACCAACAGCTTAAGGGCATTTCGGTTTTCAAACCTCCAAGTATAAATAATTTTCCCATCAATATCAGAAAATAACTTATTATAATTATTATATATCTTAGCATAAAAACATGAGAATTAACATCCCAAAAATACAATAACATTGTTGGCAAAATGCCTCGATTTTTGCTCTTTAAGGTGTTTAAACCAGGAATTTTAAGTGGCACTTAAGGACAGAAAGTGAAGGGTGTTTTCGGCAAGGGCCGTGAGCACCCCCGGCATGTTAGGCTGGGCTCATCCCGCCACTTTTCCTTCACTTCCACACTCATTCCCACCATTCCGGCATCGCTCTGCTCCAGCCTCACACAACACGTCGCTCCACTGCAGCCAAACACCCCCCCGACGTCAGTTTTAGCTTTTATTTTTTTTGTTGGGTTTTATTTTTCCTCCCCCTCCCCCGGAATCCCGGTGCCAGGGCAGGGAGTTACTTCCTGAGCAACTGCGAAAGTCTTGCAACACTCCAGTGCAATCGGGATCGGGATGGGTTCCGGCGGTCACCGCTCCGGGAGGTTGATCACCGGCACCCACTGATCCAGGTACCGGCTCTCCCGGCAGAAACACATCAGCTGACTCAGCGCTGGATCCTTCCACTGCGAGGCCTGGGGGTTCTGGAAAGGGAATGGGGGGAGGCTTGGACACGGCAGCAAAAACGGCCTGCGCAGGGCAGCAGGGGAAAAAAAAAGCACAGCAGAAAGTCCAGGAGAGTGAATCATCTTAAATTGCCATCGAGGCAAACAAACAAGTCAACCCAGGAAGCATGTGAGGAGCTTTGTAGTTTTGGACTCTGGGCAGAGGAGGGAAAGGAAAAAAAAAAAAAAAAAAGAAGGCAAGAAAAGGGGAGGAAAGGGAAAGAAAAAGGGAAAAAAAGAAGGGAAGGAAAAGGGGGGACAGGAGGGAATAAAGGGCAGGAAGGGAGAAAGAAAAAAGGGGGAAATGGAGAAAGAAAGGGGGGAGAGAGGGAAAGAAGAAGGGGTGGAATAGGGAAAGAAGAAGGGGGGAATAGGGAAAGAAAACGGGAATAAAGAAAAGGAAGAAAAAAGAGGGAAAGAAAGAACAAAATAAAAGGAGGAGGGGAAGATAAAGGAGAGGGAAGAAGGACCCCGTTTTCCCTGCGGTGCGGGAAGCCCCGCGCAGCCCCTGGTGCGGGCGCGCTGAGCCCGCGGGTTGGAGCCCCGGGCAGGGCGAGTTGCGGGGGGACCCGCCGTGCGCCCCCCGCTCACCGTGACGAGCACGCAGTGCAGGTCGGCGGGCGGGTCGGGGCCCGCGGCGGGCAGCAGCAGCTGCGCCAGGCGCGCCGGGTTGCTGACGCGCAGGATGTTGATGTCGTTCTCGCAGCAGAAGGCCCGCAGCAGCGTGAAGTGGATCTGCAGCGCCGCGTCCCCCGCCTCCTCCTCCTCGGCCGCCAGCAGGCACAGCACCACGTTATCGGGGTCCCTGAGGGGAAACCGCCGTCACCGGGGGGTCACCGGGCAGAAGGGAACGGGGGTAAAGGAGGGATCACTCACACGTTGAGCAGCTTGGCCGCTTCGTAGACGCCGAGGGTGAGGCTCTGCTGGCTCAGCGCCTTGCTCAGCACCTCCTCCAGCGCGTCCCCCGCCTGCTCCATCCTGCGCCGGGACAAGCGCCCGTCACCGGGGACCCCGCACCGCAGCGATCCCCGGACCACTCTCCGCCCCCCCCCGGCCTCACCTCCCGGCGGCGCGGCGCTCCCCGGGCAGCTCCTCCAGAGTCATCACGGGGCCGCGAGGCAGGCACGGACACGGGCACACGGGCACACGGACACGGGCACACGGACACGGCCACAGGGACCCGCCGTCGCTGCGGCCGCTCCGGCCCCGCCGCCCGAGCCGGACAAAGGCGCCCGGCGCGCGCGGCCCCTGCCGCGCCCCGACCAACCCGCGCCCGCCTCATTTGCATATCGCCCTTCCATTGGGTCATGCAAATGAGGCCACGCCCCCCGCGCTGCCGAGCCCGGCCGGGCCTGACCCCGCTCGGCGTCGGGATCCGGGACAGGGAATGGGGTGGGATGGGAGGGACCTGAGACCGACTCATTCCACCCCGTGCCACGGGCAGGGACACCTTCCACTAGCCCAGATTGCTCCAGCCTGGCCTTGGACACTTCCAGGGATCCAGGGGCAGCCACAGCTTCTCTGGGAAACCTGTGCCAGGGGCTCACCACCCTTACAGCCAACAGTTCCTTCCCAATATCCCATCTGGCAGTGGGAAGCCATTCCTTGTTGTCCTGTTCCCCCAGGCCCTGGCCCAAAGTCCCTCTACAGCTTCCTTGGAGCCCCTTTAGGCACTGGAAGGGGCTGTAAAGTCTCCCTGGAACCTCCTCTTTTCCAGGTGCACACTCCCAGCTCTCTCCAGAGCATAGGGACTCCAGCACTCAGAGAGAGCATCACTGTGGCCTCCTTTGGACTCGCTCCAGCGTTCCACATCCTTCTGCTGTTATTCCCCAGAGCTGGAGGCAGCACTGCAGGTGGGATCTCACCTGAGCAGGGCAGAGAAGCAGAATCCCTCCACGGATAGATGCAGTTGTCTGTTTTCCCTGCCTCCACAGGGATTGCACCTCTTGCCATTCCCCTTCCAATGAACACCAGTGCTGTCAGAACACAATCTCATCAACCTTCAGATTTTCCACACAGAGCACTGGGAAACACCCAGTGCAGTCTGTGGCACCAGCAGTGGGGAAAGCAAACGTGGTTTTCACCAGGAATGTGCTCCAGGGATCCCTCAGCACAATGCTACCAGCAGGACTTTGCAGTTCCCGACAGCGCCGGCACAGCTGCACTTCTGCCAAAAGTGAGCTGGGGAGGCGGGAGGGACCCATAGACAGCCTGGACCTCACTTCCACAGCGGGGTAGATTTAGATTGGATACTGGGAAGAAATTCTTCCTTGTAAGAGTGGTGAGGCCCTGGCACAGGCTGCCCAGAGAAGCTGTGGCTGCCCTGTCCCTGGAAGTGTCCAAGGCCAGTTTGGACAGGGCTTGGAGCAGCCTGGGATAGTGGAAGGTGTCCCTGCCCAAACCACTCTGTAGCTCTGTGATCTTGCTCTTGCCAGGCCTTTTGCAGGTTTCCAAGAACTTGATGTTTCTCCGGGAAGTTGCCTCTGCACCATCTGGCCTGTCTCAGCCCGGTCGACCTCCGGGGAGGATGTCTCCTGACAGGCATGGTGTCAAAGCTTTCTCAGCTGTTGCCTCTAAAAACCTCCATCCTCCCGTGGCTGATGCCAAAGCTCTTTCCCAACCCGGCTGTGAGCTGGCTCAGTCCCACTGGCTTTGGCAGAGCAGGGCTGCAGTTGAGACCCTTTGGGGTCCCTCACAGGGCTTTTGGCAACATGTGCTTCAAAGCTTTGCTTGTGTTGGTGTTTTACTTTGGCTCCAAAACAGCAGGAGCCGTTTTCCAAAGCAGTGTTTGCAGAAGCACAGCTTTGAGTGCTGTGAGAGTGATGCAGAACCACCTTCCATGCACCACTTGCAGAATAATTTAATTACCATTTGGAAAACAAGATATTATAGAATCATAGAATCTTGGAACAGTTTAGGTTGGGAGGGACCTTAAAGCTCATCCAGTTCCACTCCTTGCCATGGGCAGGGACATCTTTCACTATCCCAAGTTGCTTCAAGCCCCATCCAACCTGGCCTTGGACACTTCCAGAGATGGTACATATGAAACTGTTTTTCATGGTGGAATACAGAGTGATTTAAGCAGCCCCTCAGTTGCACTGGCTCCAGTGAGGAAACCTCCCAGGAGTTTGAGTGTGCCCCCCAGCTCAGCTCTTGCTGTAACCATCCTGCCTCTGCAGCCTGATGAGACACAACACGACTTAACGAAGCCCCTGGCATCAAGAGAAAGGGAAAAAAGCCCCTTTTACATCAGGTGGTGGGGTGGCAGATGGCTGGAGCGCAGCAAAACAGGTGGGAGCATTGTGTGGTGACCCTCTGAATTAAGTTCGCTTAATTTGCTCTATCTCTATTAGCAACTGCAGGCTCTGGCTCTGCTGAGAGGGCTCCGACTGTGGCTCACAGGAGGTCCAGCCCTGCAGTCCCATCTGTGCCGGCCCCAGAGCTAAATCTGTCTGGGAGGCAGCTGGGAAGCAGCTGAAGCCTCTTTTCTGTCTCCTGGGCGGCGGCAGCTCCCAGACCCGGCAGGCACTGCTCTAAAGTGGCGCTTTCCCTGCAGGTTTCCCAGCTGGGAGCAGTTTTCCGTCCCTCCCTTTGCCCAGAGGAGCAGCAGGGATGCTCGGGAGGTGCATGAGTGCCTCTGCTGTGCTGCAGGGAGAGTGGGTGGCTGTGCTGGGGATGCGCTGTGTCTGCTGGGCTGGGGAGCCCGGCATGGAGCTGGACCCGCAGTTGTCCTTCCATCAGCTCCCAGCTGGCAGCTGCTGCTAAACCTTCCTTTCATCGCCTGCCAAAAAGCGTCCAGGCCGTTTTGCTCCCCCCCCTGCCCTTTAATCCTGACTTTCATATTTCCCCAGGCTGTGCCTGCCATCCCCTCTGTGTTCGGCATTGCAGAGCCAGGGGGCCAGGAGCTGCGTCGGGCCCAGCTGGAGGGCTCAGGCTCAGCCAGGGGGCTCAGCTCTTCCCCCCACACACTGGCAGACCCTCATCCCAAATGTTTCCCGAGGCTGTGAGGTTTGCCTACTTGTGGTTGGAGGCAGCTTGGTGAGCAGTGGGTGAACACTACAGGGATGTAGGAGATGTCCACAGGAGTCCTCGATGGGAGCTGCCACTGTGGGAGGACATTCTGGGCCAGCTGAAGAGGTGTTTCCTGCACGTCAGAGGTTCAAGTTGTTTAATTTAAGTTTTTGGGAATGAAACCAACCATCAAACAGTGTCAGGGAGAGGTGACAAAGCCTCATCCCTGCCAAAGCAGCCGGCAGCTGGCCAAGCCCCTTCCCGGGGAGCTGCCCACTGGGTGGTTCTGGACCCTGAGCCCCACAGAGCAGTGCTGGGAACCTTCCACTCCCTTTCCACTTGGCTCTGTGCTGTCCCTGTGTTTGGGTGTCCCTGGTCAGCTCCCTTGGTTCCCTGCCTTGCTTTGTCCCAGTGGAACCCGTGTCCAGCCCCGCTGGCTCCTGTCTATCCTGCTGCTCTGTGAAGGTCCTGCTCTGTCCCTGTGCTGGGACACACACCTGTGCCTTGTGCAGCCCAGCACCCCGGCCATGCTGCTGTACCAGGGCCGTGCGTTCTGCCTGAGTGCTCCCACTCCCCTTTGGATCTGCTGGATGAGGGCAGCGAGCGCCTCTGCAAAGCAAACGCCAGCTTGCACATTCCAGGGGCAGCCTCTGCTCCAACAGTCACTGTGTTTTCCCAGCGGCACCAGTCCCGTGTCACTGAGCTGACCCCAGAGCCCCAGCTGGCTGCTGGATCCAGGCACATCCACCCTCTCAGGCCAGGGCATCCTGCCCTAGAGCCCTGCAGGAGCAGATTCCCCGTACTTTAATGCTCAGCAAACGTTGGCTTTGCCTCCCTGTGGAGAAGGGAAGAGCCTGGAATTGCCTCAGGACCCGGCTTCCCCAGCACCATCAGTGTAAACCCCTGGATGGGCACCATGTTCCTGCCAGCAAAACAAGGGCAAAAAGATATTTCCCCCCTGTTTTGCTTGGAGTTTCTCCATCCGTACTGGAACTAAAAGCAGTGTTCAGCTGGAGCAATCCTTGCTGGCATTCAGGGTTTGACTTTGGCCAGACCTGGGAGTGGACGGGGCAGCCGGGGAGTCTGGACCCAGTTGGGTTTGGCTCTGAAGCCAGGCACTGTGCCAGCGGCTTTCCCAACCTCCCAGGTCACAGGAGTGTGGCCCAGAGCCCAGCTCAGGGGTGCTTCACAGGCAGCACGGAGCAGCAGCGGGACTTCCCTCACAGAGAGCAGCCTGGCCCAAGCTACTTTGCAGTGCTGCTGCAGACTCCTAACCCAGGAGTACCTCTCCCAAAGGTGGGAGGGCACAGGGCTGAGGGTTTGGGGGATCTGGGATGTGTTTATCCCACCAGGTTTGCCGGACTCAGCACATTCCTGCTGTCCTGAGTGCTGCTGAAATATTGCTGAAAGGGAGCTGCACCCCAGCTGCACATGCTGGGGCTCAGCAGCAGGAACCCCACAAACAGGGAACACAAGTGTGAGCCTGGGAGGGTTTTAATTGATTTAAACTGAAGGAGGGGAGATTTAGATTAGAAAATAGGAAGAAATTCTTGGCTGTGAGGGTGGTAAAACACTGTCACAAGTTGTCCAGTGAAGCTGTGGCTGCCCCATCCCTGGAAGTGTTCAAGGCCAGGTTGGATGGGGCTTGGAGCAACCTGGGATAATGGAAGGTATCCCTGGCCATGGCAGGGGGTGTGATGAGATGACCTCTAAGGTCTCTTCCTGCCCAAACCATTCCAGGATTCTATGATTTTGTGATTTTATGCTTCACTTATGTCCCACCTCCCTGGGTAGCTGCTGGAATGTCTTTTCCTTCCTCAGAAAAAGTCACGCAGCCCGTGATGTGCTGCAAGTCCCAGCTCCTCTGCCAGCAGCACCTCATACCTGTGAATTCAGGGTAGCAGAAACCTGTGCTGCTCCCTGAAATGTGCTGGAGAGAGCTGCTGCTGCTCCTGGCAGTGACGTTCCCTCTGCCTGCCCCTTCCCACTGCTGGCCCTGGCCCTGGGTGCATTCCTACATCCCTTCTCTCTGGATGAAGAAGGCATTTTTCCCGCCTTGTGCACATCCCCCAGCAGGCCGGGCACACGTGGCAGCCCTGGGTGCTGGTGGGAACCATCCCTCTGGCAGCGCCGAGCGAAGTCCGGGATCGGGACAGTCAGACCTGCAGTAAAAGGTAAAAACAAACTTTGTCCCATTTAGTGTCAGAGTGGAGCCATAAAACAGCACACGGGTGGCACTGGTGTGAGTGAACCCTCCTGCCCTGAGCACTCGCTCTGCAAAGAATCAGCTTCATCAGCCCCCAGTCCTGCCTCCCACAGGATGCTCCCTGTTCCCAAGCACTTTGCTTTCCCCGTGCCTGAAGGAGAGACCTGGTATGAGCAGAGAAAGGGCTGGACCCTCCTCAAAGCCATCCCCCAGCCACACACATGGAAACAGAGAACTGGGTTGGTTCAGCCTTTCAGTTACAGTCGCCTGTCCTGGTGTTCCTGTGGGTAGCAGGAATCTCAGGGGGGACATTAAATCTTTAATGTGATTTAATTTTATCTCCTATAAATGCATGGAATGGGGACAATGTTTGGAAAGAAAAAGGGAAGGAGCGAAGCCCTAAGTTTGATGGTCATTGCAGTAACAACTGTGGCAACAGGAGATGATGAAACCTGGTTTTTATTTGAAAATAAATTAAAAAATATAAATATAGTATAAAATATAAAATGCATGAGACCCCACCTGCAGTACAGCCCTGGGGGTCCTGCAACAACAGAAGGATGTGGAGCTGCTGCAGCGAGTCCAGAGGAGGCCACGGAGATGCTCTGAGGGCTGGAGACAGGCTGGGGGAGCTGGGGGTGTTCACCTGGAGAAGAGAAGGCTCCAGGGATGACAGAGCCCCTGCCAGTACCTAAACGGGCTCCCAGAGAGCTGGAGAGGGACTTTGGACAAGTGCCTGGATAGGACAGGGGAGAGTGGCTTCCCACTGCCAGAGGACAGGGATAGATGGGATATTGGGAAGGAATTGTTGGCTGCGAGGATGGTGAGGCCATGGCACAGGTTGCCCAGAGAAGCTGTGGCTGCCCCATCCCGCTGGAAGTGTCCCAGTCCGGGCTGGACGGGGTTGGATCATCCCCGTGCGGGGTTTGGATGAGCTCCGTGCGGGGTTCCGGCTCCCCGCCCGGTCCCGGTCCCGGGTGGACGCGTCGCTCCGGCGCCCTCTGGCGCTCAACTGGGGGCATGGCGGGGTCCACGCGGCAGGAAAAGGGCGGTGTGGGTTTTTGTTTTTAAATGTAGTTTTGCAGTAAGGAAAAAAGAAGCAAGCAGCAACACATAGAAACGAATCAGTCCAGCCTTTAATCATGGAATCCCGTCATGGTTTGGGTTGGAAGGGACCTTAGAAACCATCCAGTTTCACCTGCTGCGCTGGGCAGGGACATCTTCCACTATCCCAGGTCCAAGCCCCGTCCAACCTGGCCTTGAACACTTCCTGGGATGGGGCAGCCACAGCTTCTCTGGCAACCTGTCCTGGGGTTCACAGCAGGGTCTGAGCCACCTTTTTGAGGGAATGAAGGCAGTGACTCCAACGGGGTCCCCACGGACACTGAGCCTGCAGGAGCAGTGGGGTTGGGGTCTGTTTATGTCAACTCCCCTGCTCCTCCATGGGCTTGCAGGCTGGGAGCCACTCACATCCCAGCGTGTCACTCGGGCTGCAAAACCAGAGGAAAAAGTATGGGAAACCATCCCACACCAGAAGGATGGAGGCAGCAGCTGCAGGAGCAGAGGGAGTAGCATGGGATGGCATCTCCCCACCAAACCTCTCCCCCAGTGGCACAGGGAATGGTTGCAGCTCTGGGGGAATGTAAGGCTTCTGTCCCCCAGCCCAGAAGCTCTTTAGGAGCAATTAGAGGGGATGAAATAAGTAGAAAAATGCAGCAGCACATGCTCCAGGGCATCTGCCTGTAGTTGCTTCCTGGCTGGCCTCATGGAGCAGCAATGTTCTGTAGGGAAGGAGCAGGGCCAGGGGCTCCCAGCATCCCCAAACACAGCCATGTCATCAGGGATGTGGGTGACAGCACTTCCCACCTGCCATGAGGGGATGAGGACCTGTGGAGCAGCACCTGTCAGGCCAATGCTTTTACATGAACTTGTAACAAGGGTGATTTATTTTTATTAAGAAAGCATAAATTCATTTCTTAAAATATGCATAATTTTCTAATTAAAATTAGAAATTGTTGGAGCAAGATGATCCTTCAGGTCCCTTCCTGCACAAACCATTCTGTGACTCTGTGATTCAGTGACCTTGACCATGAACAGGACGGGATATCCACCATGCCACCAGCCTGGGGACGGTGCCTCCTGTGGTGCCTTATCAGAGCTGTCAGCCCTGCAGCTCCCTGCTCGTTTGTCTCCTTATCTAGCCCAGCAGCCACAGGGTCCCTGTGGGATATCAGCACTGGGACAGTCCCTGAGTGACACAAGGCACACAGTGGAGCACTCCAGGTTAAACCCACAGCATGGGGAGGGCTCAGGGGTCTCACTGCAGGTCCTGGGCTGAGCACCTGTCATTGGTCTGATGCACTGGCACGTGCCTGCACCTCAAGAGCCAGGTGGGAGCCATGTGGGGTGGGTAGGAGCCACATGGAATGCGTGGGAGCCAGGCAGGATGGGTGGCCAGGTAAAGGTTTGCTGCCTGGGCAGGAGCTGAGGGCACTCGGGATCTCACACAAACACATCCAGAGCCATTGCACGTTCTCTGGAGTTTTTGAGGCCAATGCCTTGAGGACCCTGTGTGATAGGAGCCAGACTCTGGATGCTCTGAATTGAACAGCCTCTCCGTGCTCCCTGTGGCCTCACCAATGACCTCAACTGAGGTCCAGCCCCTTTGTCCCCTCGCACCATCCACAGGAAGGGTGGTCTTTGCACCTCAGTATTCCTGGATATACATCAGCTACAGGCTGAGGAAGCACCCCAGCCCTGCTGCACGCCCCGAGGGCACACAGAGAGCCTGCCTTGGGTGCACTGTGACTACCAGGATTTGGGATGCCAGCGCTGCTGGGGTCCCCTTTGGAGGGCAGAGGACTGGGACAGGCCAGAGCAGGGGGAACACCTCCCAAGCCACCAGCTGAGCTGAACGTGCAACAACAGCCCCGGGGCTTGTTTGAGACCTGCAGGTCAGGCAGCCCAAGCCTCTCGTTAGCAGAGAGCTGGGTGCCTGTAATCACCCTAACGAGTAGGTGCCTTTCCCAGCTGCAGCAGAGGCAGTTCTGTGACCTGCTTTCGGCGTGTTTGATCTGGCTGTTCCTGTCCTTCCTTGCCAGGCCCAGCCTGCTGCCACAGCAGCCCCGGTCAAGCCCACGTGGTCTGAGGGTTGGCCGATCCCATGCTCTCTGGGGCTCACTGCCAGCACCCAGGGACTTGCTGCCTGTGCCCTGCTCACCTCCTGGGAATACGTGCCTCCGGAGTGACTGGCAGCACCAGCAGGAATGGCTGATTGCCCAAACCTGACATCACGCCGGTGGCGGAGGCGGTGTCATCCACGCGCCGTAACACACGTAACTGCACGGAGCTGCTGCTCCTGCGCATCCCGCTCTGCTCAGAATCCCATGGAGTTCCTCTGGTTTGCCCCAAGCTTGTTTAAATCAAGCACAGCACAGCAAATAAAAGCCTCAGCTGAAGGCTGGGGAGCAGGTAATGGGGCCACCCCATGTGCTGCACACCTCCCAAGGGCATCTCCCCTCTCCCAGGGATCCTGCAGGGCTCCTGCTCCTCCTGGAACCCAAACAGGCAGGAGAATCAGGCAGGGAAAGGGGAACTGGGGGCCCTGCCCCATGTGCAAACAGCCATGGCCAGGTGCTCCTGGGCTGGGCTGCTGGCACACAGGGTTTGACTCAGATTGGTTTTGTTTCAAATGCATCTGCAAGGACAAGAAAAAACAAGGGTTAGGTCGTGTTTGGAAGAGGTCCCTCATGTGGGAAGAAGCAAACGGGCATGGGGTTGGCAGGACAGGGGTCCTGGGATGGGTTACACTGATCTCTTTAGACTTTGGTGGTGGAAAGAAGGAGAGCTGCGGGACAGATATGTGGGAGAGCTGGGTTTAGGGGAGCAAGTCTTCTCTATCCTACTAAGCTGGTGACTTTCAGGGAACTGGGGTTTGTAACGCCCTCAATATAACCACAAGTGAGCCAGGGGGTTATAAAGATATATCTATTATATATATATTTCTATTTAGATATAGATGTATTATGTAGTATAAATATACACTTATATATCTTTATTATTGTAGTTAAAGATGCATCAAAATGTAATTTATTTAATAATACTCTGCTACAGTAGAATTTTTTTTTTGATTGCTGCATTTCCTTGTCAGACCAGAAGTGTTGCTGCTTGCATGAGTGCCTGGTGGTGGTAGACGTGTGGGGTTCCTGTGCATGCTGGGAAGGCCCATCCCATGCTCCAGGACAGGTTATCCCAGTGCCACAGGGCTGAGAGTTCTGCTGGTGCAGCAGAGAGCTTGGCCAAGCTCTCAGCTCACAGATCTCACTCCTGATCTTTGCTCTCCTGCTGCTGCCAGGTGGGAAGCCTTGTCTTCCTTAACACTACCTTGGCTGTGCCCCAAAATAAACCTGCGCTCGTTCCCTGCTCTGCACTGTGCTTCATAAAACAAAAAGGCCCTTTTTATTTGTTTGGCAGCAGGAGGGGCAGGCAGGCTGAGCCCTGGTGGACAGGGAGCGAGGCAAGCTGGCAGGCTGAGGATGATGAAGGTGTGCAGGCAGAATGAGGGCAGAGGTGATGACATGTGACTCAGAGCGCTCTCTCCTGCTCTCCCGCAGTTCTCCCGCGTGTCCCAGAGGAGCTGCCGGCTCAGCAGCCCAGCCCAGTGCTCCCCTGGCTGCTCTCCACACCCTCCACCCCATCCAGCTCGGAGCTGGATGCACAAACAGGACGGGCTGGTTTTCGGCAAGGAGAGAACAAGTCGGGCCTGGCTCTGGCAGGGCTTGGGGGCAGCTCCGCTCCATTCCCCTGCACAGCTCCACCCCAGCACAGCTCCATCCCCAGCGGGACCATGTCTGGATGAGGCTCTCCTGGACAGCCTCAGTGGAATTCCCTCTCAGGGTGGCGTGACCCCATGGGACTTGATTCCCTCAGTACCAAAGCCCGGGGCTGTGGGTCAGGGTCAGCAGTGAGCCTGGAGCAGGAGGCTGAGCTGCTCCAGGAAAGGCAGTAGAGGAGTGCAGGAAACACCTCTCCCAGCACTGAACACACAACCACGGGCTGCCCCGCACTGGGCTGCAATCGCGGTTTAACGTGTTCCCTTTCTTGCCACCCACAGTGGGATGAACCCAGCCAGCCTGAAATGAAATAACACGGGGAAAACACGGCATCCTTGCTTTTTTCCAGGCAGGCCAGGGCCCTGCTCCAGTTGCCGGTGCATTCCTGCAGGCGCTGTGTCAGCACAGCAGTGGTGACGGCGGCACGTGGGAGGTGGCAGCAGGCAGAAAGCAGCCATGGGAGAGCTGAGACAGGAACCTGCCCATGGAAGCAGGAGGCAGCTTTAACTGGCAGGGAGGAGCAGCTTTCTGCTCAGTTACCAGCCGGCCCAGCGAGTTTCACCTGGGCATGTCCCAGCGTTCCCAGCCTGCTGCACATGGCTGGTGGCTGTTTCATGGAGACACCTTCTATTTTTCATCCCTAATTTCTCCCAGTAATAACCCTGTGGAGAGCTGCTGTGGGTGCTGGAGGTGGCAGCTGGAGGGGCTCAGGCAGAAGGGCTCAGTGCCCTCAGGATGCTGAGCCCAATAGTGGTGGGTGCCGGGAGGGAGGTTCCTCTCGGTCCGACAGCACCCAGATCCCAGTGCCCCTGAGCTCTGCTGAGACTTTTAGGAAGGGGAAACCTTTTTTTCTCCTCTTCTTCATCTTTTCATATTAGTAAGGCAGCAAAGCTTCTGTCTTCCAGAGCTGTTCCCAAGGGCCCTGTTTGATTGCTGCAGCCAAGGAGGCTCCTGTGTATCCATCCCTGGAAGTCTTCAAGGCCATGTTGTAGAAACCCTGTCTAGTGTCCCTGGACATGGCAGAGGGTTGAAACAAAATGAGTTTTGGGGCCCTTCTAACCCAAACCATTCTGTGATTGTATGATTCCACACCCCATGGTTGGTGAACCTGACCTGCTTTGTACTGCTCCAGTGCTGGTTTTCCAAACTAAAAATACCTCTTACTTTGAATCCTGTAAGGAAGAACACTTGCTCAGCAGGTTGTTTAGGATTCAGGGGAAGAAAGTTCAGGCAGAGCTCAATTAGTCTGCTTTAATTTACATGCCAAGTTTTGTGTCTGCATGATTTGCTTCACTTGTCTGTGCACATTTAAAAGCACAGAGAAGTACCGGGGGTGGTTAATTCTACTGCACATACTTACTGTAGAAATACAGTTGTTATTCACATGTTTACTGCCCTCCTCATAACGAAACTGTTGGGTTTTTGGCAGATTAAAAAAAAATGTAGTGCTGTGCTGAAATGAGCAGGATATGTAGGAGGATAAAGCTGTGCAGTGCAGATCGTGTGTCTCCTCGTCATCTCTGACTGCTCCTGCTCATTTGTGCTGTCACCCTGTGTAGTGGTTAATTCTGGGAGTTCTTCTCATAAGGGATCCATGTCTAGATGCAAACTGGACAACAAATTGCTAAATTTCTTTGTGATGCACCTGAATTTTCTCTTACTCAGAAGTCGTTGCCATACGTGGCTTTAGCTGGAAGCAAATATTTTCTGTACAAGAAATCCCTGTATTTCCTATGGCCTAGAATCATAAAATCATTAAGGTTGGAAAAGACATCGAGTCCAACCTAGGAAAAAATCCATCTCAAAAAAACCCCCTCCTTGTCCATATACCGTCCATTCTGACAGCAAAGTACCATGTGCATCTGAAGAAAACCTCCCAAAAAAATTTATGAAGTTAAAAATTAGGAAAATCCTGTTTTGAGAATAGAGCAAGGACCCAGATGAATACTTTTCCCTGTGCCCTGAACTTGCTGTATTTCCTATTTCTGCTTATTAAGCAGGCATCTGACAGCTGCTGGCAAAGCTTGGGAATAGCAGAGGAGTGTAGCATGTCCAAAAGCTCTCCGGGCCTCTTTTGGGCAGCAGCCGGGGAGCAGCTCCTGAGGCAGGTTATCTATAGGCCAGCTTTGGCCAAGGATCTCTGCTTGTCCCAGCCACAAATAGCACAGCAAGCTGCTCCTTTGGCCCGTGAAAATGCTGGTTTTACTCCAGTGGGAAAGGAGAACACAAGTGTCTGTCTTGCAGGAGGACGGCAGCAGCCGGCCCAGATCTCGGTGGCAGCTCCTGGAAGAATTATGTGGATTTTTTAATTACTCCCTCACTGTCTGCTGGTGCCTAATGAGTGCAATCAGTAGCAGCACTAATGAGATGGCTGCCCTGAGACCCATATGTGGGGTTTTGGGGATTTGGAAGATGTAACATAAAAGTATGTCTCTTATTAGGAGCAGAAGTGCTGAATTAATAGTCCTTGGCTATTTAATTCACAAGCAGTGTTTGTCTGTGGTTCAGATCTTCAGGACTGATTAGGTATTGATGACCATGCATGAATGATTCTCTGGTAGGAAATTTTGCTAACATTTGAAGAGCAGCAAAGCCACAGATCTTGCCATCCATCCTTCCCTAGGCAACTGCAGTGTGATCTATGTCCTGATCCAGTGTGGGCTGCGATTCCTGCAAGGAAGTTAATTTAAATATTTTAATATTCCCTTTTTAATGTTAGGAATGGAAATGTTGTCTTATGGCCAGAAGTCCCTGAAAACTGTTAATGATATTTGGTGGACGACACTGTCATTTGGCCTTTTGACCTGTGTGGCTGATTGTGGGGCTCTTTAGTACAAACACCAACATGCAGGAATGGAGTGTGACAGTCTGGAGAGGAGCTGGAGCTTCCTGCAGGCTCCAATTCCTGCTTCCTGCCAAAGGGAATGCACAGCTCTGATGATTGTACCCACTTGATGATTGATTTCCCTGTTTATATTAAAATATTTGTTTTCACCATAGAACCACAGAGTGGTTTGGGTTGGGAGGGACCTTAAAGCTCATCTCATTCTACCCCCTGCCATGGGCAGGGACACCTTCCACTATCCTAGGTTGCTCCAACCTGGCCTTGGACACTCCCAGGGATCCAGGGGCAGCCACAGCTTCTCTGGGCAACCTGTGCCAGGGACTCACCACCCTCCCAGGGAAGAATTTCTTCCTATATTCCATCTAACCCTGCCCTTTGTCAGTGGGAAGCCATTCCCCCTTGTCCTGTCACTATCTGCCTGTGTTTCACATGTGTTTAATTCAAGGTGTCACCCAAACCTTTTATACCATGTCTGCATTTGAAAAATTTTGGAATACCGAACATACAGCGGCTTAGGGTGCAGCACAGGGGAGCTGAACATGCACAGCCCTTTCAAAGCAACAAAAGGGAGAAGCTCTGTCTTCCTTCAGAGTGACAAATCCCAAGCCTCAGAGACAGGCAGCCGAGAAGTCCATTTCCGTGAGCAAATCCCCTCCTTTAAAGCTGCCTGTGCCATCTGGCAAGGAACACGTCAGGGATCCGAGTGGGAAACGTTTGGATTTTATTCATAGAATGTGTGTGATGCAATGTAGCTTCAGAGTGTGTGATGGGGCATCAAGGCTTTTCCTGGAAATACCTGCATTGTAAACACCAAGAGTTTTAATTAAGTGTTGCTTGGTGGCATTTGATTCATCACAAAAACAAAAAGGGTTTGAGAAAACAGTGTTTTGAGTTCTTAGGGTGTAATTTGTGGTGATTATTAATATCCTAAGAAGGGGGTGAGCTGCTCTGATCCCCCTCAGATCCACCGCAGGAGGGTTTTCCTCAAAGACCTTCCCAAAAAAGAGCTGTGGGATTGCAGGGAAACCAGATGAAGAACAATCCATGCAACCAAAAATAATTTTTAGTTTCTCCCAAAAAAACTAAACTATGGAGTTTTCCAAACCAGCTTGTTTTGGAGTCTTCAATTTATGAGCAACACGCATTCAAAGACTGAACAAATGTAATTAAATTACTTTTAAAAACAATTATTTCAAGCTTCTTGGAGCAGGCAAAGTAAATATTAGAAACATTATCCTTGCTGAGCACAAAGTTAATTTTATAACATGTAGCAAAAGGTTCTGACAAATTACAGATACACAGTGTGAGCATTCAAATTGTGTTTTCATGGTCATGTCGAATCTGTGCCTGTTTAATATGTTTTAACATCTTGATATAACACCCCTCTGGGTATAACTAGATACTACTGTACAAAAATATATAATGATATGTGGTTTTACATTAACATATAGCTATATTAATATATAAAGATGTCAATATCTATTAATATTTACCACATTAACTTGATAGTGGCTGCTAATTGCGTGGATCAGCTAATTAGATGAGTAGAAATGTCCATGGAAGCGTGAAATTCTGTTACAATTTTAATTTAATGACAACTCAGAGATATAAACTGTGAGCATAGGATATCGTGCTTTGAAGAACATGTCAAATCTGTGCCTGTTTAATATGTTTTAATCTCCTGACGTAATCTACTTTGGCTAGAACTGGATACTAATATATATGAAAATATTATAATGTATTAGTATGGCGGCATCTCGATAGATCGGCGCATTGGTGTGCAATTATATCACCAGAGTAACATTAACGGGGAAACTTTGATCCTAATAAATTGATATAAATATATTATATATATGATTTTATATATAATTATATAGATGATATATAGTATATAAAAGATATATTATATTCTATATAGTATATATACTATATATATGATACTATACTATATATAACCCATTATATATTATCATTGATATAATAATATACTATATAGTGCATATTATATGGTAATACATTATATATACGCTATATGTTGTATATTAATATATCAATCCTAATAGACTGATATAATTATATCATATATATGTGATTTTCTATATAATTATGTAGACGATAACGTATAGTGTATGATGTATATGACATAATACATAATGAATATTTTGTTAATATCGTTACACCGCGTGTCGCGTATTAATGTTTCCCTATTAATAACAACTCTGGGCGACATAATTGCGCGCCAATACGCCGATCTACTGAGACGCCGCCGTGTGAATACATTATAATATTTTCATATATATTAGTATATATATAATTCCGGGTTTATTCGTGAGGGAAACGGGCGGGACCACCTGCGCGCGAGGCGCGGGGGTCGACGGGGCAGGCGGGGGGGCGCGATGCGGGGCTCCGCCCCGCCCCGCGTCCCCCGGCCACCCGCTTCCCCCCCTCCATCCCCGCCGGTGGTACAGCCCGCGGCGGGAAACCCCGCGCCCGGCTCGCACACAAAGCGGGCGGCAGTTCCCGGCGCGGCCGCGGGAGGCGCTGCAGCGCCCGCCCCGCCGAGGGGCCCGGATGCGGCCGCGCCGGAAGAGAAGCGCGTCTGCCCAGGGCCCGCCATCTTGTGCGGCAGCGAGCAGGGCGCGGGGGGCCCCGGTAGCATCCGCGCAGGATCCCGCCGACGGGGGCCCATCATGCCCGGACACCTGCAGGAGGGCTTCGGGTGCGTCGTCACCAACCGCTTCGACCAGCTCTTCGATGACGAGTCCGACCCTTTCGAGGGGCTGCGCGCGGCGGAGAGCCGGAGGAAGGAGAGCGGCGGCGGCGGCGGCGGGAGCCAAGC
>JAWWES010000006.1:1178683-1200712 GCA_035583135.1 Lophotriccus pileatus
GCGGGGCCCGCGGCCCGGCGGGCGCGCAGAGCGGCTCCTCGGGCGGGGCCGGCGGCGCGGGCCAGGCGGGCGGCGGCGCGGGTAGCGCGGCCAAGCAGCTGCGCAGGGAGTCGCAGAAGGAGCGCAAGAACCCGCTGCCGCCCTTCGCCGGCGGGGATCGCAGGGAGGACGGCGGGGGCCAGCCCGGAGCGCCGCTGCGGAAGGAGGGTGAGCGGGGCCGCGGGAAGGGAGGGCGGCCCGGCCCGCACAAAGGGGGCCCGGGTAGGGCCGGGCCGCACGTGGGGCCGCGCATGGCGGAGCCGCCCGGGAGCCCGCCCGAGCAGAGGAGCGGGAGCGGCGGCCGCGGGCCCGCCCGGCCACACGTGTCCCGCGCAAAATGGAGTCGGGCGTGCGGGGGGTGCCCGGCGCTGGCCCGGGCCCGGCGGAGCGAGAGGGCTGACGTGAAATGGGAAATCCTGGCAGTGCGTAGGGTCGTGGAGCGGTTTGGGTTGGGAGAGATCTTAAAGCACATCCCGTTCTAGCACCCTGCCATGGGCAGGGACACCTTCCACGAGACCAGGTTCTTCCAAGCCCCGTCCAGCCTGGCCTTGGACACCTCAGGGATGGGGCAGCCACAGCTTCTTTGAGCAGCCTGTACCAGGGCTTCAGCACCCTCACAGGGAAGAATTTTTTTCCCGATATGCAGTCTGAACCAGCACATGGAATCCTGGAATCGTTTGGGTTGGAAAGGACCTGAAAGCTCATCTCGTTCCACTCCCCTGCCATGTGCAGGGACACCTTCCACCAGACCAGGCTGCTCCAAATCCCGTCCAACCTGGCATCCTGAACTTGAATCGTGTTTTAGGTGGCCGGATGGATTTGACGGGATATCTGGTAGTCCCTGGGTTTTCCAAAATCTACTCGGGTCGTTTTTCTAGGGAACAGCATCGATAGCAGTCATCTGCACGTCTTCGTATATTTAAATAATAGGTCGTATGGATTCTCAGCTGTGTTCGTGTAAATCCCTAAGACATCCCACACGGGAGACTTTGGGAAAAAGAAATCCAAGTACAAATAGGTTAAAGGAATACGATGTGGACAGAGCAATTAGTAGGACAGGGCCGCGCATGGAGAGGGACAGATGTGGACACATGGCGTCCGTCCCCAGCCCATGTTGTACCGCGCCCAAACTTAAGCGCTCGTCAGGTGGATCAGGACTCGGATTATTAGGAGTCCTTGAAATGCAGCAAAGTGTGGTGACAGCAGGTGATGTGGGAGTGAGGGAATAACACGTTAACTGCAGTTCAAACCAGCATTTCTGAAATCTTGATGTTACATGAAAGCATCTTAATGCTTCAGCATTTGCATTGCAAAATGATTCTCCACTGCATTTTATGCTTTTTGAGAAAGAAATAGTTTTAATATAATTGTTTCGGAAACTGGGACTTCTAAATGTTATTTGAAAACACCTTGTGAAAAGGCAAATTTAGGAACTATGTTGAAGTTGTCTTTGCTTGTGGATCTCCTGTTCCTTAGCACTCGAGAGTGTTTTCAGTGTGAGGGATGCAAGGATTTGTCACGACTCACAGTTTGCTAAGCCAGTGTCCTCTGGAAATGTTGATCAGGTGTAGATTCTGGTGTTGTCCCCCACGAGGTACACCTGGAATATGGCAGTGCCTGTGGCACCACAGGAGGACACTGAGGAGTTTGGTCAGGGCTGGCAGGCCGTGTTTGCCTCCCGGTTTTCACATCTTGTTTTCAAGAACAGTGTGAAAAATTAATGTTTTTGTGGCCTATTATAGTAGTGAAACAGAGAAAGTCAGGGCTGCTGTTGTAGCAGTGGCCGTGGAGCAGTGTGGTAAACAAAGTCACTTTCCAGTTTAAAAGTGTCTATTTTTGTGTGTGACTGTTTTTGCACTTCTGGCATTATAAAGGTGCCTGGTGCCAAGGTTTGTTTCCTGTGTGAATGTATTTAAAACTATTCCACTGCTCCACAAAGCTGCAGGTGATTTGACTGGTGAATTAGCAGTTCAAAGCTCGGTGATACTGAGAAATAACTTGTATTTTGGGTTAGGCTTCAGCAGGAACCGGGTTTTGCTGAGCATAGGGCGTTGAAGTAGAAATTCAAAAGCCGTGGCTGTTCCATTCCAGTTCTGCAGCATACCTCCTCTGTGCCACCGGCCTGCTCCTCTCCCTGCTTCCCCTCACATGGAATGCTTGCCCTCCTTGGAGAGCCCTTTTCCGAGTGCAGGCCGGGCAGATTAACCCCTTGGTTCCTCAGCAAGTGAGGAATACTTAGAAAACTATGGATGTCATGCAAACTTCACGTTAAGTACAGCTTGTAAGGTGAGGGAGACATTGTTCGTCTGGGTGTGTTGGCTTGGATATCATTACAACTGTAACTTCTGTAGCCCCACCCAAATTTGACATTGCTTGTTAAGCAGGAACTTGGTTATTTAAAAAAATTCAAAATCATCTTTTAATTTAAAAGCTAGTTCATAATTCTTGAGCCAGTGCTTTGGCAAGAAAATGGTACAACAAAGCAGCAATATGTTTGTGCAGATCTTTCTAAAGAAGAGTAAACAAGGCCTTTTACTTCTATCTAATACAGTTCTCTTTTCCACACTTCAGATGGCTTAGTGAAGAAGAGAGTGCCCACAGGAGATTTTTATTTAAAATAAAAAATCCTTTCTGAAGGCCTAGGGAGGGAGGAAGGACACTGGGCAGCTCCATGGCACAGGATTCTTAAGCTGTTTTAAGCAGTGCACAAGGAAGAGAATCTTTGTGAGGGAATGTGTGTTGAACCACGTGGATGGGGGCACCAGTTTAGTACCTGCAGTACTGGGATGCAAATGGCACCTGTCTGGTACAGGTGAACCTGTCTGGGTTGTACTGCTGTCCAAGTTCCAAGAGCAGAATCCCAGGTTTAGTTTGGAAAAGAATTCCAAGATTCTTGAGTGCAGCCTTTAGAACAGCACAGGGTCACTGTCCAAGGGAGCACAGGGTTGACTGTCTTAGGACCCAATGAGGTGATGCTCAGTTTGTGTTGGTGTTCATAATAAAACCCACTTTTGTTTTCACCTGAGAAGGACCTTTCAGAGAAAGAAAAATAGTAAAAAAATCTTGCTTACCTTCATCCTTGTTTGAAAGTTGACTTTGTCATTTCAGCACAGATTACCAGTGTTTTCAATCAAACACAATTTGATTGAATTCCTGGGTAAAAATGAGACTAAGAAGAGTGAGATGCTCTACAGTGACTTCTTACGAAGGTGGAGTTGCTCAGACTATATAGAAGCAGCTTGTTTGAGGGTGCGGGGGGTCGGTATCTGTCCTGGAGCAGCTCCACATTCCGTTGATGTGTCTGGCCTGATGTTTCAGGGATAAGGAGGATTGGCAGGAGGCCTGATCAGCAGCAGCAGCAGCAGCAGGGGGATGGCAAACCCATTGACCGGAGACCTGAACGACGACCTCCCCGGGAGCGCCGCTTCGAGAAACCCGCCGAGGAGAAGGGAGAAGGGGGAGAGTTCTCTGTCGATAAGTGAGTTTTGTCTTGCAGAATAAGGAGCTTTCCTCCCTCTGACAGGACAGGGCTGCCCTGCCTTCTGCTGTGAAGTTAAAAAAGCTGATTGAATCATAATTAAATGGATTAAATTTTTGTCTTGCAAAAGAAGAGCAGATGTCATGCAGTTCTCTTTCCCTTTTTATGATTTTGTTTGCAAACTTAAGTTTTAGGCTGGGATCTACATAAACAGCTTCATAGGTGTAACTGAAATTATGGTTTAAATCAAGATGCCCACCATATCTCTCTAAATCTGTAGCAGATAGCTCAGGAAAGGAGCTTGAGTGTAGCTGGTTCCTGCAGGATGAGATTTCTTTGCTGTCACAGCTGTGGCTTTAATCTGTACAGCTGACTTAAAGCCAGAAAAAGTTTGTCCACATAGGTGTTTACACCTTGGCTGCAGTGGCTTCAGACCTGGAAGTGGTGAAGTCATCTTAGAGCAACATGAGGTTTAAAGTGGCTGGAGTGCCGTGAGGGACCCATAATTCAAGTAATGTTCAAATATTAAAATTTTGGCAGCCAGGATTAAAACACTTTTAAAAGTAAATTGGATAAAAGTAAGTTAAGTTGGAATTGTAGGATCAACTAGTTATGTAAAAAAATACAAACACTAGATTTTTGAACTTAATGCCAGAGGATACAAACAAGCAATAATCCCGACCATTTGTGTCTGGATTGTAAAATCATAGAATCACAGAATGGTTTGGGTTGGAAGGGACCTTAGAGATCATCCTGTTCCAACCTCCTGCCATGGGCAGGAGCACCTTCCATTAGACCAGGGTGCTCTAACCCCCAACCTGGCCTTGAACACTTCCAGGGATGGGGAGTAAAAGTGGCTTTTTGAAACTAGAGCTTTGACCCAGTTACAAAGAAAAAATAAGTAAGTAAAATTAGCAAAGAGGACAAGAACAGTAAAAACCATGCTGTAGATTTTTGGGGTGAGTCACTCACATTTGTCTGTCCATGCCAGGCCCATCATTGACCGACCCATGCGTGGACGTGGTGGACTGGGCCGGGGCCGTGGCCGCGGCCGCGGGATGGGCCGAGGAGATGGGTTTGACTCCCGTGGCAAACGGGAATTTGACAGACACAGTGGCAGCGATAGATCGTAAGTCTTTAACTTTTTTATATTTTTTGGCTTTTCTTTACAATTCTTACGCAATTGCAAATTGCTCTTTGAATCTCTGTGTCCGGACACTATGATGTTAACTCAGTTTTGTTAGTTCTGTTTCACATTCACATTTCAGCGGCCTAAAGCACGAGGACAAGCGTGGTGGCAGCGGCTCACACAACTGGGGAACCGTCAAAGACGAGCTCACGTGAGTACTCTGTCCTTGCTCACTAAACTGTTAGCAGAGTGTTAATCAGTCCTAATTAGGGCTTACAGAACGCACAGATTTGCTTGCCTGTTTACCTTTGTTTTTGATGATTTTACTGCTCTTCTGAAGAATTAAAAATAAGCAATTTCTCATAAGAGGTGGCTTCACTGTTAAACTGGAATTTTGGGGAAGTTTATGTTGGGAGATCTTGTGCTGATCCTTGAACAATTCTCTTAACTAGAAACTAGAACAGTTTTTAAATCAGGTTAAGCATGCTTTTTGTGTTACAAAAATTCAAGTATTATATTGAAAACTATTTTTAACGCCCAGATCCCTTTTGTGTCAGTGGGACAGCAGGAGGCTTTCAGGAGGGGTTCAAGGAAGAGTTGGGGAAAACCAGTAGTTGGGTGAAAAGCATAGAATTTGAAAGGCACAGACAGCACCAATCCTTAATAAAATAGTAAATCCACTATAAGTCTTGATTGTTAATCTCATGTAGCTTTAAAGAGGGATGAACTTGTAAAAAAGCCCAAACTCCAATCGTTATGTAATTGCAGTGAATTGGATCAGTCAGCTGTAACTGAGGAAACGCCAGAGGGAGAGGAGCATCCGCCTGCTGATTCTGAAAATAAGTGAGTACCACCTCTCTTCGTGTCTTTGGTTGCTCCAGAGGTAGTAGTGCTTTGCCTTTAACCTCTTGACATTTATTCCCACATCAGTTTTGCCAAATTCAGATTTGTCAGTAGATGATCCACAATGCTGCTGAACCACTGTCAGGTTAAAAACTGCATGTCTGAAAACTGTGATCTTGAAACTGTTCCTTGGTGTCCTGCAGGCTCTTGGGTCACTTTCAGATTTATTTATTAATAATTTCAAATACACTTTGGGTCTCAGGATTGCAACTCCTAATTCCAAATCCAAAAGCACCTGTGCTCAAAACTAGGTAGAACCACAAAGCAAAAGGGACAAAATGCCAGTGGAAGGCAACTTTCTTAACCTTAGTTTTCCACAGCAGCTTTGAGACTGTGTCACTGGCTGTAGGAGAAAGGTTATATCTCTAATTCTCCAGCCTCTGTGTGTGCAGGCAGCTTTCAGAGTTGTCTGGATCTCTTTCCACTTCATTTGGACACTGTTACAGAAGGAACCAGTGACTGGGTGAGTGAAAGAGTAACCAGAGAAGCAGAACAAATGTTACTGAGTTGGTATGAAAATATGATGAAAATTTTCATGGTAGCACAGTACAATAAAATATTGTATTTATAGTGCTTTATAGTGGATTCGAAAGAAATGGCAAATGGATAAGACAGAATTTTGGTTTCTGATGTGGAGTTTGCTGTACTTTGATTTGCTCACTAATAACTTTGGCAAAGAGGGTGCAGATACTGCCTAGAGACTAAGAAATGGATTTAGTTTAACTGAAAAAAGACTAAATGATCTTACTTCTCCAGTGTTGTGATCCAAGGTTAAGGACATTTTGAAGGACTTAAAACTTGAATGTTGGTCAGAAAATGCAGGCTAGCTAGCCCTTTAAAAAATTCTATGTATTGGAAATCTGGATATATTAAATTGCTGTGTCTGCAGTATTCCCTGGATCTTTAGTAGTAGCAGTGCCTGGTGCTTGACCGGATACTGACCCATCCATGTGCAGATCAGGTACCTGCAGAACCCTGCAGCTCTTTGGATGGCTTTTTCTTCCTCAAATCTACAGAAAATTCTCCATTTCAAGCATAAAACATCTGTTGTAATGATCAGTTGTCTTTATAGAACAGCATTTTTACATGGGTTACTTTTCAACTTAGCTGGTTTGGTGTGGATCTCTACCCTAAATGTTTCAGCAGAATTGTAGAATTTTTTACTAGAGTAAAATGTGCAGGTAATATCTTTACCTTGAACAAAACAAGTTCTTCTGATTACATACAATGTCAAAAATAACTATGTTCTACACAGTGAGAAAAGAAATACAGTAATTTTGACATAAAATCTCTGTGATATTACATGAAAATTAATGGCCACCAAATAAAGTCTATTTGCTGCTCTGGTTTTCTATAAATCAGAAATTTAGTTGCATAAACACACTGAACAGTGTCCAGAGGCTTGGCCTCCTGTGTAGCGGGAGCGTGGTCTGTTACTGGGCATAGTGGTTGTGTGTTTTACTTAAAAATAGCTCTTTGGCAGAAGGCAGAGGTGATGTATCTCACAAGTAAGTTGTGTGCTGTTGTTTTTTCAAATTACCTGAAAGTAAAACTTGTTTAAATAATTGTCTTTGGTTTAATAAAGGAAGCAAACTCTCCAATTTTTAAATTCTGTTTCTTAAAAAAACTAAAAAGCTTGAAAACTGTTGGAAGAACAAGTTCTCACTGCCTTAACTTGAACATTTATGAGAGATGTGCCTCAAAAAATGGATGAAAAAGCTCCAAGCATGTCCACTGCAGAAGTTAGACTTTAATATCTGTAAATAAAATTGTCATTAATGTGGAGAATTAATGGCACAGGTCAGTTTTAATTTTAACATTTTGCTGTGCTCATGATTTAGTTTCTCAAAGGTGGCTGGATGTAATTTTTTTTTGTTTTGTTCTCTGGCTAAAGGGGATGAATTTTCCTGTGGTGCAAGGGTGTGTTTACATACATACAGCTCTTAACTTATAAACATAGAGATTTATAAATTTATAAATATAAAAACAAATGTAGTTTTATAATTTATAATTTGGTGCCAACTAACTTGCAGATGATTTTGGAGTTGTATTTAGAGTATAAATTCTAGGTCATGAACGTAATATCCATGAATTTACTGCAGAGAGAATGAGGTTGAAGAAGTTAAGGAAGAAGGCCCTAAGGAGATGACCCTGGACGAGTGGAAAGCCATTCAGAGCAAGGATCGTGCGAAAGTTGAGTTCAACATCCGTAAACCAAATGAGGGGGCTGATGGACAATGGAAAAAAGGATTTGTTCTTCACAAGTCAAAGAGCGAGGAGGTAAAGTGGCTTTCCATGCTTGTAGCGGCCAGTAAAGGCTTTGTTACTGATAGGCATTTCTTGGAGGGGAAGCGCTGTTGTGTGAGATAGTGACCTGCAGCTGCAAGTTTATAAAGTGGAACAACATTCTTTTAGCAGAGTTGAAGTTCTGCAGTGGCACAAGTGGCCATTCTGACTGTGGTTGGTTTTAGGGGAGCTGTACCATTAGGCTGGTGTGTAGTCTGGTATAATGTAGAGATAAGCCTGGATTGCTGCTGCACCTGGGCAGGTAACTGTGTAAGAACTGCCTCTTGGTGAGGATTTTAGAGAAATGTTGTCAGGTTTTCTTGTTTAAAAAAGGAAATTTCATGCTATTTAGCATCTCTGTTAAGCAATACACAAATTTGTGGTGCTTGCTAAACACAGTGTAAGATGGAGGGAAGACTGGTTATATCTCAGAGACCTTAATATCTCAACTGTGTACCTTCAGATTCTAACATGGCGGTCTTCTCATTTTGTGATACGTAGACAAGATTTTGGGAAACGAGTTGAAATACACTTGTGTGCTTCAGTGATACTCAACACAGTTGCTATAGAATTGTTTTAAAATCATAGTTTTCTCAAGCATGCTCATTATTTCAGACATTGCAAAGTGTTAATTATTCTGTTCCACGAGTGCCAACGAGAGCTGTACAAGGGAGGGAAGTGTTGAGAGCTCTGTTTTGTAATGCAGGGCTGTCTTAATCTTTGGTTTTAATCTTCGCTTTTAACACTCTGTAATATGTTAAGTAGCTCACTTAAGAGATTGGTGGCTGCAACTTTGTATACAGATGGTTGTGGCTCCTTTGAAGTAAGTAGATAATATGTAATACTCAGCTTGGTCTCCTAATATGTATTCCTGCTCTTTCACACCTTGCCAGCTTTTATCCTGTGATCTGGGCCATAATACAGATGGGGAGGTATTTTCCAGTTTTCCAGTGAAAATGTTCTCATTGAACTCATTCTGAGTTTGATTTGGTCACAGTCAGGCTATTTTATTGCTGTATGAGGTAGTTCAGTTCTTTAAATGATTGCATGTCTCTGTTTTCCTTAAGCTGTTTAATGAAGTGTTCATTAAATGCTGTTTTCTCTGCCTTATGTAGAAAAGGGAATTTGAGTTACACTTAATGTTGCTGTGTACTCAGTATTTATGTACTTTGCTGAGATTTACTAAACCTGTAGTCCTTCATGTTGCCTTAATCTTTCTGAATCAGGTTTATTTGACATTTCATCAGCTGAGGACAGTCGTTTTTAACACGTGAGCATATATGATAGTATAAGATGACGGTACTCGTGAGTGATTTAGAGACTAGAAAGATCCATACTGTATTTTCCATTTGAAAACTGAATCAGTACTTAATGAAAAAAAACCCAAGGAAAAAAACCCTGAAGAACAGACAAATCCAAACCAAACTGATTAGAATAATCAATTTACTTCCATGGAAGAACTGACATGATTAGTAGATTGTTCTATTTGAGAGGTTAATTTTTCTTCAAATAAACAAGTTGGATATTTTTAGCACTGTCACATAAGAAGTTAACAGCCTCTTGCTGCGTAAGCATGAAAGTGAGGTATTAACAAATCTGCCTTTAAATTCAGATGCTTTTAGCCTGCTTTATTGTCTGTCCAGCAGATGTGTCTCCCCATCTCACTTATCCATTGTTCCCTGATCCCACGGGAAACAGTGTGGGGATTTGCTCTCTGGATTATAGGAGAATAGCTCTGTAATACAGTCGTTAGGAAAGCCTTTGCTGCAGCTCCTTTGTGAAGGTGGAATATTCAGAAAACATAGCAGTCACCTGCTGTTTCCTCTCTTTGTCCTCTTGTACTTACTTTTAAGTCACAAAATTCAGGTTGCTCTAAGGTTCCTGTGATTCTTATTGGTAAGAAGAGAGATGAATGTGTGGAAGTGATTTGGTTTATAGGTAAATTCTGGTTTTCAGCCCCAAATCTTCTGTATTCTTATGGCTGAAAACCACCATGTGTCCCAGTAGATTTTCTCAGAAATTTGGATTGACATATTGTGATGAGCTCCTTCATTCCTATAGTAGAGAAGTACTGGAAAATTGCCCTAGGAGTCTGTGGGAAAAGGGAATCTGAGGATCTAGTGCTGTTCATCTGCCTTAAGTCTTGGGAAAGAGCTCTCCTCCTCATGCTCCTCAGTGAGGGGTGAAATGCTTGACCGTGTCTGAGGTCTTTCCTCTTTTTCATTTTTTCTCTGCAGTTACTAGAAAGTGATACTTTGGGTAAAATGAATTCTGTCTCAGATTCTTGCTGGTTTAATCTGAAATCCATGGACATTGGCAGCCCTGGTCTGATGAGCCTCTTTCCAGGAGATTGGGTTATGCCATAAAAGAGGGATCCTCTTTTTAACTTCTGTGCAGCTGGTTTAGGGCTTGAGTCTTCAATTTCTACAAAAAAAAACCCAAACCAAACCACAAACCCAGGAAGGGGTTACACTGTGGACAGATCTTAAAATTTATTCTAAAAGTTGGATGCAGGACTCCTGGAAAGACTGATACACTAATCAGTTCCTGTTCTGTGTATCTGCTGTGCCCCTTCCCTGTGCCTTCAAAGTTTCTCACTAATCCAATCACTGCCTTAGAGGAGGTTGCAGTGGGAGACTGAGAAATACATTTTGGAAAAGAATAGTTCATCTTCTCAAAACTGGGAGCAACAACTCTTGGCTGGAGGCTCTGCAGGAAGCTTTTCCATTAACAGTGATTTTAACATCACACTCTTCCCTGCCCATCTCCCCACGGTGCTGGAGACCAGCCTGCATGTGTGGTCTGTGCCAGGGCTCCCAGCAGCTCCTGGTGAACCTTCCTGGTGTCCATCTGAGCTTTCTCTTGTCTCCACCCCTGTGGCACATCCATCCTCTAAATCTCTCTGGGTGCTTGCACAGCTTCATCTCATCCCTTTGCTGCTTCGTGTGCTCAGTGACATCTGTACCCTGAGAGTTCATGTGACAAACCTGTTGTTTCTGTATGTAGTTGAGTCTCATTTCTTCCTTTTGTTTTCTCCCTTTGTTCTTTTGTCACTTTGGCGTGGACACGCAACTTTCATCAGACAAAGGCGATGACAGAAATGCAGGGGAGTCTGCTGGATTCAAATGAGGTACTGATCCTTTCTATCTAACTGGGAATACCTGTGTGTTAGCATGGGCCCCTCCAGAAGGGAAGGTCTGCGCAGTAAAAACTCACCAAAACAGAGAATACAAGTGGATTCATTATGGAGCTCTTCTGTCCGTGCCTGTTGTCTCAATGTGCACAACACCCTTCATGATTAGTCCCCTTGTTCCTCGTTCACCCAATTTCAAACCTTACCAGAAATGCTTCTATCATGAGTCTCTTTATTTTTGTTGTTGCTGGTGTTTTTACATCTCTCACTGCCTGCTTTGACCCTCTTGGTAATTTGTTCTTAATTTTTGATATCCTTCCCCAGGGCCCTTAAGTGCAGCACTGGTTATGAGATCAGACCACTACTGAGAGTTGCCGCTGCATAGAAATTAAATGTTTCCAAAGATTATTCAGGATAAGCAATTTGTTCAATATGTCTGTGTCTGTTGTCACCTAAGTGATTGAAGAGGCTGAGGAGAATGTGCCAAGACTTCTGTTGGTGTTTTAAATAAGCTTTAGTTACTCTGCATGGAGAAATAGTCAGGTTATATGTGGAATTTGCTTTTTGTTGGTTCAGTGGTTAAAGTTGTGAGAATAGAGTGGTTTTTGGTAAACTGTAGTGATCTGTTTTTAAACAAACAAACAAACAGCCTAGGGAAGAAAATCACAGAATTACTGTAGAAATCCTTGACATTATCGCTCAGAAAACAGAATGTCACATGGCTACCAGTAGATGAAAATAAAATGTCAGTACCCGGCAGTGATTAAAACTGTAGATAAAAAATGAAGTAGTAAGAAAGGAATCAAAAACATAACTAAGGTATTTTGTACTGTTTTACAGAGTGTTGGTGTACTTAGGTTTGAGTATTGCCTTGTCAGGCTGAGGTGTGGAATAACTTTCCTCTGGAAAATAACTGCTCAGGCGAACTTCCTAAGGCTGGCAAAGAGATCTCTGAGGGAAGGGTGTACAATTAAATCTATAAAATCAGGAGTGGAGTGGGGACCAGTTGTTATGTGGAATCCATCTCAGTGGAATATGTTGGAAATAAAGCAGCATGGAGGGCATTTCTCATTGTGCCTAATTAAATTGAAGAGGGACTGTTTACAAGGGCCTGGAGGGACAGGACAAGGGGGAATGGCTTCCCATTGCCAGAGGGCGGGGTTAGGTGGGATACTGGGGAGAAATCCTTGCCCTGTGAGGGTGGTGAGGCCCTGGCACAGGTTGCCCAGAGAAGCTGTGGCTGCCCCATCCCTGGAAGTGTCCAAGGCCAGTTTGGACAGCGCTTGGAGCAACCTGAGATAGTGGAAGGTGTCCCTGCCCATGGCGGGAGTGGAATAAGATGAACTTTAAGATCTCTGCCAATCCAGGCCATTCTGTGATGATTCCATGAAATGGCAGTGCCATGCACTGTAGGATACTGGGGGAGCAAATGTACAACTGGGCAGGAAGAGGGATCATGAGAATGGCGATGAAGAGTCATCATGGCTCTGTCCATAGTGGTGCTTGTGGCTGACCTGTGGAATCCCTGACAGCAGCTTTGACTCCAGACTGCTCCATCCCTTGGCAGCCTCGTGAAGGCTCCACAAATTGTAGTTAAAGTGTACAGAGCTTAATTGCACAATGTGTTACCTTTGAAAGTCATGATCTTGTGTAACTACGCTAGAAAAGTAAACTGGAGTCAGGAGACTTGAGCTTGCACATGGCACTTGTGTAGGGAAACCAAGCAAGTGGTATTGCTGTGCCAGGAGTTGGGGGCTTAGAGGACAAGAAAACATTATATGTTGTCATGGTACCAAAATATGATGGTTAGGCCTTGTGATAGGCAGAGTTTTAGGTTCTGTGTGTCATCCTAAGTGCCAAAAACTGACTTGCACATGGAAAAATTTTTTATACATAAAAAGAAAAAATAATTGCTTTTTAAAACACTTGGTTGAGTTCAGTGTGCAACTGAAATACACAAATATGCTGAATAATCACGTTGATGGGATTTGATATAACTCTTGGGACAATCACTTGTTCCCTGATGCTCAGGTTTCCCCCTGAATGCACTGGGAACAAGCCAGTCAGGGAATATCATGGCAAAGGTGCTGAGAGCCATATTTTCCAGTGTAATTGGTGAGAGTCATTCTTTCTGTGTTTTATCTTCTCTAGTTACGTGTGTTTGAGTTCTTTATACCTCGTTTGCTGTTACACTGAATGCAAAGCAACGAGGGATTACCAGCAGCTCCCTGGTTTTAAATATTTATTCAGGGCTAACAAAGTGTAAATCCTCATGGAGCAAAATAAGGTTGGGTGACCAAGTATTGAAAAAGAGTGGAATGACTTGATAGAACCAGAACATTTTTCAGGATACAAAGTGAGAATTGCTAGAACATGAGGTTCTGCACTGGCATGGTGAGTCAATTTGGTCTTAGATAAGCCTAAACATGATCTTCTGATGGAATTCCAGGAGGAATTTCTTCCTGAAAAGGGTGGTCAGGCACTGGAAGGGACTGCCCAGGGAGGTGGTGGAGTCCCCTTCCCTGGAGGTGTCCCAAGGAAGGACTGGACATGACACTCAGTGGTCTGGGCTGACTGATAAGGTGGGGTTTGGGCACAGGTTGGACTTGATGGGCTGGGAGGGCTTTTCCAGCCTCAGTGTTCTGTGTACTCCTGGAATACCTTGGAAACGCAAAACACCTTTGCTGAAGTGCTTGTTTGCTTCCCTGTGTGGAGGTTTTTTGACTTGATTTCTGATGAGAAATTTCAAGTTTCTTGGATGACTTGGGGATGTGGAGGATCAGTTTTCCGGTGGGGTTGGAGGTGAGCACAGGCTGTAGTGGCTCGAGCGCAGCTGCAGGCGCAGAAAAGGTGGTGACTTCTGGTGGTTTTTCTTGCTCATGGAGAAACCCTCGTTGCAGGCTCATGCTGAGGACTCTGTAATGGATCATCACTTCCGCAAGCCTGCGAATGACATCACATCCCAGCTGGAGATCAACTTTGGAGACCTGGGCCGCCCCGGCCGCGGCGGCAGAGGGGGCCGGGGGGGCCGAGGGCGTGGAGGCAGGGCCAGCCGCGGAGGCAGGACTGACAAGGTGAGTGCTGCAGCTTCACCCACACAGGGGTTGATTTCCTCTTGTTGGGATTTTCCTACAGGTCGTTTTAGGTGTTCCTTATTTCTGGGGGAGATGCTCTGACAAGAAACAGCACATTTCTAAACCAGCTAAAGTGTCTTTTCTTACAAGCTTACTTTAAATGAGGTTATTGAATGTTTGAGTGGAGTTGTCATTAAACACAAAAAAAAGGAGGGTGGGGAGTAGGCTGAATTAAAAAAGCACCTGTCTTTGTCTTTGAACCTGAAAAATGACTTTCCAGGCTGGAACAGATCTGAATGTACCATGAGCTGTTTCAGTTTGTGCCAGAGCAGAACCTCAAGTGGTTATTTTCAGACCATCAGGATGCTTTCTGTGCATTGTAACCTGTTGGGGGTGACAGACTTGTTTTACAGCTGCATGTCATATCTTGAATTTGAAAAATTTAGATTTTTCCTAGGGAAATACAACTCACTATTTTTTTTCTTCGGTAATTTTTTTCCTTCTCTGGTGCTAAAGCACTAGGGAGATACCCTGGAAAAGTACTGACTGGGGTTTGGGAAAGAAGTTGAAGTACTGTAGTGTAGCTACAGAGATTTGATTTAATATGGATCACTTATTTGGCTCAAAAGCATCTAATCAAATTGTTACTAATTAGAAAATGAGCTCAGTCTGTGTGCTGTAGCTTCACACAGATTGGACTTGCTCATTTTTGTCTCTTACAGGAGACATAGACTTTTTTCTGTAAGTTTTAGGCTCATTAGTTGGGGAACTCCTTCCTGATACCAATATAAGAATATTTTAAAGAGTTAAAATTAAACAGTGGTGGTTTGCTCTGAGTTGTTTCACTGATATTCTTCAAGAATGCTGACATTAAGTAGTTGAAAGCCTTCCTGCATCTGATTGTTTGTTGTCTTTGTTTCCTTCTAGTTGGTTAAGGAGTTTGACGTGATCCACACGCCCAACCAGGTTGGTGATCTCTGCACGTGTGTTCCCTGTGGGCAAGGACTAAAACCCCCTCATTTTTTTTGGCTGGCTTTCTGTTGTGTGCTGAGCAGCAAAAGATGCTGAGACTGTAGCTTAAAACCCTGCTGTTACTTTTTAATTCTGATTTGTGGCCCGTAGACTCTTAGCTAGGCAAGACAGAATCTTAGTCTTGCCCATATGTGTTGTTACAACTTTTTTTGGAATGGTTTAAATGTATTTCTTGAAAAATTAATACCATGACAGGAAATGCCACTATATTGGCTCTTCCTTGTCTACTCATCCGTATCTCTCATGGACAAAGTGAAGAGTATCCTAAAATACTTAATTTCTGCATTTCATTGCAGCACTGGTTTTTACATGTGGTTCAGAGCCTTTTAAAAAACTCTTGGGGTTTACTCAGGAGATCCTGGGCTAATGTTTGAATTTTTAGGGCTGAGTTGGCACAAAAATTCTTTCTATCAACATCTGGTTTGTGACTTGGGAAGAATTAAAAGTGGGAAACTTAATTTGTGCTACAAACAGGCCTTTTGTGTAACACTTGAGTCATGTCCCTCAGGAAGGATTGCTAGCTCTGTAGAATGGCATGAGCTCACAGGTAAGGATCTGCCCATGGCAGGGGGTTGGAACTAGGTGGTCCTTAAGGTCCCTTCCAACCCAAACCATTCCAGGATTCTATGCTGGAAAAAGAGTCGCACTTGGAACCTTGTGCAATAATGATGTGCAAGCACAGTCTGCTTGCCCACAATTCCTCTTCAGATAGTTTTGATTCCAGAAGTATAAGAGACTTTCTAGTCCTTGGAATAGTTTTAAAAAGTTGCTTTTGTACTACATTGTCGAGTCCCAAACTTCTCACTCAGTTGTGCGCCTCTAAACCAAGGTAATAACTCTGACATTTCTCTTTCAGTCAAGTGCTTCTGCTCCTGACGTAGATGACCCAGAGGCTTTCCCAGCTCTGTCCTAAACTGGATGTCATAAGCCAACCCTGCCCTGGTCGGGCCCTCCTCTCCGAGGCTTGCATGCTTAAGGATCCTAAAACAACTAAGAAACTTAAAAAAACAAAAAAAAAAAAAAAAAAGAGACTGTCATTCATACCATTCACACCTAAAGACTGAATTTTATCTGTTTTGAAAATGAACTTCTCTCGCTACACAGAAGCAACAATATGGTAGTCAGTTTTGTATTTAGAAATGTAATGGTAGCAGGGATGTTTTCATAATTTTTTCAGAGATTATGCATTCTTCATGGATACTTTTTTGTATTGCTGCTTGAAAATATGCGTTTCCAAACTTGAAATATAGGTGTGAACAGTGTGTACCAGTTAAAAGCTTTCCCTTCATTTGTGTTCATTTTTTTAATTCAGAATTTTAGACTTTTTTTCTCCCCAACTCCAGACTGGGTTTTAAGTATTGCACACTATTTCCATTTCCTTAATTTCTGTTTAGCAGATTTTTCTCAGCCCGTGGTCTTTTGGAATATGTGGAATATGAATTTGGCAGACTGTTAGTGCTGTATGGAATGAACTCCTGGAGTACTTTAGTTTTAATGCTTAATTTCAAACATGGAAACCCAGTAATTTTTCGTCTCTTTTGGGTAGTTTGTTTACACAAAACCTTTATACAAAATTGATACCAGATACTTGAAATCAAGATTGAAAGCACATGGGTTTGTAGTTCAATACCTGTATTGATCCAGAATGATGTGTGGGTGACTGGTCTGAAAACCAGGTTTTTAAAATTAATGTATCCCACCTTCACTCACCCTTCTGACCTTTATTCCCTTCTCCTCCCTTTAACAGAACAAGATGCTTTGTTGGCAAAAAAAAAAAAAAAAAAAAAAAAAGACTTTTTAAATTACCTTTGGTTTTTGTTCGAGAGGATACCCTGAGATTGGGGTAATTCCTGTTATGGGAGCTGGGATAGCCTGAGATGGGGGTAATTCCTGTCACTGGAGCTGGGAGGTGGGGGGAGGCAGTAGCTGTGGCTCCATAGTCCACATGGACTCAGGTGGGATGTGGGATTGAGCAGCACACTCTGGCACACAGGTACTTCAGTACCTGCTGTACTCCCAGCACTGCTCCCAGGTCTTCTAGGGAAGGAACCCTGGGCCTTTGGCTCTGGCAGGAGGGAGTTTCGGCTCATCATCTCGGGTGGGGACATGGCACGACACAACAAAAAAACGCAGAACAAAGCCCCAACATTTCAGGTCTCCATCAGAATTTAGCCCTGGCTTTGTGCAGTGCTCAAGAGCCCTTTGGTAGATCACCATGGATGTTTTTCTGAGAGTGATTGTAAGAAACCCCCCTCTCCCCCTCTGAAAATTCACTGTAGGTTTAGTTTCATCGCTGTGAGCAGGAATGTCACCAAACACAAAAAGAATTGATCAAATGACTAATAAAAAGAATTTCTTAGGGGTTTTATCTGCAGCATTTGTTAGGAGATCAGGAACAGATTTCCCACTTTATTTCATGTTTTACTCTTTGGACAACTTAAAACATATTTGTAGTTTCTTAACTAGGTAGATAGAAAACTAGAGGTAACACCCTATTTTTTTAAAAACTGTACAGGACTGGCAGGAAGTGTTGGAGACCTTTTGGAGACCTCCTCAGTTGTGATGTCAGTGGCTGGCTTGCTTTTCCTGAGCAATTTTCTACAAGTGCTTATGTTGTGAAGCACTGTGGATATCATTGGTCTGGTTGTTCAGTGCACTCACCTGTATTTAAAGCTCCAGGGGGTGAGGAGGAGGGTGGTGAAATCTGGTTCAGCTTTCCTGACCTTGCACTCATTGTGGGGCAGGTCCAACATGGAGTTGTTCCTCTTCCCCCTGCCCCTGTGGTTTGGTGGGATGTGTTGCTGTTCCAGCACTGGGAACACCTTGGATAACACAACTCATACCTTTATGCAGAAACACTTAGAGCAAAGCTTTCTCTGGAGTATAGGCTTCCTTTTCCTTATCCAAACTGTGTATTTGCCATTCCAGTTGCCATTCTGCTTTTTCCCAAATGATTCTGAGCAGGGATTTAGGACCCTGCAAGCTGGATTTAGCCAGCAGCTTTCCCTTCTCCTGCCCTGTAGCACAGAACAGTCCCAAACAGCACCTCTTGTGTGATTTTCAAGACAGCTTTTACTTACACATGGTCCTTCTGCTGTTCTGACAGATGTAAATCTGCCTCTTTCAGTCTATTTGTGTCAAGAACTGAAACTGTGAACATTTATCTTTAATATTGGTGGGTGTTAACTGAAATAAAGGTTTATTTTCATGCTCTTTTAAAAAAATGTCCTGAAAACACATGGAAATTAAACCACTTAGGTTAATAGTGTCTCATCTAAGTTCTGCCTAAAGAGGTCGAGCCTGCCTGTGGTGGTACCTGGGCATTCCCATTCCCATAAATTCCCAGGAGCTTATTTATGACTAAGGAGCTTGCTCTTACAAACATTTTCTGTCCTCTTGCTGCTTCTGCTGTCGCAACAAATTTAGAGGACTAGATCTTTTAAAATCTGATCCAGTGGAAAAGATGGTCAAGCAGAAAAAGTTAGAAACACATAGTACAAATTGGCATTGGAACATAACGATGGAAAAGTCGGAGCATGACAGTTCATCTTGTAGCTGGAATGCCAGGGGTGCTACGGAGGGAACAAGAGTGATGAACCAGTGCAAAGATTAGCAGGATGTGGGAAAGGACTTGGATTCTCCTGGAATGTCAGAAATCAGTGGGAATATGTGGTGTTTGCAGCTGGAGAGGCTGAGACCACCCTTGTCTCTACAACTGTGCCCATGGTGAGGGGTTTTCATAACCACATCTCTGGTCTAATAAAGGCAGGACTTGGATCTAAAGCTGCCACTTGCAGCATGTGCCAACCTGGTTCTTTCCTAAAATCATTTCAAGGGCCATGCTGCCTTCCCTTTGTACTCCTGGGGTGCTCTGCCATCCCCAGGGACCAGGCTTGGGGATTCGACCAGGGCTGAGTGTCCCAAGCAGGGTCGGTGAGGTGGGCACTGGCCTGGGGAGAGCGACCTGACTGGAGTAAAATAGTTCCTTTGCCCTTGCTGGGAGACTGGGGTCCTTTACTGGAACACTTCCACGTTGGAGTTATAAAAGTCTGATCATTGTCCTATTAATGATTCTTGACTTAAAACTTGATTTAAACTGCCCTATGTGGAAGTTTTATCTGGAGACTTGCAGAATGAGGAGAAAGTGGACTCCAATGTTTTGTTTGTATGTTGAAGTAGAAGATCTGCATGCACAAGTGGATGAATGACAAAATAGTGCTTTTTTTTTAAAAAAATAATTTTTTTGGTCTGATTTGCTTTTCTGGGTGTCTAATTTGGTTGTATGCAGCCGACTAGAGGTACTGATTTGTGATATGATGCCCAGCCAGAGTTCTCTTGCCAGGGAGGTTGCCAGGTGAGGGGTGGAGAGCAGGAAACTGGTGTCACAGTCTGGATGGAGCTGAGTAATGGGAAAAACCCTGGGCTTTTAACGAGCTCCAGGGGCAGCACGTGGGTATTGACAGGCACCAACCAGCCTGTCCTGCAGTGCCTTTGAACATGGGAGCACTGGGGCTTCCTGTAGAAGGTAACAGCCACAACAGGAATGAAAACAGGGAACAGGCTGACCGAGATTCCCCCAAACCCGGCCCTGGGGATTGGCTTGTCTCTTCACACGCCAGGCAGTGTGGAAAGCCCCAGCCTTGGGGTATCAGCCTCATGGTGCAGGTGCATCTCTGTCACAGCTCTGCTGGGAGACCTTTGCTGTTCCTGCCAGGTGGGATAATGGCTGTCCATGGAGGTGCTCTGGGATTGTGGTATCACAGAAGGGTTTCATCAGCAGTTTTGCCACTGCTCAGCAGCTCATGTGGCTGTCAGTGGATGGAGAGTGGCCTCCTGTGCCTGGGGAGGAAGAGGAGGGTGCTCCAGGTAAGTTCAGACCTGGGCTACTTCATCTCTAGCAGCAATGTTTTGGCTTTATTTTTAAAGACACCTTGCTCTGTGTAAAGCTGCAGCACAGCCCTGGAGCTTGACCAGAAAAAACAACAGGAAACCAATTTCGAATTTCCAACATTTTATTTATATACACACACATCTAGTAAACAAAGCCATTAAATGTGTAACACACTTCAAACCTGTAATTAGAATACTTCAATAAATGATTATAATTCCTCTTGACAGTCCATTTGGCTGAGTACACGTGCTGCCTGCTGCTTTTGTTTGTGGGGAGCAATTCCTCTTTTCTGAACTGAGCCAGGAAGTCCCAGCCGTGTCCCTCAGTGCCCCCATGGGACTGGTGTCATTGGGAGCTCCGATTTTGGGCCAGCGGAGCAGCAAAGGCTGCAGCTCCTGTCCTGCTGGGGCTGGATGCTCAGCTCTTTCATCCTTCCCTCTTGTAGTCCCTTGCTCTTTCTGGGTTGAAGTGATGGTAAGCACAGCTCTGATTCCTGGGGTGGACCCAGCCAGGCTGGGCCATTCGTGACCAAGCAGTGGGACAGGGCTTGAGGCAACCTGAGTAACTAATGAAGCTCTCCCAAAGCCAGCTCTGCCATTCCCAGCTGTGCCTTTGGTTCCACCTGGGTGCTGTGGTGAGGAGACGCCATGGTGAACAGCGAGGTGTGACTTGGAAAGGTTTGTGAGTCGGGGTTTGTGTCACCTACAGGTGTCATGTACAAGTGACTGGGCTGTCTGTCAACACTGAAATGCTTCGTAAAGTGCAAAACACTTCACCAGAGACACAGCACCAGGCCAGACTCCCCTCACCCACCCACCAACCTACCTTGTGAAGGAGCTACAGTTGAGTTTCACTCTGTCCAAAGTGAGATTCCCTTCATAGCAGAGGGTGGGTGCCAAAAAGGTGTTTGGGAAGATGGACAGCGGGTGGCAGTCGAGCTCAGGGTGGTCCATGGGAGTGTCTGTGGGCAGGGGCAGGTCTGTGGGGCCGGGGCTGGTGATGTACTCAGGCACAGGCTGCAGGTGCTCCATCGCTTCCACCACCAGCCTCTGGTACAGCTCAGGGAGCTGCTGCTCCTCCCCTGGCTCCGGACTTGAGCTCTGCCGTGTCCAGTCCCCGTGGCCCCTGCTGCCAGCGCTGCCCACCAGGAGCTTGTCCCCAGGGGCCAGGGGATCAGGCTCCACAAAAGCTTCCTCCACTGGAGTTGGTTCAGGCTCTTCAAAGCCGATGGTGCTGGGCAGGAACAGGATGGAGAGTGAGCTCAGCTCTGCCTGTGAAGGGACGTGGAATTAATTCTGTGGTGAATATCCTGAGACATCCCTCCCCACAGCAGCTCATCCTGCTAAAAACAGAGATCTCTGCATTCGTCTTGTGTTTAATTTGCTCAGCACATCCTCTGCTCTAACACGAGCACAGGGATTATCCATGGCCAGAGATTGCTGGATTTGCTGCTTGAGGAGATTACTGGCTTGCATGGCTCCAGTCACTGGCTTTTTTGAAGACTGTGGGATTAAAATGTAAACCCCCTCTAATTTACCTTGGTAGCCATGAAGCTTTTGGCCCACGTGGCATTAGCTGGGTCAGGAATGGCTTTGATCTGCCACCAGGGCAGGAGCACGGAGAGGAGCGAGTGGAACCTGCGGGGGGGAGAAGTGCAATGAAAGGCACGAATGGGGAGACCTGCAGCAGCCATGTGCTCCTTGGGGTGGGATTAACCCAGGAGCTTGGTGTAATCATGGACCTGCCCCTGGCTGGATGGGGTTAATTCCCAAGGCTTGTACCCCTTCAGTTTGCTTTTGGTGGAAGCAGATCTTAAGATCTGCATAAAAAATTCACAGTATCTGTGGACTAGGGCCATATTTTAATCTCAGTGTATCCAGCAATTGAGGGTGGCTTGGAAGCTTTAGGTTCACCCCATATGGGTGGGTTTCCCCTTTCTATGATTTCACCAATTCTATGATTCTATGTTGGGTTGGTTTGTTTTTTTTTTTTTTGTGGTTTCTGCATTACTGTAGAGCACACAAATGTATTTTCATACAGCAACCTGGTGAATGAGTGATGCTG
>JAWWES010000006.1:1200812-1272285 GCA_035583135.1 Lophotriccus pileatus
CATCCCAGCCCTCCCTCACGCCACCCCGCGCCCGATGCCCCCCGCTCGGTGCCCCGTTCCCGGCGCCTGCGCGGCCCCTCCCCTCCCCGCCCGGCCGCCCGGCCCTGCCCGCCGGTCCCGCCCCAGCCATGTCGGCCGTGTCGCGCAGACGCCCCGCGGCCGGTGCCGGGGGGGGGCCCGAGGGGGCGGCCGAGGGGGGAGCCCCCGCCGGAGCCCCCGCGCCCGGCGATGCGGAGCGGGGCATGGCGGCGCCGGCCCCGCCGCTCTGCCTGCGCCTCATGGCCGCCGCCTTCTACGGCATCAGCTCCTTCCTCATCGTCGTGGTCAACAAGAGCGTCCTCACCACCTACGGGTACGGCCGGGCCGGCGGGACCCCCTCCTACTCGGGGGATCGGCTTTGGGACTCCCTTCGGGGGCTCGGCGTGGGGACCCCCCACGGAATCGGCATCGCGGAGCCCGCCGCCGGGGGATGGGCATTGGAACTCCCCCCCGGGGGATGGGCATGGGGACCCCGCCGTGCACCCCCCTCGTCCTTGGGGCCGGGGACCCCCGTGAACGCCGCCCTCGCCCTGGGGTCCTGCACCCCCTGATACCCTTTATGCACCCCCTAACGTGGGGCTCTCTCCCCCTCCCCGTACCCTCTCTCCTCCCCCCAGGAGCCCACTGCACTGCCAACCCCTTCCTGCGTGTCCCCTTTTCCCGCGGGGACCCCGCGGCTCGGCTGGGCAGTGCCGCCCATGGCTGTGAGCCCTCCTGTTTGCGGGGACGGGGTTGCTGCTGCCCCGCTACACACACACAGTGGGGTGTGTGGCCTCTGGGACCCCCGGTGTGGGTGCCCCCCTGATCTCTGCTCTCTGCCTGCAGGTTCCCCTCGTCGCTGTGTGTAGGGCTGGGCCAGGTGAGTAGGATGCCCCGTACCCCCCAGATCTTCCATCTGCGGGGCTGTGGGGTAACCCCCCCCTCTCTTGTAGATGCTGGCGACGGTGGCCGTGCTCTGGGCGGGCAAAGCGCTGCGGGTGGTGAAGTTCCCCGACCTCGACAGACATGTCCCCCGGCGGGTAAGACTTCTCCCTGGACACCCAGCTGCCCTCCCTGGGCACCCAGCTCCCCTCCCTGGACAGCTTTTCTCTGCCTCAGGTCTAGCCAGGGCTCTCTGCCCCTTCCCCTCACTCCTGGTGGCACCACGGGCTGTTTGGCAGTGGAATGCCTGTGTCTGTGTTCCCGGGATCCTGTGGCCACGGCGCAGCTCTGGGCTGAGGAGCCAGGACACGTGTGTGTGTGAACGTTTCCATGGCGGGGTGGGAATAATTTCATATCTATATTTATCCGCGGAGGGTGCTCTGGGAGCTCCCCAGCTTCCTGCAGCGCTCACTTAGCTTTATCCCTCTTATTTCTAGACATTTCCTCTACCTCTTCTGTATTTCGGGAACCAGATCACAGGACTGTTCAGCACAAAGAAACTGAAGTATGGATGTTTTTTTCGTATGGTGGGGTGTGTTTAACGGGCTTCTTGTGGGGTCCCTGAGGACCCCAGGCAGCTGCTGCTGGGCCTTGGGGCTGTGCAAGGCTTTGGGTGACCCGGGCAGGAGCCACTCAGGGCGATGCTCTTCCTTCTCTGCCCACGCCAAAATGTGCCACGTGCGTGTTCTCAAATGCTTTCCGCAGCCAGCAGGCAGGGAGGGACACGGGTCTGGTCCTCACCCAGGGTGTGGGGGTGTCCCTGGGGTCCCCCTGCCCTGACAGGGCCTGATAGAAATGATACCTTTTGGGGAGGAGAGTAATTCCATTTCCATAAGGGAGCAATGCCATTTTCTTAAGGGAATGGGCAGGCTTGCCCATGCTCTGTTCTCCAGAGCCTTTATCCCAGTGCCCGCTCCGGAGTGGCCATGGAGCTGCATTTTGCAGTGGGGAGGGAGGAACACCTCACTCTGCTGCCCCTTCCTCCTGCAGCCTGCCCATGTTCACTGTCCTGCGAAGGTTTTCCATCCTGTTTACGATGTTTGCCGAAGGATTCTTACTCAAGTGAGTCTTTCCAGCCCCTTCTTCCCGTTGACAGATCCCAGTTAGTTAGAAGCTGGGAGGTGTTGGGATGATGCCTAGTGTGAGGGAGCTGTTGTGTGGCCGGGGGTTTTGGCTCTGGGCTGGGTTTTGGGAGTGAGGGTGGGCGGAGGAAGTGATACAGGGAGCTGCTTGCCTTGATCTGCACAGCCCTTTCCCGTGCCCAGAGGGAGCTGGGAGACACGCGGGGCCCTGCGGAGCTGCCAGGCGGGGCAGAGGTTTGTGCTCTGTCTCCGCTTGCAGCAGCCTGGCTGTGCAGCACCGTTTTGGATGGGAAGGGTGTTGTGCCAGCCCTCCGTGCCTGCAGGGACCTCCATACTGCTCCCACCATGTGCCAACAACCCCTTTCCCAGGGCTGGTTCCATGGGGCTGGCAGCTGCTCCGTGTCTAGCTGAGCCCCTGGAGCTCTCCATAAACTCACACCTCCTTGAGACCAAGTTATTTATTTTTTAAATTACAGAAAGAATTGTCTGGCTCTTGCAAGGGTTCGTTTCCTTGGGGTTTGCTTGGGTTTTTCTCCCCCTTTCCATGTATGTCCCCTGTTCCTCTCCAAAGCCCTGGCAGTACTTCCCAGCGGACTGAGCTGTGGCTGACGGCCATGTCCTCCTGCCTCTCTTTTCTAGGAAGAAGTTTTCCTGGAGCATTCAGATGACAGTATTTGCTATGATCTTTGGCGCCTTCGTAGCTGCCAGGTGAGCTCCCGGTTTGCTGTCCCCATCCTGTGTCCCCCAAAGGGTCCAAACTAAAGGGAATCCAGTGTCCCAAAAAAGAAGATTAAATACTAGCTTCCCTTCCCCCCTCAGACATGCTCTCTAATAGGAAAGAATGTTTTACTGACCCAAATCCCCACCCCTCCTCCCATGATTAACTTTTCCTGACAACTTACTGGCTCAACAGGAGGTGAAAGGAATCTTCCAAGCATTGTCTCTGCCCAGCTCAGAGCTTTAACTTCTGGTTTTCCCCTTTCCCAGTGCTGACTTGGCATTCGACCTGGAAGGATATATTTTTATCCTTATTAACGATGCCTTAACGGCTGCAAATGGTGCCTACGTGAAACAGAAGCTGGATTCAAAGGTAGGATGACCTTCCTTTTGGCATTTCAGGCTTGGGCTTCGTTTGCCACCAACCTGCATCTGAGAGGGCAAAGGAGTGAGGCTTTCCTCGTTATGCCCTATCGCTCTCCCAAAATCTCCTGTCCAGAGTCTGGGAGGGACTTTGGACAAGGGCCTGGAGGGACAGGACAAGGGGGAATGGCTTCCCACTGCCAGAGGGCAGGGTTAGGTGGGATATTGGCAAGAAATCCTTCCCTGTGAGGGTGGTGAGGTCCTGGCACAAGTTGCCCAGAGAAGCTGTGGCTGCCCCATCCCTGGAAGTGTCCAAGGCCAATTTGGAAAGGGCTTGGAGCAACCTGGGATAGTGGAAAGTGTCCGTGCCTGTGGCAGGAGGTGTCACAGATGAGCTTTAAGGCCCCTTCCAACCCAAACCATTCTGGGATTCTCAGATATATATAAAAACCCCCACCCTCCAACTCCTCTGTCTTGGAGAATCCCACGTGGATTTAGCTCACAAGCCCCACTCTCAGTAGCAATATGAATAAGATTTTATGTTCCAAGTTAAATACATAGATATTTCTTGATTCCAGGAGCTGGGAAAATATGGTCTGCTCTATTACAATGCACTGTTCATGATCCTCCCCACCCTGACCATTGCCTACTTCACTGGAGACGCGCAGAAGGTAGGATTCCTGTCCTAAAATCCATGCTTTTTGTGGCACAATGTCATATGAACAGAATGGCATAATGAGGAGGAAGGTGGGGGAAGGGATGTTGGGGTCATTACCCCAAAACCACGTCAGCAGCAAGTAACTGCAAGCTTTACATTGGACTTAAATCCACAGAGTTGCTCCATTCAAGCACTTTTGTAATGCCTGAGGAATGGGGAAGTGGAGAGCAATAAGCAAAACCAAATATTATTTAAAGAAATTTAAGTATTTTTGGAAAAAAAAATTAGTTTCTTCAAACTTTTTTCTGTCCTTCCTTCCTGCTGGGGTGGATTTGCTGAGTTGCTCTGAGGGTCAGTTTGCCTGTGCTGCTCTATCGGGGCTGATTTACCTGTGGTCCTGTATGTGTGAAATTAATTTTACTCTTATTCTTACTATTGCTATTACTATTTTTTTTGTTTGTTTTATTTGTATATGTTTTGCACTCCCTGATGTACAGCTGTAGTGGGCTGGCCCTGCTGAGCAAGAGGCTCCTTTTTCATGCCTGTTCATTGGGCATCTCCCTCTTCCTGTGCAAGGAATTCAGATGGCGAAGGCTGGAGGTGTCACCTACCCTGTGGGTGACCGTGTGGGGGCCCTGGCAGCCCCCCTGCTCCCCCTTCCCACCCTGCAGAGCCTGGTGGCTTTGTCCTCATTATGAGCTTAATGCCCTGGGATAATGAGCTGGGATTTGCAAGGAGAAGGGATGGCAGGGCCTGAAGGTGGCTGAGACCTGCCCTTCCCAGTGGGCTGCTCCGAGGGCAGGATTTGGGGATAAAGTGCTCATTTAGAAGCAAGAGCTGGCGCAGGGGCAGCAAAACGTTGCTCTGTGTGCTCTGTGCAGCCTCTGTTCAGCCCAGAGAGAGAAGTGGCCTTTTTTTTATTTTCTTTTTCCCTGAATAAACTTCTTTCTCCGGGCTGAGCTCCCGGCCGTGGTGCTGGACAAAGCTCCGCTCTGTGCCGGGGCTGCTGCCAGGAAACTCTGTGTGTGCAGCTCCATGAAAACCCCCTTGTGAGGGGCCTGTGGCCGGCGCCGGGCTGGGGGCTCCATCCTGGGTGGGGGGTGCTGGGAGCCTTTCCCATGCCTGTGGATCCGAGAAGTCTTGTATTCATTCAGCAGCATCCAAGGTAACGATGTGCTGCTTTGTGAGAGGAGAAATGGGTGTGCTGATTGTGGTGAGCAACGCCCTGCAAGCAATTCCTGGGGTGACAGGGATGGATGACCTGCAGGAAGGTCCCTCCCAGGCTGGCATTTTTTGTCCCTGGTGGGAAGTGCTTTCCCAGCTGTCTGGCAGGATCCCCAGGCACTTGGCAGCCCTGTCCAGCTGGGAAGGGAGTGGGGGAATCAGTTTTCACCCTGCTCTGCCTTTGCCTCCTGATTGAGGCTAGCAGGGACCTCTGGAGCTCTTCTGGTCCCCCTGGAGCAGGTGAGGACTCCAGCTGGGTTCTGGGTATCTCCAAGGATGGAGACTCTGGCACCTCCTTGGTTTGCAATGAATGAATTCCAAAATTGTCCAATTCTGGATGATAACCAGCAGGGAAATGTTTCTCCTGGTTCCTCTGGCTTGTGGCACTGTTACTCCCTGCTTTTTCCAGGAGGGATGAGCTGGGTGCTGCAGCTGGAGGTGATGCTGGTGTGGACACCCGGCCTTCCCCAGCCCAGGATGTCACACTGGGCTCAGATTTGGGTTGGTTTTTCCTGCTGTGACACGAAAGCCAAGGCTGGGGGATTGTTCCTTGTCTTGCTGGGAATTCCTGTGCTTCCTCCTCTAAGGGCTGGTGTTTCCTGCAGGCAATGGAATACCAGGGCTGGGCAGACACGTTCTTCCTTGTGCAGTTCATGCTGTCGTGTGTGATGGGGTAAGGACCTGGGTGCTGGGGTGGGAGCAGGGCAGGCATCTCTGTTCCAGAAGCAGGGAATTTTGGTGCCCTGTTACTATTAAAAATTAATAATAAACCTTCAGTCCTGATAAGGGCACTATTTCTGAGAGCTGTGGCAGGTGGGAGTTATCTCCTACCCTCCTGCAGTGCAGGTTTAGCCAAAAAAGGGATGCTATAAATACTGCTGGAGAAAGGAGGGGAAGGGAACATGGAATCCTGGGATGGTTTGGGTTGGGAGGGACCTTAAAGCTCACCTTGTTCCAAGCCTATGCCGTGGGCTGGGACTCCTTCCATAGCCCAGGTTGATGGGATGATGTTGGATCTTCCTCCACAGATTTATTTTGATGTATTCCACGGTTCTTTGCACTCAGTATAACTCTGCTCTTACAACTACAATAGTTGGCTGCATTAAGGTGAGTGGCTTTCCCTTATCCCAGGGCAACTGTCAGGTGAGCACCTCACTCATTGTTCCTTGGGAATTGTTTTAACCAGCTGCTGCAGCCCCCATTCCTCTGTATCCAACACTCTGCATCCAAGGGTTTCTTTCCCGTGTCTGTGTTGCTTTAATGCATGGAGCATTCCCTTGTCTCAGGCTTGTGCTTTTGTTCCTCAAATCTTGTTCTTTTGCAGAATATTTTAATAACCTATATTGGGATGTTTTTTGGAGGAGACTATATTTTTACATGGATGAACTTCATTGGTCTAAATATCAGGTAAGGGTGTCAGGCCTTGGCTGTTTATTTATGATTTGGCAGTGGAAATTGGGATGAAACTGAAATGGTTTGACTGATTCAATGTGATTGGGGTTTTTTTTGTTTTGGTTTGGTTTTTTTTGTTTGTTTGTTTGTTGGGTTTTTTAATGTGTTTTTGTGGTTTGCTTTTTTGTTTTGTTTTTAATTATTTTTAATATTATTTTTATATGAAAAATATTATTTTTATATGAAAAAAAAAAGCATGGAAGTGATATTTGTGGGGAACTCCCAGGCTCAGCTTGTTTTAAAGCCAGGAGAACTTACAGGAATATTTTAGCAGCCAACTTGAGTTTTCTCGGAGTTGCCAACAAGAGTCAGGGAATTAAGGCAGCAAAAAAATATTATTTTTGGTTTGTTTTCATCCAGGATTTTTTATTATTTAGCTTTTTTAAAAGTCTCCTTTCTGCTCTGGGTGTGTTCCTGTTGGCAAAGTTCATTCCCTGTCCTTCAGCAGGATCCCTTTGGGGTTGGAACAAATCCAGCACTAGGTTTGGGACCAGGCTAGGAAGTGTTTGGGCAGGAATTGCACAAAACACCTGGGTTTAGGAGGAAAACGGAGTTTTCATGCAAACTAATGCTTTCAGCAGATCTCAGTCCCGTGGTTCTGGCTTTTCCTTGGCAGCTGGTGGGCAGGGCTGTGTGGCTGATCCATGTATCTCATTCCCAACCCTTTTTTTGCAGTATTGCTGGAAGCCTGGTGTATTCCTACATCACTTTCACCGAGGAGCAAATGAGCAAGGAGTCTGATGCCGGCAGCAAGCTGGATATTAAAGGAAAAAGCTCTGTGTGACCAGGGAGAGGCTTTTTTTGGAAACAACCTCTTTCTGTTCGGCTGATCCTGGGCAGAATGCAGGAAGGAATCCGGGGCACCTGCCAGGAGCCACCGTGATGCTCTTAATTTGCACAGCCTCGATTGCTGCCTTTACAAATCCTTGGGAAGGGAACTGCCTGCACGGGGAGGAATGCATCTAATTAAGTCTGATCATGAAGAATTAACAGGTTTCTAATCAAGCTGAGAGCTGGCAGCTGAGATTGGCACGAGCAGCAGGCGGGGCCAAGTAGACGAGGAGGTGTCAGGGGATCCTTGGCTGGATCTGCTCCATGGATCTGCTCATCTCAGCCTGGATTGGGATGTTGGGGCTGCCTCTGGCTCTGTGCCCCCAGCCTGGTCCCTCTGGCTGCTGCAGGAAGGTGAGACTGTGGAATCTGGCTCGGAGGGAAGTTGATCATGAAAGGTGTTCCCCTGGAGGATGCAGGATGCTCCAGGTTTGGGCTAAAACCTCTTGGATGAATGTTCAGTGCTCTCTGAACTGAAATTTTAGTTGTTTTCTTGGGGTTTTTTTTTGTTGTTTATTTTTTTTTATTAACCCACTTCTAAAGCTGGGTTTGCCCTCCTGGTTTATTAGAGCCCTGCAGACATTCACCCCTCTCTTTCCTGCTTTTCAAAGCTCAGGGATATTCCCAACAGGAAGGTCTTACCTGCCACTGGTAAGCTTGGCAGAGCTGGCAGCCTTCCTCAAACCACCCTGGGGGCAGAAACCTTTAGATTTGGGGAAGCTGTTGACCTCGCTAGGCAATTTGAATCCAACAAGGAGAAGCTGCAGGATTCACAGGAGTTATCCCACCTGGCACACAGAGCATGGTCCAGGAAATGTGCCAAGCAAAAGCTGCTGCTCCTGCTCCTGCAATCCCCATCCCACCCACCTGCACACACCTGGAAGAGGCACAGGGACTCAAATCACCTTGTTTTAGCAAGTGAAGGGGGGGCCAAGCCCTGTCCCACAATTTGTGTTTTTCATGGAATAAGTCATTCTGGGTCTGTGACCTGTTAAAAGAATGGGATTTTTAATAAGTTGGGCAGTGTTTGCTGATTTTTAAAGGTTCTTTTTGCACAGCACTTCTTTCTAGGTCTCCTTGGATTGTCTTTCGGTTTAAAAAAAATTGTTTCTAAGTTTGGGTAAAAAAATTTTGGTAAAACAATGTATTTAGAGGTTTTTGTATCCAGGCAAACAGCTGCTCTAGACACTGACATTTGGGTTTTTTTGGGAGATATTTGGTAAAACTGTGACTGCTATTTGGCAAAGCTACATTTGTTGGAGTTTATTGGAAGTTTTTAGATAAGAAAGAGACTTTCTGGGATGATGCTGCAACAGCCTGAGGTGCTGGTAAAGGTGTGAAGTGAGTCTGCCAGCAGCATCCTCCTCCTGGAGCTCTTCCAGAACCAGGAACTTCCCTTTTTTTGGGGGATTGGTGTGGTCACTGAGGGCTGAGTCAGGGTGTCCCAGAGCAGCCCCTCAGCAGGTTTCCCCCTCGGAGCACAGAATTGGAGAAATTTTAAAAAAATCCCTGATTATTTGTGTCTCTTCCCAAATTCTGGTAAATCCTCAGCTTTGTTGCCAGGGAAGGGAAGGTGATAATTCCTGCTGTGCAGAAGCCCCAGAGCTGCCCAGACTCCCCCAGGGTGGGGTTACTGGTGCTGTGCTGGCTCCCAGTAGCCAGGTGGTGCTGGGGCTGGTGGATCTTCCTCTCACTTGCTGCAACATTCCCAAATCCCTGTTTTCCACATGTGCTCTGACTCTGTTGTGTCCACAGTCAGGATGCTGATTCTGTCAAAGCGGTTTTTTTTATGATTTTATGTTTATTTTTGAATCTACTGGTTAGATTTGGTGTCCTAATGGTAAAGTATTTTTAAAGGTTATTTTGTGTGTGCCGGGGTTGGGATGGGATCCTAAACACTGGGAAAGCCAAGAGCTCCTCTAACAGTATTTTCTATGCTATTAATTGACTAAAAAATGTTTTCTATGTAGAATCTATTTACAAAATGAGCATTTTAGTGATGAAAAGGGCAACCTTTTGATTTGAATGTATGGCAGGCTTTGGATGTCAGTAATGAGAGCAGAAAAGATTTTATGTGCCTCTGTATTTTTGTATTTGCTTTGAATAAACCAATGAACCAAACATGCCCTGCCTGCTCCTGCCTCATCCCTCACTTCCCTGGAACAGCAGGAAAAGGCTGGAGAGGATGGAGATGGCTGGGGGTGAATAAAACAGGGGTGCAGGGGTGCTCTCCTCTGTGGAGGAAGTGGGGGTTGAGGAGATATCCTGGGTTTTCCAGCTTTAAATATTTCTTGGGAAGGGAAGAGGGATGTAGGAGCACCCTGTTTTGAGGGAATGGAGGAAACAGTTCAAAGTTGAACCCAAAAGGGTATTATGTTTCCATGTGTTTCACTGACGCAGTAACAGACTTGCCGCTGCAACGGGCTGGGGCTTCACATCCTCTGAGCAGGAAAACTCCAGCAAAAGAACTCAGGAATTTTTTATACAGACAGCACATTTAAAAATATTTTAATAAGCTTTTTGCAGAAAGGGAGTGGGGATAAGACAAGGGAGTTACTAACAGTGCAAAAAATACTCTGCGGAAAAATGGATACAACTAATCTGTACGTTTTGTGTGAGTGTGTGGTTGGATTTTTATTCACACTTAACCTTTTGGGAAGCCCACCAAGGACTTCCTCTGAACTGGATTCCAAACTGTACTGAAAGCTTTGAAAATGACACCAAAGTTACCAGATTTCCAGGATTTTAAATAGCTTTAGTAGTGCAATGACTTACCGAGTTATAGTGGCTGCAGTTTGAAACATGAACAAAGTACTGTATAAAACACCAGCATAAACAAAAGGTAAATAATAATTAAATATTCTTAAAGTCTAGCTGAGCATTACATAGTTGATTATGGAATGTCAGGTCTCTTCTACGTATCACCAAAAAAAGGTAAGATAAAAAACAAAGCAACATTCCTGAAAATATACACAGTGCTGGATTTCACACACAGGCCTGAGACAATTCACTTAGAAACTTTCCTATAAATTTTTGGAAGTATTTTCAACTTGCAAACAAACAAAAACTGCATAAAAATAAAACTGAAAATAGGGCTCTGGTTGTTGGGAACCGTCTTGTGACCGTCTTTGATCTAAGGCTGAAACTTTGGGTTTCTGTTACTAATCCAGAGGGGAGAGTTAACAACAACCTCTGCCTCGGGATTAATCTCTTAATTCCTTAATTAACACAGGTTTTAATTAACAAACCTCACCCAGAGCCTCTCCAGGTACAGGGCTGGCTGATTTCCGGCAGGTATCACCTAAACCAGGTAAAGCATTTATTCACTGATCCAAATGAGGATCTCATTCCCCACATTTCTGGGAACAGGTTCCTACATCCGTAACCCGTCCAGGCCAGATCTGGCTCATTAATGATCATGAAGTCCAAGTACAGGTCATTGGAGGAGAAAACAACCCAACCCAACCCCTCAGCAGGTAGGTTTTGGGTGCATACATGAATTTCAAACCATAGGACCGTTCATTTAAACTGGAATCAGAAAGACTTATGAACCTTAAATTAAAATAACCAAGTAAGAATTAACAGCACATCTGTAAGGAGGAGAACACAGAGTTATGAATTATACAAATGAACCATTTCTCTAATTTTAACAGAGTAGAAGTATAGCTTAAATAAAACCAAAAAAAGTGGCTTAAAAATAAAACCAAACAAAACCAAAATTAATTTGGATTAAAAATGGATGGTAAATCCTATTTCCACAACTTTCAGATTGTGCTGGTGGGAGGGTGAACATGACCCCCTCCACACTTATTTATCAGGAATTTTTGTTTCTCACAGTTTATTCTTAAATTAGTTCCCCATACTTTAATTAGTTATCCATTCCTCCTCTCCCTTCTCCCTGGTATCCCTGGGTGCCAATACCTGTATGTGCTGTCCCTGCTTCAACTGAAACCATCCTTATAGTCTTCAGAAATTCCAGTCCAGCAGCAGATTCCAGCTGCACATCCATTCCTACCCAGTACAGCCAGACTGGATCCTTTCCTGTGCTCTGTAAAATGTGGCAGGTGAGACACAGACTGAAAAATATATCAGTGGATCATTAACACCTGAATGGGGTGAAGAAGGTTTAGTAAACTCAAGCATTTGGCTGCTGTGAAAATTACCTAAGTTCAAAAAAAAGTGAGAAAAGAAAGCAAGGAAATGTGTGCAGTGCAAGCAGCATGAGTAACAAATTTTTTAGCATCACTATTTGCCATAAAACAGAAGAAAAAAAAAAAACACATTTCCAAAATCAAATGACTCCTAACCATTCTTATATTAATTATTTACCAGTTTCTGGGAAGAAAATAACACGTTGGTGATTGATTTTTAAGTCAATTGGTTTGGTTTGGTTTTCTTTTTCTTTTTTTTTTTTTTTGGTTGGTTTTTTTTTCTAGAAAAGACTTCAGCAAAATAAAAGGAGGCTGACATTAGACTCAGGGTATCAACTCTCTCATAAAAGTTTACCAACTGTACAAGGTAAGAAAATTATACAAGCTTTTGTTTTAAGAAAGGACAGTTCAATCATCAAGACATAAGTACTGTAAAAATCTTTCAAAGGCTACAAAGAAATCTGGAAAAATACAGAATGTATTTCTTTAGCCCAGATAAAGAATATGGAAAGACATCATTGATGTCAACAATTTTACATAGACAAACCTGACTTGGTTTATTTATTTACCTTTTAAAACTTCTATATATAAAAATAGTTGTGCTCATAACTTTCAGGATTCATGAGGGTTCCTTAGTGATGGGATGACATTTTCCTCTCACCAGCAGGAGTGGAAATCTCTATGTCTACTCTGTCTGGGCTTTCTCTGTTTTAACTTCCTGCACCAGCCCCTGCTGCAAATAGGATGCTTTGTTCACTTTGCCAATGATTAAAAGGTGTATGTATACATTTAAAGGTGTATTAACACATTCTTTAATGTATTAGGCTGGGAGTATTTTTGCAGAAACTCACTGATTTGTTCCTCAAATATTTAAGAGCCTCTTAGCCCAGAACTGCAGCTGCCAGCTCTGAGAAATTCACTATTCTCCTGCTGCTTTTCAGCACTGAAAAAAACCAAATAATCAGATTTTTAGAGCCAACTAAAAGGTATCAGGAAAACAAAACAAAACAAAAAATCTCAGCAGATTGTTTATGAAACTGGATTTTGTAAGGTAACCCATCAACCCTGAAAATTTCAGACACCCAAAATTTACTCCAAGGAATAAAACCAGCTCCTAGCACTCAGTCATCCAAAGTTTCCAGTTCCTCAAGCTTCCCGTGGGAGTTTGCTTCCTGGAAGAACTCTGAAGCCCCCGGACTCTCCTTCCCACTGCTGTTAATTCTTCTTCTTTTTAGAGGTCTTTCACTTTTCTCTTCCAAATCATTGTCGTTTCTTGAGGCTGAATGAGCCAGTTTGGGGTCAATGGCAAGGTTTTCAGGTTCATAACCATTTGTATCCAGCTCCGAGTGAGGTGTTTTCTTGCCACTGGAAGGTCCATTTACATGCAATCCCTCGAGTTTCGCTTCCTCTTTGCTTGGTGCCTCCCCTGGGCCGTTGGCAGAGACACCTGTGTGAGGGAGAGACAGCATCAGAAATGCACAGGAGCATCAGGAGGAACAGAACAGCCTGTGACAGGTCAGTAAAGCACAATTTTAATTAGTCCCACTGAACTCAAAAGCCAGGATTGTTCTCCTCCTCCTCACTGAACTACTGATTTATGTGCACACAATGACAGACTTACCATGATGGAGTTTATGGAAGCCCTTAAAAGCAACAGAAAATGTCCTGGAATCCCATAACTCCACAAGTTACAGGTGGACTCTCCTCACCTGGGCAGTTTCTGGAGCTTGCACTTGATTTCCACAGGCTGATTCAGTCCCCAGCTCCTCCCTCCTCTTGCTCCTTCAGCACAGCTCTCCTCGCTTTTGGGATTTTCTTCCTTCACAGGGAGTGTGCCCTGGCTCCTCTCCCATTCCTAACTCCCTTCCATGCCCATGGCTGGGAGGAGTAGCTCCTGGTGTCCCTGAGGAGGACCAGTGTGCTCCACCACAGCCCAGTTCCCACCCCAGATGTTTAAATATCCTGCACAGGACTCCTCACTGCATTAACATTACACCTCTACACAAGCACAGGGGAAACTAGAACACACAAATTCCAGTTAAAAGGAAATTCCAGTGGAGATTTATCTTCCATACATGACCAATGTATAGAAGCAAACACGTATCTTGTTTTAAAAAAGTTTTACTTGAGAGCTGCTCACACCTTGGGAAATAGTTAAAATTAAAACAGACTGTTTGCCTCTGGGGGTGTTCACCTGGAGAAGAGAAGGCTCCAGGGGGACTCAGAGACCCTTCCAGTGCCAAAAGGGGCTCCAAGAGAGCTGGAGAGGGACTTGGGACAAGGGATGGAGGGCCAGAGCAAGGGGAAATGGCTTCCCACTGCCAGAGGGAGGGCTTAGATGGGATAGTGGGAAGGAATTCTTGGCTGTAATGGTGTCGAGACCCTGGCACAGGTTGCCCAGAGAAGCTGTGGCTGCCCCTTCCCTGCAAGTGCCCAAGGTCAGGTTGGATGGGCTTGGAGCAACCTGGGCTAGTGGAAGGTGTCCCTGCCCATGGCAGGGGTGGCACAGGATGAGCTTTAAGGTCCCTCCCAACCCAAACATTCTGGGATTCTGTGAGGACGTGGCAGCTCTCTGGGGGCCACAGGGCACACACTCACCATTCTGGTTGCTGCTGCTGGTCGTGCTGTCCTCCCTCTCCGACTGGCTGGTGCTGCTGTTGGAGGTTGTGGGAGGAGGGGACGGAGCTCTGCTGGAAGCAGCACTTTCACTCTCATCCAGGAGCCGGTCCATGTAATCTCTAGACAACAGACACAGCTCAGTCAGCCCTGGCTGTGGGAAGTGTTGGTGTTATTGGTGAAAAAATCCTCACTGCCCACACTGCAAGTGTGGCCAATTCACATTCTATGTGGGAAAGGTTTTCACCTGACATAGAGAAGGTTTAGTTTGGATATTGGGAAGAAATTCTTCCCTGTGAGGGTGATGAGGCCCTGGCACAGGTTGCCCAGAGAAGCTGTGACTGCCCTATCCCTGGAAGTATTCAAGACCAGGTTGGAACAAACTGGTCTAGTGGAAAGTGTCCCTGCCCATGGCAGGGGGTAGAACTGGATAAGTTTTCATGTCCCTCCCATTCCAAACCGTTCCGTGATTCCATATGCTCTGTGTTGTGGGCTGTGATTTCAAGGTGATGCTTTCAGGCAGGTTTGCACTAAGCTCTTGCAATTTGCTGTGTCAGCAATAACAAACCATTAAAAAAACCCCAAAGGGGTAAAGTTAAAAGCAAATGAAAAACTCCAGAGTTAAGGACATTCCCATATCTGCCATCTATTCCAGCCCTCCAATTTTGGTCACTAATGGTAAATCTCATATGAAAGATTTAAACAAAGAAAGCTAGTTGGTAAAGCCCTTCTACCAATGGTGTTAAGTCTGGATTAAATCCAGGAACAGCATATAATTTTGCTGGAATTGACACTGCACCCTGAATTCCCACATTTATCTGCAAAATCATTCAAGAACAGACAAGTACAATCCTTAATGCCACTGCTGCTGATCCCCATATGCAGCCAACTGGAAAAAGAGTGTGTTTTGAGTGATTAACCACCAAAAATGTGTACTAATTTGGGAAAAAAGGGGAAAAAAACCCCACCAACAGATGGAAGAAGAAGGGGAGACAGACAGTCCCTGACAAGCAGTTAAGAAACTCTCTGTAACACTCTCCAAAGTCACAGATGGCAACTCTGACTGTCACCCTGCGAGTTCACTGCAGTGGTCCAACACACAGCTCTAAAATGTTTGGAGAAACAATAATATTCCAAAGAAGGATCAACAGAGAAGCCAGGAACAAATGAGAAATGAAAATAATAGTAAAAAGGCTTGGCAAGAATCAGCGGAAAGAGTGGGATATAAAATCAGAGCATTGGAATGAGGGGCAGGAGAACATGCTGGCTCAGAGCTAAGGGGGTGCAGATCTGCTCAGGCATTCCCTCTTTCCCCAGCAGGGATGTGAAAGGGGAAAAGGAGCCATAGGCACCCAAAAAAGCCCTGAGGCAGGATGTTGTGCTGGCCAGAATTCTTGCCAATGTACTACAAATCCCACCTAAAACATGTGACTGATGCAGTTGTATAAAACATTTATAAAACATATTTAAAGTAAAGCAAGGATTAAAAACACCCCTATTTGCAGAAATGTGAAACATTTAGAAGGAAAACAAACCAAATTCAACAGCTGCTCAATGCAAATTGTTGCCCTTATTCCAAATAAATTTATTTAAGTCATCACATTATACACACTAGTGCAATTTTCTGACACCTTGGCTGTTTTCCTGCTGCAAACTGGAATCCCTTGGTTTTCATTCCATTTCAGTTCTGAGCAGAATAAAATAAAGATTTAGACCCAAGCCACATGAAATGAGGCCCATCTTACGTGACACCCGGGTGCAGGTTGTATTTCTTCTTTCCAAAGCGGGTTTGCTGCGCAAAGAAATCGTAACGCTCCGACTTCTTCCACATGTAATAAAATGCTACACATTCCCCCACGGAGCGTGTCCGGACCTAGGAAACAATGTCAGGCAAGTTTGCATCAATTTAAAAGCATTTTTTTGCCAACCCCCCCCAGCATTTAAATCAAAAGGTGTGAAATTCCAAGTCAATGTTGCTTTGGACAATGGAAACTCCTGGCTCCAAATTTCAGAGGCCCAGAGTTGAGATGTAAAGTCAATAGTGTTTCTAAAAATACTGGAGATATTGTGAGGTGCTGCAAGGAACAGCTCCAGGGGGAATATTCCAAGTTTGTCTCACAGTCTCTTCAGAGGAGGCAGCTCTTCTCAGAGGACTTTTGCAGGATTTCTGCACTTTGGGTTCACAGGCACAGTCACAGAGAACTCTGGACTTTGAGAAAACAATTTGAGCATAAATATAGGGAGAAATCCTTCCCTGTGAGGGTGGTGAGACCCTGGCACAGATTATTCCATGGATGCCCCATCCCTGGAAGTGTTCAAGGCCAGGCTGGAGCAACCTGGTCTAGTGGAAGGTGTCCCTGTCCATGGCAGGGGATGAAATCAGATGGGCATTAAAATCCCTCCCAACCCAAGCCAGCCTGGGATTCTGTGATTCCATAGTAAAAAATAAAAGAAGTAAACATAGTAATATATGAAGGAAATTAAGGGTAAGAAATTATTTACAATTACGTTTCTTTAAAATATAAAAAATGAGAACTTCACTGAAACTCAGTGTTTACCTTATTTGCCTGAATCACATGAAAATCTTTGCCATAGACTTTCAGCCCTTGTTCAAAGTTCCTACATTCTTCTTCTGTCCAAACAGATAATTCTTCTACAGAAAAAGAAAAAAAAAAAGCAATAACGAAAATACTTAACCAAAAAAGCCAATCAATAAAAGACAACTGAAGTGATAGAAAACATCTTGGAGGAGTTACTTGGTACGGACTGTTATATACTTAATATAATTTGGCCTCATTGATTTTAAAGGTCACAAGTAAATAAGGTTTAAAATAGTGGGAGAACAAACTAATCTTCTTTATGTGATCACTCCTGTCTTGTGATTTGCACAGGGACCTCAGGAGAGGTTTGGAAGCAGAATCAACAGATCAATGTGCAGGAAAATAACTTGTGTCTTCTCTTAGTTTCTTGTTCCTTTGAGCACAAAGATCAATAATAGACTAGGAAATGCTCAAGGCTCCAAAAGCACCTTTTAAAACACGGGGTTTTAGTGTTAAACTTTGTTAAACAAAAGGTTTAAATGCTCTTTCTCCTTTATTTATAACTCTGAATTATTTTATTTTATATTTCATGTTTGTTGCATTCACTTTGATGACTGAAGTGGTCTAAAAGAACATAGATAAAATGCCCAAGAAATGCACAATTGAGTTGCTAAGAAGTAATTTTCAATTTTAATTTGCTGCTGAAGTCACAGATATTTATATCAAGCTCTATGGACAGGAAGTGAATTTACACATCTGCTAATTCCATTCTCCCAGAGAACAATGAGAGATTCACTGAGGGCTGCATTTAAATTAAGCTCTGGGCAAACCCCAAGACCTGTGCAACAAATAAAATGAAAAGTCAGGAATAGAACCTTCCCTTTCAGTGTCTGCTCACCTCTGGCTGCTTTGACGTTGAACCTCAGCCTTCGTAACGACTCCTCAGTATCAAAATTGCACTTAACCAGTTCATACAATGCCTGGAGAGATGAAAACACACACACTTAACATTCCAGAGACCACCCAATTTATGCTGTGCCACAGCAGCATATTTAGAAAATCACTGACACCTATTGAGATTAAAAATAAATGCTCTGAATGAATTTAATAAAGTTTAAGTCAGCACAAAGACATATTTCCTGTGTTTAAATCTCCAAAGCTCTAATTACGTAACCAAGAATATATCCAGGCAAAGTGTTTTAATATTTATATCCACTACATTAATTTGTAAAATTGATATGGGGTTTTTCTGGGTAAGAAGAAAAAAATAAGCGTGCATTCATTCAACTTTAAAAATTCTATAACTGAAAGAATTAATTCATACACATTTATATACAAAATAAAGCAGTGGTGAATTTTATTTTATATACAGCAAAGTTAACTGTTTAATATTCATTGAGAGGTAAAAAATCCATCATATTTCTATTTCCACAAGAAACAATAAAACTGTTACAAACACAATTTAATTCTTGGGAGTAAAATAAAATAAAGGGATGATTAATTTTCTAACATTAAGCAACAAATCCTACTTATTTTTCTATACCTGCTCATTGTCTTTAATATGTGATCCCTCAGGAATTGCATCCAGGCCTTTCTCCTCACCCGTCCGCCTTGAGGCCTCATTTAGGAACTCGATCACTTTATCTTCTGGTAGGAAGTCGGGATTCCAGAGGAGCTGGTCATCATTTTCATACACTGAATGAACACAAGCAAGATAAAACAGTGATAGAGACATTTATTCTCTCTGATAAAGTGGTTCTGCAACCCTGGAAGGTCGTTGGAGCACTGACATTAATCCTGAACACACAGAGGGACAGCTAAAAGAGAAAGATTTGGGTGTTATACTTCATTCTAACTTCAGATCTCTGGCATAACCTTTTCTCTAGATCCCAGGATCCATTATGAAACTCCAGAATTTTAATACTACCAAATCTCCACTTTTTCCAGACCTTTCATAGGATATTTCAGACCAGGAAAGCCATCTGAAATTAATGGGAAAAACATAGGCAAATGATATATGCTCTGAATTATCTCCCAGTTTGATTCCTGAAGAGTCTGCAAGCTTTGGATTAAAATATTAGTACATCAAAATCGAGTGCTGAATTGCACTCGGGCTTTTAAAAAAACTAGAATCAGGAAAGTATCCAGACCTTGTTTGTGGTCTTCAACAACCATACAAAAACCAGCAAGAAAGCAATTTTAACACTGATTCCATTTGCTCTGTGAGACAAGAGGAAGGAGGGAGCCTTTGGGAAAGCAGGATCAGCACAGGAAGGGAAGATACAGCAGCATTCCCTGCAGGGGGGAAGGCCAGAGGGTTAATAGATACACTTCTACTCGAAGAAAAGTATTTTTACAGGAAAGTAAATACAAATAAAAAACTAAAACTGGTAAGGAAAATTATTGTCTCACAAAGAAAGCAGCTTCATTTCACTGATGACACACAGCTTGGAAAGAGCTCTCCAGGGTTTTCTGGAAGCTTTTTGTTTCAAAGGCTGGAACTAATCTGATGTTTGGTTGCTTATTTAAAGAAAGAAATTGAGGAATCTTCATAAAAATACAACCCTTGAATGGTTTGGGTTGGGAGGGATCTTAAAGCCCATCCAGTCCCTCCCCCTGCCATGGACAGGGACACCTTCCACTAGATCAGGTTGCTGCAAGTCCCACCTAACCTGGTCTTGGACACTTGCAGGGAAGGGGCAGCCACAGCTTTTCTGGGCAACAGCACAATTAGTGACAATTTAATTTTCTCCTCAATGGTTCCTGCCCCTGAAGCAGGTTCTCTGCCCTGCAAACAGCAGTGAGCAAGATGATGAAAACCTGGTTTATATTGGGTACTGCAATGCACAGAGCAGCTATTCCTGTTTTATTGTTGGAGACCAGAAGCCATTTAGAGCTGAGTAAATATCTAGAAAAGCATAATGTACTGCACCTCCATAGTTCCAGCTCTATTTCCAGCCAGAAGCAGGAAAGCCTGCACAGAGCAGCCTCCTCCCAGCTAAAAAGCAGATGTTTTCTAATTTGCCACTTTCTGTTTTTAAGGAAGCTCTTGACTTCTTACATAAGTTACATTCTGTGCAACCTCTCTGGCTACAAAGTCCAGAATGTGAGTGTGACCCTGCTTGAAGTCAATAGAATCATGGAATATCTGGAGCTGGAAAGGACCCACAGGGACCATTGAGTCCAACTCCTGGCCCTATGTAGGACACCAAAGGCTCTGGTTGTGAGGGGAAAAAAAACAAAAACAAAACCAGAACTTTTTTGTTATCGACTGAAGACCTTTAAAAGGTGAAAGCCAAACGCTGGTACCATTCTGCCTTTTTTAATGTGTTAATCCAATTCCAGTAACATAATTTCTCCATCAGCTATTAGGTTTTACATAAAGTAAATAAATAAGATGCTAAAGCTGGTCTGCATCATTAATCCAAGGGTTCCAGAGGCACCAGGCCAGCAATATAACCCTTCTTTTCTCTTTCCCAGCCTCAAGCTCTGATGGTCAAGTAGAGAATGAAGTACAGTTTGAGACCATAGTTTTCACTTGAAGGATCTAATTTATTTCACAAGACACATGACATCAATCAAACCTTTTATTTCTCCCCATCAGACAATAATCACAAACACAGCAATGACGGTCACAGTGCCAAATCTCACCTTTTTCATTCTCTTTGTACTTGCAGGTGCCAGCTGGAATTTCAGCTTGAAACATGGAGCCCACCATGATTTCCTGTTTTGAAATATCAGAAACAAGAAGTTAAGCAACACACAGCCCTGCTGTTTTTTGTTAGCAAACACAAGGATGACAACACCCTTCCCCCTCCCGCTTTAAACTTTAGACTTGTTCAAAATCTAAAAACACCGTTAACAGGCACTATATGGAAATGGATTTTTGACTATTTGGGGAGGTCTTTAACATTTCTCATTATCAAAACTCTATTTATGGGGAAAAACTGGAAAAGACTTGGATGCTCTACAGAGCTCAGAGTTACTAGGTAACAGATCAACTTATTATTCATGAAATACAGGCTTAGTATTTACCTTTTTCCAGTCTTCTGAGGGAATATAATCTTCATCTTCTTCAGATTCCTCCTCTATTTCACTATCTACAAGAAATTGTTGAAACATTTAGCCAAAAACAGCAAGGGTGGCAGGGGACAGGAGCCCAGCCTGTCACCCCACCAGGCTCCAGCCCTGCTCTCCTCCCTCCCCCCTTATCTCAGCCCACACCACTGCTAACAGCACTTTTAGGGTCAACATAAATATTTCAGTATTGACAAGATTAAAAACTGACCCACCCACATTTGGGTTAAGATATACAACAGGCTCTGTAAACTTAAGGTACAAATAAATTTTGCTACTAAATTAAAATTTTCTTTCCCTCACCCAGCTTTGAGTGATCCACATCCAAATAAATTCACTCTTAAGTTTCTGGAAGTATTTTTTTTGGATGTTCAGCATCCACATGTGGGTTTCAACACCCTTTTCCATCAGCTCCTGGCTTAGTTCCTGTTGTTCTTTTTCCCTGATAGCAGCTGGCACTGAATTTAAGGGACATCTCAGCACAAGGTGTGAGAAATCTCTACGTGTGTCTTCTTGGGATTTAGGAGCCTTGGATCGACAGCTCAGTGAGGCACAGAACCACTTAAAATAGATTATTTGGGATAAGGATTGCCAGAAACGTTAAGCTCTTTATGATATAGCCCAGTTGCCTTTCCCAATGTACTGGTTTATGCATAGGATGTGATATAGCAGCACTAAAATTATTTATACATTAAACTACATTTTATACACAGCTGAACACTGTAAAACCCCTCAACCTAATGTAATACAGTTGCTATGCTTAAAAATGGGAATTTATTTAAGATATTTGCAATCCTCTGCACAGCTACGGAGATTCCTTGGCCATTTTGGATTAAAATAAAGTACAGATTAGAAAATTGCATTTATACAAGGTCATGATTAATAAATATCAAGAATGAGGTATGGTAAGGAAATTTGTGTTGTTAAACCACAGGGCAATAGGAATTCAACAGTCACTTTCATTAAAGAAAGGTAAAATATCTGCTGTCCACATGGCCCTGCTGCCAGCTCTTAAGGCTCAGGTCCCATCAGGAAAGATTCCATGGAAATAGGAGTTGTCTGAAGGGACAGCTACAACAGCCAACAGTCTCAAAGGGATGCAAACCTAATTTTCAACCAAAATAAGAGAGAAAATGATCAGTTCAATGCTGACAACAGTAACAGCTGTGGAATTCTTGAAGGAAATTTTCGTCATTGTGACCCTCATCTTCATTACTTCAGGGTTAACAATTCTTGGCCTTTTCCAGATTTTAGTGCTTGAAGAAATCTGGGTTCTATTTGCAGAAAATTTCAGTTTTCACTTTTCCCTTCAGTTGGACTCTCAGCTCCACGGGTAAGGACAAAACCCAGCCTTGGCATGATAACCATGTGCTGCACAGCAATTATCTGGCTGGAACAGAGCATTTCCTACTTGTAAATATTTTTGCAAATATTTTTACCTCCATCCTTAATGTGGACTGGCAGCTGACACCACGATGGCAAAGTAATTCCATACTAAATAGTCACTTACTGCACCCCGACTCGTGTGCAAGGTAATTTTTCTGAAGGCACATCCTTACAAACCAATTTGCAGGATAAACTGGACCGAGAGCCTGCTTTTTAGAGCTGTAAAATTTAAATTTCCCCACAAATTTCATGCTTTCTTTTAAGAAAAGATTATTTCCTGGCCTTATAGAGAGTCAGCAGAGCAGAGTTAGCATTCAGCTAAAGCCAGGAGTTTGTTTCCCTGTTTTTGAGGGTGATGCTAACCAAGAGCAGAATGAAAGAGAAAAAACAACGTTTTTAGGAATCAGGTCAATCACAGTGAGATTGCTGTGCTGAGTATTAAACTGAACATACTTGTATCAAAATATTTACACCGACGAGGGCGAATTATCTCCTGGGGATCTTGAGATGCAACAGATGGTGCTGGGTCGTCGTTTGACGACTGTGTCTCGTCTTCCTGTCCTGATGAATCTTTTATGGCCTCCTCCTTGCACACAAAAAAACCAAAGAGCAGATCAGTTACTCCTTTGTGTGTGACAAACACTATTTTAGCAAGATTTTTTTCCGAGATTATTAATATATCAAATCCAAGTAGCTTTTATCTGATTTGAAGTGACTGGATGGATTGTGGCCTGTCCAGGCTGAGCCACCACAAATGTGTAAACACATCATCAGGTTATTTTTTGACCAGCATTTAAAGCAGATCAATATAACACTCAGACTCTACCATAGAAAGCACAAATATAAACCTCAATTCAATCTTGATCTTTAATTTTTTAATCAGTCAAGCAAATCCTTCTGGTTTTCACTTAATTTTAAATTTTAATTTGGTCTTTAAAACCCTTTCTTATGAATTTTCAATAAAAAGGGGAGGAATTATTTACATGGAAATGGTACCTTCCATAAAAATTAATGTCAGTAGAGTGGTTCGACCCCACAGGAACAGCACATCAGTAGATTTGAGTCAAGATCAAAAATTAGGACAAGTTTCTTTATTAGAAGAAAAACCACAACAACAATGGCAATTATTACAATCAGGGAAAACTTAAATTGTAAATATTAAAAAAAAAAAAATCCATGCTTTCCATTTCAGTGCATGTTGTTTGTATCTTTTCTGTATTTTACTGCTACTTCTGACCCAGAAGCATCAGGCCCAGCACACATTGATGTGCACCTTTACCAGCAACCAGAGTATTGTCACATGTGCAGCTTAAAGCAGATTAAAAATAGAACCCAGCTAAGTGCAGGAGAGCTAAATAGGCTGTACAAAGATGAGCACTTGCAGAGAAAGCTTGAATGATTTATACAATTATTCCACCCCCACAGCTGTACTTTCTGCCTCTCCGCTCGAGAGCCTGCAGCACCTCAGAGCTCCCATCCCGTACCCCGAGGTGAGGCAGCCCTGTGCTCACTCCCCACCACCCTGCCTCCAGCCTGATCCAAACTGGGGTGGGACTGCTGAACACCTGCTCCCAGGTGCCAAACTGGGATTAGGCTGAACTGGTGGTGGTCACTGGGCAGACCCTGAGCTGTGGGTGCTGACGGGAGGAAGGTGCTGGCTCTGCATCGTCCTACTGAGGGTCTGAGCCCTGCAGAGGGACAAGGTGGCTCGTCACGGCCGGGACACACGGACATGTCATCCAGTGAAAAGATAGGCAGGGCCTTAAATCAGCTACTGGAGAGCACAGAAGTTGTGGCAGCAAGGAATTAAGAAGGACGGGCACAAGGAGCAAGTGAGGCTTCACCATGCACAACAAAATAAACACCTGAGTGTCTTATTTTGATTCTGTAAAGAATCCGTGAGGTTGGAAAAGCCCTCCAGGATCAGAGTCCAACCTTGTCACCCAGCCCAGAGCACTGAGTACCACATCCACTCCTTCCTTGGACACCTCCAGGGATGGGGACTCCATCACCGCCCTGGGCAGCTCCTTCTAATGCCACCCTTTCCAGGAAGAAATTCTTCCTCAAAGAACTCTTCCCAAAATTCTTCCTGTATTCTTCATGTTACGTAAGTTTTTCCCCCTCTCTAGCTTCCTAAACCTTTCCCTATGTAATCTAACTATGGATCTTTCTGAACTATTCAACCCACAGAAATAACAATCTTTTACAGCATTTGTCAAGGGAGCTTGTAAATCCCAAGAACTTCACTTTCTGAATCAGATGGATCATTCCTCATCTCTCTGTCACATTCCAGAGATTCTAAAACGGGTATCAAAAAAGCAAAATGCATCGTTTTTAAAGCCAGATTAGGTAATGCAACTTTCACTAATGTCTGAGCTTGTTTATTTACTGACAATTCAAAGGAATTTGTATTTTAATGGAATTCAGCAGTAATGGAGAAGTTACAGCTGTGCCAGTGACAGGATTGTTACAAATATATAGGACATTCCAAGTAGAAAACACTCTTCTAAAATCAGAAAATTCCTTTAAGAGCACACAGAACAGGATTTTAAAGATGCTAAGCTCAAAACTAAACATTTTGCAAAGGTACTAGAAGCATTAGGTTCAGTTTACTTAAGTCTAACCAGAGCTACCAGGCTGAAAAATACGATTTTAAATGCTCAAGCTGCAAAACTTGCAGGATCTCCAACACTCAGAGCCACATTTAATTCAGTTCCACACTGAGGAGTTTCAGTAATCAGCTTTTCACCTTGAAACAAGTATTCAGCCACATCTATTAAGATGTCTGCAGGCATTTAAAATGTCAGTTTTGAAGTGCAATTACAATCCCTTCTTACACAATGTTATAGGTATTCATGTATTTTAATTTGCCTCAGTAACAGTTTGGGATGATAGACATGGAATTAAGAGCAATTAAAGAGAAACACAGATGGGTAATTAAGAATAAACCTTAGAGTTCAGCACACAAAGCATCTGAAATTAACTTTATTACAAATTATTCTGCCACGACCTGGGACCTTGAGTGGCTGAGCAGTAAGCAAATCATGTATATGCAAAAGAGGACAAACACTTACCTTGTTTTCCCCACTACAGCCACTGTTGTCATCGTTATCAACATCATCATCATCTTCTCCCTCCTCCTCATCCTCCTCCTCCTCTTCATCATCCTCCTCCTCCTGCAGTGGGATGGTGCCGTCGTAGCCGTAGCGGCTGAGCAGCTCCTGGATTGGCATATCACTCTCCTGAGGAACATCCAAACAAAGTTTGGGATTTTAACACAGGTATTCCACATCCCACAGCTGCTCCACAGCACAGAGGTGAGCACTTTATAACAGCAACACACCAAGATGGCCACTCCAAAAGGAACGTACAGGCAAAATTTGAAGTTTTGGCTCCTAAGAAAAACATGTGGTGGGTTTTTTTAGCAGATAACTTTATTTCCCAAATCTTTATAAATTTACAGCAGACCCCACGTACCAACAATCTCATAAGGCTCATTAAAATGGTTTGATTTTTTCATCTCACTTCAGTACCCAGAGCAAACATACTCCTTATTGGAATATATGTTGATATTCCCTCTGCTGCCCAAAAACATGCGGAAAAAATGATGGTATTTAGGACACATTTGTGGAAGAAATGGATAAGTTGTGTGGCAGCAGCAACTGCTTCACACAGGCAGCTGAGACAGTGAGAGGCAGGAACTTGTCCTAGCGCAAGGCAGGAATTTCTGCAGTGACTCCAAGAATTCAGTACAATGAGGCCCAGCACTGGCAGTACCCGGCTGCAGCATGGAATTAAGTCTGTGTTGGGAAGTTGTGCTGCAGGGACAATTCTAGTGTTCTACAACCCTGGTTTTGAACATGAAACTACACCCAAAATATGCACCTCTCTATCTCTCTGTACCTCTCCTGTTTCTGAGCAAAACAAAAAATGAGGGTTCGGATGGGGGTGAGGGATCACCTGATATCCAGGTGAAGTTACTAATGTTTGCAGACTCACATATATTTTGAGCTGGTTCTTTACAAATCCATCCACAGCTGGAAGCAAATCTGCTAAAATATGTACATATTTTAAAATCTTGGTATTTAGAAAGCTGGTCCTCTCTGAAGGGACATTTCAAATGATACAGCCAGTTCTCAAATTTAGTGGCTCCCAAACTATTACCAAATGCATTCACTTTATTACTAAAAATTATTAATTGCTGGGTCTGCACATTGCTTCTTTTATTACTTTTAATATTCAGTATCCAGCCTTCAGGGGCAGTATGTGATATCCCTAAGGAGATTTTTCAGAGCAGAAGCTTTCAGAGAGCATTTTAAAATTCTCTTTCTCACAAGATCAAATCCTTTGTTTACTATCTGGAAGTGTTTGCTTCCTCTAAATAGTTTTTCTTAGTATTTAATGTGAATCAGATATTTTTAGCTATTGGCTGACCTTTCCTAAGGGCCTTCACTGATCAACAGATTTCTAGTTTCTGGAAACACCCTAAAAATCCCAATTATAAAAGGCAAGGGGAGTTAGTTCTGCTCTGTAAAAATAAGAGTAACACAGGGATTAACAGTACTCATTGTGTATGTTATTTTATTTTACTTCAAAGAACTAAGCCATTTTGCCACTTATTGCTCTACTCTTTGGTTAAGCGTTACACACAAACCATGTGGACTTCAATGTCCTCCCCTTCCCTTTTGATTTCTTGGTCCCCATCATATCATTTAATGGAAAGAACTCTTAGAAGTGAAGAATTAATATTTTACTGACACAGACAACATGAAAGGGCTATGATCTTAATTAAAACCTGGCACAGCTTGTAGAAAAATCCTATTCCTAATTATCCAAATGTTCTCCAGTACATTTTGGAAAGTAATATATATCCTTTAAGCACCCCTATCCTATTTGTAAAGACAGCTGAGAATTAAAAAAACACTTCTACTGCAATTTGCAGGTGTGTGTGAACTATGCAATAGGAATATTACTGACTATGTTATCTAGGAAAGGGGGTTTGTATTTACAACATTTTTCTTAGGTAGAGCCTCTTAACTTCAAATAGTTCATTGCAATTCAAAAAGCTCCAAGGACCAGTAACTCTCCCAGAGGAAACACACATTGTGATTTCTCTGTTGCTTCAGGATTGCAAAAATAGAAAAGGTTGAAAAGATCACAACGATTACCCAAGACATCAAAATTCCTTATCTGTAAGAAGTGTCCAAGGCCAGCTTGGATGGGGCTTGGAGCAATCTGGTCTAGTGGAAGGTGTCCCTGCCCATGGCAGAGGGTGGAACTGGATGAGCTTTAAGTTCCTTCCCACCCCAAACCATTCTGGAATTCCGTAAGAAATGGATTATAACTCGTGCCTGGAGCAGAGGTAGGTGACAGGGACTTGGTCACATCTGGTACAGACACTCCTACATACACAAAAATGGTATTATGGAATACTTGTCTTGGTATGAACAAGGATAAAATTATGCTGTACCCCCTTGCAGGGCTTTCCTGCTAAAAAAACCCTGACCTTTCAAGATGTATCACTGAGAACCACCAAATCCAATAGTTTGGATCCCCTTCCTACTGCTCTGTTCTTAGGGAACTGTGTTTTTTCCCACACTAGAGCAGCAGAGGGTGGCTCCTCCAAACACTGATATTCTACTGTCTTTAAACAAATGCAGAGGGAAGTACAAGGTGCTGCTCAACCTCACAGAGTCATGGAATCTTGGAATGTTTTGGAATGGAAAGAACCTTAAAGCTCATCCAGTTCTACCCCCGCACCTTCCACTAGCCCAGGTTGCTCCAAGCGCCATCCAATATGGCCTTGGGCACTTCCAGAGATGGGGCAGCCACAGCTTCTCTGGGAATTCCATTCCAGCCCCTCACCACCTTCACAGCCAGGAATTCCTTCCCAACATCCCATCTAACCCTATCCTCTTTCAGTTTAATACCATTCCCCCTTGTCCTGTCCCATTCCTTGTCCAAAGTCCCTCTCCAGCTCTCTGGGAGCCCCTTTAGCACTGGAAGAGGCTCTAAGGTCTCCCTGGAGCCTTCTCTTCTCCGGGTGAACACCCCCTGCTCTCCCAGCCTGTCTCCTGAAGGACCAACACACTGGAGATGCACCAGAGCTTAAGTCCATGAGTAGGAAAGAGCCTGACCCTCAGGGGAAGGGAAATTTTTACGACAATCAGAAGCGAAACCACTAAAGTTCAAAAATGCATTTGCAGAACCCGACTGAACTGCTCAGTCAGGGACATTCCCAGACTGAGAAAATCTGAAATAATACAAGTCAATTTGGGGGAAAGTGACAGAATAGCACTTGTCCTGACAATAGTTTTGAGATCTGGATGGCTTGTCACCCATGACTTAAAAAAGATAAAATTATATATATATGTGTATATATAAACCTGTTATCCCACAACTAGAGGTAACTGGATATGAGGAGATAAACTAAAGAGTTGTAATGTGGTGATAGAATTACACAAAATATGACAGGAAAAAAGCCGTATTTTCAACTTAAAATCCACATGACACACATGTGGAGCTCTATTTTTCATTTAGTCTTGATGAAGCATATTTAGATTAAGCAACTATTTACTTAGCTTTATGTTTACCATTTAATATCAACCTGGAAATTACCAGAAAGAAATCATCATTTACACTGGAAATATAGATTAAGTGCACTAATTAATTTAAAGTCATATTGGCATAATCACTTATGCTAAATAGGATTTGTACATTGAATATGCATCTGTGAATCATTAATGAGCTGTTCTGGAGGCCTTTGCAGACAACGAGGCCACAGACAGTACCTAAATTACTCTGCATTTATAATAAACCTACTTGGTAATTTAAGGATATTATTCCTGCCTGAGAAATAATTGAAGACAATACATAAGTGACAGCATAACCTGAAATTACCAGAAACAAATTATCATTTACACTGGAAATATAGATTAAATGCACCAAATTAATTTAAAGTCATAAGGGCATAATCACTTAGACTCAATAGGATTTATACATAATTTTCTCTGTATTTTCCTTGAAAATGATGAAATTTATATGCTCCACTGTATTATTATATAGATATTTGTATAAAAATTCAAAAGATAAGCAAAATTATGAGGTTTGTGTTTTTTACATATAGGTGCAAGTGTTTTATAAAATAATAACTTGCGCTAATCAGGTGGAATATACTTGTATATTCCACCTGATTCCAAGATATTTTAACTTATACTAACTCAAAATGCAAATCTCTAAAATGCAAAACCTATACCATGAAAATCAGGAAAAATGAACTAAAGAAGAACGGCTTTATCCATTTATTAAATATTTATGTATTTATGCACCAGTATTAAGTATTTATGTATTGGTATATGTACGTTATACATGTAATATATACCTAAAATGTATATACATTATATACAGTACATGTTATACATGGTATATATATATTTTATATATATAGCATATGTATATTAAGTATTTATCTATAAAAATATGTATGTTAAGTATTTATTTTATATATTTAACATATTAATGTACCAGTATCTGTATATTATATAGATCTGAAATGTATATATATTACACAGTATATGTACAATATATAAAATTATGTTTATTAAGTATTTGTTATATATAAAAAAGTATTTATGTACAAGTATGTGTATATTATATATATTTCTAAAATATATATATATTATACATAGTATATATAATATACATACCATATGTATATTAAGTATTTATCTATAAAAATATGTATATTATTTATGCTATATACAAAGTATTTCTGTACCAGTATGTGTATATTATATATATGAAATATATCCAAAATGCATATATAATATACACAGTATATGTATATTATATATAGTATCTCTATATTAAGTATTTATATCTAAAATAAGTTTATTATTTATTATGTGTATATATATATATATGCATATATATATATATAAATACTTATGTAATGGTTTCTTTTCCCCAACCTTTGAGACATTTAGTTCAGCCCCTTTCCCCCTTCCTCTCTATTATTTACCTATTAAAGGTTTCGGGGTGATAATTTTTTAAAATCCCAAATATAAGGGCTAAAACCCTGCAGATGTTTTGTGTGAGGCTGTGCTTCTGCTTTAGGACTACTTAAGGCCACCTACCCTGTTAAGATCCTCTATTTCAGATCTGATGTTTGTCTCTCCTTCCATCATTTCCTCCTCTTCTAATGTCCGTTCATCATCAAAGTCATGCACCAGCATATCAGCTGATGGGTCAAACTCATGGTCATCAGATGTTGCTGAACCTCCTGATGGGAAACATTTTAAACAATGTTTTTAGTTACATCATGGCCTCATCGAGTTTAATTTATTTTTATTATTTTGATGACATTTTAATGCGTAGACTATACTCAGAAATTCAAATCTCTTGCCTCGATCCTTTATATCAGGGAAAGGCAGGCTTGTTATTCAGGGAAAGCTTTGGACAGGGAGAGGTCCTGGCAGAAAGAACCAGGAGAATGTTTAACAAGCCAGATCTCCCAGCAGTTCCCTATCCCTGGACATCAGGCCCTAGTTAAATGTCTGGAAAAAGTTCAGATTTTGAACACTTTACTTTTAAATAATCATAAACCTGCCTAAATCAAGTTCTACTGGGAGCACAAATACTCATAAAATACAAACTCCTGGCAGTCATTCCTTTTATTCTTTGGAAGCTTCTTTGTTTACAACTACAAAGACAGACTAATGACTTTTCCAAAATTTACATTAAACAAGCTTCAGAGTTATGCAGATTTTATTTCTGAGTTATTTTCCCCCACGCTTTTATTTTTCACAGTTCTTTGTGGAGACGTCTGGTTATATTTTGTGACAATGAAAAAGAAATGGATGGATGAATGGTTTGGCAGATGTCCTTCAGCAATACCTGAGTTTTAATTCCAACCCTGCTCATATTTTTCCACTTGTGTCCTTGGACAATTTAAATTTCATTTTCCAAAGCTTGTATTCACACTGAGTGTGTGACTACAAGGTTTAACTAAAAAGCAATTAATTATTTCTCTGAAAGAAAGAAAAGCTCAAGAGATAACACCAGTCCAGCTAAAGTAGCTCCTGGAAAGCTTTTCCACTAATAGGATGCCAATAAAACCTTGGAAATCATAAAAAATATTTACCTGGGCTTGAAGACTCAACAGAAGGCTAAAAAAGAAAAGAAAGGAAATTATTTTTGCTAATTTGTACAAAGTCAATTCAATAATTCAGCTGACACGAAGCAAGTCACTATAAAAAATATACTGATAAATGAAGCATCAAGGTAAATAGTAACTTAAAGATTCAGCTCTGTTCTAACTCCAGGAACTAAATCCCCTTCCACAACCTAGGTATGTCCCAGATTGGAAGGGATATCCCAAATATAACCCAGGTATATCCCAGATTACATGGCCAGTGAGGCACAGTTGAAGAGAAATTATTCTTCCCATTTGAAGCTGAACACAAATTCCCTGCTCTGTTTCAATACAGGGCCACACTTTTTAAAGGTAATCCCAAGTCACTCTGAGAATTCCTCAGGGGACAAAAAGAAAAGCAATTTAATCTTAAATCTCTGACGAAGCTGTGAGGGAAAAAAAAAACCAACCAAAAAGCCCCAAAACAAAACAAAGTAAAACACACAAAACAAAAAAACACACACACACAAAAATCAAAAACCTCCAAACAAACAAACCAAAACAAACAACAAAAAAAAATCAATAAAACCTCCACAAAATCCACCCACCGAAACAAAACAACCCCCCCAAACAAACAAAGAACCCAGCCCAAACCAAACAAACAGGAAAAAAAATATTTTACAAGCCAGACTTTCCTCCTGAGTACATTTATGACACAAATTAATATGGACACAGGCTACAAAACTAATATATTTTTTGAGATATGGGAAGAAAATGAGACTTCCCCAATAACCCACGTAACAGAGTCGCCCTCTGGCCCAGCACATTTGATAACCTTATATTAATAATATGAACAAACAACATTCTGCTTTCCCTTGGTTACACCTTTGCCAATCTTTAAGCTCCTGGGATGACATTTGCATGTCAGACATTCAAACCTCATTTGTTTTGTTAATTCAATCAAATGTTTCAAGTCTTTTCAGGCACAGACCAAGCGAAATGGGTTTTTCTGAGTTACGAAAACAGACTTTTTCCTTCAGAGCTGCAGAACCTCAAAATGTATTTCCCTGTGTTTCCTAACACTGTAGGGCCTGAGGAAAATACGGAATATATCCACTGACTTCAAGAGGAGCCACCACAGGTGGATTTTCCCATATTTATTAACATCCAAGTATGTTTTTAGTTTTTGAGGAGCATCCCTGCTGACTTGGAGAAATGGTGTCTAAGGCAGGATTAGCTTTAAAAGGCACAAAAAAAGCCAAGGGAAATCATACCTGGACAATACTGAATTATAGGATCACATCATGGAATGGTTTGGGTTGGGAGGGACCTTAAGGATCATCCAGTCCCACCCCCTGCCATGGGCAGGGACATCTTCCACTATCCCAGGTTGCTCCAAGCCCCGTCCAACCTGGCCTTGGACACTTCTAGGGATGGGGCAGCCACAGCTTCTTTGGGAATTCCATCCCACCCCCTCATAACCCTTATAGGGAAGAATTCCTTTCCAATATCCCATCTAACCCTTCCCTTTGGCAGTGGGAAGCCATCCCTGCAGGCCCTTGTCCCAAGTGCCTCTCCAGTTCTCTTGGAGCCCCTCTAGGCACTGGAAGGGGCTCTGAGGTCTCCCTGGACAAATTCACATGAAGTGAGTAAGAACTAAAAACGTTTTTGCAAAATATTGCACAATGCCAGAGGAAGTTTTGCAAATCACTACATCCAAAAGTCTTTATTTGCAAAGATTATGTTAACAAATTCCAGAGTCCAGTATTCCTGCACATATTGAGCTGAGTATCAAGATCAACCAGCAAGGACTGATCTCTATTTGGTGTGTTTTGTTTGATAAACCTGCAAAACTGGGTGATTTAAAATATGTAATATACGTTTACTAGTACACGTTAACAAAGCTTTAGTGTATTTACCGCAGCAACCACAGGTGGAAAAGCAAATAAATTCAATATTGCCAGGCCAGGAAGGAAACCATGAAGATCCTTCCCTTTTCTTCATGGAAAGGGTTGCAATCCATTGGGAGGGGAAAGGAAAGAAAGAGAAGGAACAATAGTATATAAACCAGGGATAACAGGAGTTCAGCGAGCCATGACTCCAAAACCCAACCCCAAAAGCACAGCTTTTCTTTCAGCCACAATTCGGGACTTGCCAACAAGAGCTGGAGAAAGTCTTGGCCCATGAGCCTCGTGTAGAGGGGATTCCAAAGAGGTGGGAGGTTGGGAGAGCCTGCGATGTTCAGCCTGGAGAAGAGACGGCTCAGGAGGATCAGATCCATGTGCATAAATTTCTGACAGAAGGGTGAACAGAAGACCGAGGCAGTCACTTCTCAACGGCATCCCGCGACAGGAGTCAGTGGGAACAAACCGGAATATGTTTAAACACAAGGAAAAGCTTTTTTCCCTCTAAAAGAGGTGAAATGTGGGAATGTGCTGCTCCCAGAGGCTGTGGTGTCTGCACTGAAGGTGTACAAAACCAGACTGACACTGGGAACCTGCTCTTGCTGAGCCAGCCCTGAGCCAGGGCTTGGTCTGGATGGTCTCCAGATGCCCCTTCCAACTACAACACTTCTGGAATGAAAATGCTCCAACACAGATTGCAATGGAGCTGAGCACAACGAAGGATTTCCCTGCTGAGAGGGGACAAAAACCACAGTGGGGCATGAAAAGATCTCAGAAAAGTCAAGCACACTTGAAGGAAGGAAGTTCAGCTCCCAATATTCTGGAACGGCACAGATAAGGCCTGACAGCTCAAGAAGGAAACAACCTTCCCTGTAGCCTGAAATGCTGCTAATGGACTTAAACAACTCCAAAACATAGAACCAGTACAATCCCAGCCTACAGGAGGAAATACACACAAATGCCAAACCAGGAAATCTGCAAAAATCCAGCCACCTGCAGAAACACCATTTCCATCCCTTGAGAGGTCCTAGTCAGTTCTTTGCCACAGACTCTACAGGGAGTTTTGGGGAGAGCAGCCTCTGGTTCTATTCCTTTCTCCCAAGCTTTGCTGACCACATCTGCCTCATCTGTGGATTGTTCTCTCTGCATTATATATGTTTCCAGTCTGTGTGATGCATTGCCAATCACTTCCTCCTTCTATTTCTAGGTACATAGTGTCCCATTGCAACCCATCTGCATTAATGACCAGCTGCTGCCAAAAGTAGTCCTGACCTCTTCCCACCACTCCATGTCTCTGCCACTCGTGCCAGGCCCAGCCAACAGGAAGCTGCAGCACATGCTGGTTCAGCAGCCCCATCTCAGAGATGACTGACACCACTTTTCCATCCTATCCATGAGAGGACTTTATCCAGGGCCTCTGTGATCATCAGATATGCTACAAACAGTCCCCGGCACGAGCTTGGAGCTGAACACATGGAGAAGGGAGTGTGGTGGGAGGCCTGGAAAACCCTTCAGTGACACTCTGTCAGCATCACACAGAAGGGGAAAGAGCACCCTCTGATTAAGAGCTGTTGCAAGGCAATTCCTGCAAGGCTGGATGAATCAGTCCTATTTCATGCCTCCAAGTGATGGTGACTGGCCAAGGTTGGACAGATGGCTTTGGGGGCATTTGATTATGAATACTTCCTGGCAGTGGTCAAAGATCATATGGTTTCACTGGCATCAGCAGATCCTAATTCCTAAGCTATGGCATGGCAATGGAACAGGAGATCCTGTGAAAAGGACATCCCTTTTGAAGTACTTCAGTGGCTTTTCATTTTCTGCTGCAGCCATTCAGGGAGCAGCACAAAGCAGTGTTTTGCCTCAAGGGCACTCATGGGAAGAAAGAGCTGCTACCTATCAATGGATAATGGTATCCAAGGCCGAAGAGAGAAAAACTATGGAATACTGACAATATACAGGCTGATACACTTCAGTTTTCTATGCATTGTACCATCAGAAAAGGTAACAGTGAATCTCTGTTGTGGGCTCAAAAGAATGAAAAAACATCCATGAACTCCTAATCCACAGACAATGAGGAAAAACTCAAGTGACCAAGGAGTCCTGATACACCAAGGAGCACATTCATTAAAGCTCCATCTGAGCAACAGGAAGGAAATACCAGCTCTGAGGTATGAAGAAAACAAACCTCATGGTAAAGAGAAGAAGAAAAGACACTGAGCCATGAAACACAGCACTAAAAGAATGTCACTGGTTTTATTCCATGTGTATTTTTAGGAGTCTCAGGAAAGGCAGGCTGAGTACATGTTTTCAGAAGCATAGAGACACTTGCAGCAAGAACCACCAAAAGATCATATCCGATACATCCACCAGCACGTGGATATGGGAATAGATGGGACTGAAGTTGGCCAGACACTTTTGACTGCCAAGTGGTGAATGCAGCAGACACGTGTCAGACATGGAAACATCCACAGTGTTACTTTGACAGTAACAGCTCCCTGGACTTTGGGATGTGTCTGGATCACCATTAGTTGTGATGGAAGATAAACCATAACACCAAACAGGCACTGTGACAGTTTATTTAATGCAAGCAGCCTTCAGGAGACACCAGTTGTGCACAGTTTATTCCAGGCAATGCCCAGTGCTGGATGCTGGCAGGAGATGTCCTAGTTTTATTCCAACACTGCAGAGGTACTTGGACTGGAATGGGATACTCCAAACTGTGGAAGGAATGCACTGAGTTTTCTCTCTTCGCATTTCTCCTACAGCAAAACCACCTGAACAGGACTGACAGGACACTGCAAACTTTCACTTCTACCCACAAAATTACTGGTGTCTTTGCTACCATCGTTCACACTGTTTAATATAATCAAGTAATAATGAAGCATCCTAAAATCAGCAGTATCTACATGACAAATACACATCCTGTTCAAATTGACTCAGTTATCTTTAACAGCTCTCTAACTGTTACATAAAACAGTTAAAAACTTGGATTAAATTCTCTCTATATTCACAGCAATATGTCTGACAAACCCATCAATTTGCTCAGGTCTTTTGAACTCTGTGACAGGAAAATACTCCAAAGTTAATAAACTCTCTTGAGCTGAGCTAAATGATAGCCTGGAGAAAAGGACTGGTTTAAATGAGGAAGAACATCCTTTGCTCAAGAGGGATTGTGTCTCTTTCCATAATCAGGTATGTCAGTGGAAGGCCTGTTCCTTCTCTCAATATAATCAATACATATTTGATTTGTACATCAAACTAGCTTGTGTTAGAAAATGGAAAAGCCACATTTTTACCTTATGAAGAAAATAGCAACATATTGAAGTAAGGAAAAAAGAAAAATACTGTTGGTTCTCATCAGTTCTACATGTGAACACTTCTAGAGTCCAAACTGCAGGGACATTCCTGAAATGGAAGCCTTTATATACATGCAATTTTACTTTTTTAGTTTGATTGGTAAACGAGAAAACTCTTGTAATTCCAGAACACAAGGATCAAGTGCAACATTTGAACTCACAGATCCCTTGATGTACATGTACATCTAAGCCTTGAAACTGCCACCTCAGAAAAGGTCCCCTGGCTTGGCCATCTTTTTCCGAGACTTGATTTCTCTATAAAGACGACTTTTTCTCAATCTCTTTCCTTGGGAGTTTTCAAGACCAGACTGGAGACAACCATCAGCAAGCCAGAGAGACCTCAGAGCAGACACTGCTGTGAGCAGAAGGTTGGATCAGAGAACTCCTGAGCTCCCTTCCACCCAAATTATCTCATAATGCTGAGTTTTGAGATTTTTGAGAGAGTTGGGATTGTTCAACTTGGAGAAGAGAAGGCTCCAGGGACAACTTAGAGCCCCTTCCTGCGCCTAAAGGGGCCCCAAAAGAGCTGGAGAGGGACTTGGGACAAGGACACAGAGTGACAGGACAAGGGGGAATGACTTCCCACTCTGAGGGCAGGGCTAGGTGGGATATTGGGAAGGAATTCTTGGCTGAGTGTGGTGAGGCCCTGGCACAGGTTCTTCAGAGAAGCTGTGGCTGCCCCATCCCTGGAAGTGTCCATGGCCAGGTTGGACAAGGCTTGGAGCAATCTGGGATAGTGGAAGGTGTCCCTGCCCACGGCAGGGGCTGGAACAAGTTCTGAGATCCCCTCCAACCCAAACCATTCTAGGATTCTGTGAATTGAAAAAAACCCAACCAAACAAACCTAAAACCCAGCAGTGTTGGTGTTTGTGGAGAAGCTGCTGGACCAGTTCCAGAGGGCCCGGCTGGCAAGAACCACAGGCCAGGTTTTAATGCAACTGACTCAGTCTTGTACCAATCTACTTAAATCCCTTCACCAGGAAAAGTCAGGAAGCAGACTATGCAGAGTATTTCAGAAGGGATATTGTTTCTGTGCATCCCCTACACACCACGGCTCTCTCAAGTAGCCTTTTAAACTTAGTTTTCCCAGTTAAGACACTGTATCCCCTGGGGACGTCAACACTGTAATGAGGAGCCCTAAAAAGGAAGGTGTTTCAGCTGCAACATTAACAAAAGTAGCAAGTGCAATTTTTAAAACAAGTCAAGAAAAAAAGCACCAGTGCTTCAGGGGAAGGCAGAGGTTGAAGGGTGATGAATCTTCCTGGGGTGTTTAAGGTTTTCCAGCCTGTTATCTGCTTCACACCACTGTCAGGGGTTATCACCCTGTGAAGGTACACCCAAATCTGTATGGATTTACAGGCTTCCAAGAGTGATAATGTCACACTTTACTCTATTCCAAACCTGCCGTGAGAGCAGCCACCAGCAAGAGGAAATAATACCCTGAAAATCATGGAATGGTTTAGGTTGGGAGGGACCTCAAAGATCACCCAGTCCCACCTCCTGCCATGGGCAGGGACACCTTCCACTAGCCCAGATTGCTCCAAGCCCCGTCCAACCTGGCCCAGAACACTTCCAGGGATGGGGCAGCCACAGCTTCTCTGGGCAACCTGTGCCAGGGCCTCACCATCCTCACAGCCAACAATTCCTTCCCACTATCCCATCCAACCCTGCCCTCTGGGAGTGGGAGGCCATTCCTCCTTGCCCTGTCACTCTGTGTCCTTGTCCCAAGTCCCTCTCCAGCTCTCTTGGAGCCCCTTTAGGCACTGGGAGGGGCTCTGAGGTCTCCAGTGTGGACAACAGGGCAGGAGAGGTGACAAGGACAGAGAAGCATTGGGGCAGCAGCCGATCCCTGCCCAGGGATCAGCAGATCAGGGCCATCCCAGCCTGAACACTCACTCCCAAGCTGAGCACAAAGATCTGAAGTCCTGAAGAGCAGTTGGAGCTGTAGTTCTTGGGGTTCCAAGTCCGAGGAAGGGATAGCAAAGTTCAGGGTGGTGAAAGGTGCTTCTGTCCAACAGCTCATGACCACACTGCTGAAATCACACACTGACTTCTGTTAAATGAAGTGGAAACCATCCTCTGCTCTGAGCAGAGGTGATGGCTGGAACCAGGACCCACCTACCAGTTGTATCCCAATAACCAATGTGCAGGGATTTTCCTAAAGGACTGAGTCCTCAGGAGATGTTCCAGGCTAAAGGAAGCTGCTGGATGGAGGCAGCTGTATCAGGGATGCCCTGGTTGAAAGGACATGATGCTCCCTAGAGCATTCCAAGGAGTATTAGGAAATACAACCACAACAGCCCACCAGAACACACCATCTCTGTCTTACATGAAGCACACACTTCAAATAAACATTTTCTAATTATTTAATGCCCATTTCCATGACAAAATACAGTACCAGCCTCGACTTCTTGTAATAATCTAAGGTATCTTAAGAAAAATTGAGAGTCTATGGAATGACCGTATTCTGCCATAGGATTTCAGATGAAATCACCTACAGTCATATGCCAAGCACCACAAGAAAACATTCTTATGGATAATTTGTGACATGAATGGATTAGAAGGGAAAAATATTAATAAAGCTTGGAGCCTCTGGCCAGGAAAAAGCTCAGAAAGAAATGGAACTTTACAACAATTCTACTGTCTGCTTCAATCCTTGTGTTAGGAAGAACTTTAAGTCCTGAGCTGTAAACCCACAAACATCAAGATTTTATCACATGCAAAAAACGTCCACAAACATCTTTTATTACGACAAAAAAAAAACCCAGAGCCACCCTCTCTTTGCAGATTAAAAATGCAGAATGCCATTGTTTTCCCTGCCATTCCCTTGTGCTTTCCCTTCCCTCATATTAAAACTGAGGAAATACAAACAGTGGCTAAAACCAACCACTTTGAGGTTTATTTGCTCACCAAGGAAGTGAAAAAACTGAATTCCCAGATGTACATTATATTCACAAATATCTCTGTAAAGCATTCTACAAACACTGCTCCAGAATGACACAAAAAAGACAATTAGTTACATGAAGATCAAACAAGAAAAAAATATAATTGTTCTCAAAGAACAGACTGATGTGAATCACCAACTTTAATCATGGTTTAGATCAGTCAGTAGGAAAGCTGAATTTAATCTGTTTTCACCTTGTTTTGTATCCAGGTGTTACTCAAAAGCTCTGACCCCCCTGGCTGTTCAAACCCCTCAATTTGCAACTACATTAGTAACTGTGTGAACTTTACTACTGCTTCCTACTACAGCTTTATGCAGATTCATTTAAAGTAATAGCCAAGCTTAGTAAAAACGCCAATATTAAAAATGTAAAAAAGGTTACTAAGAATGGTTATTACATCACTTATTTCTTCAACATTCTGTCCTGAAGCTGTTTCAAAATATGGAAATAGAATGCAGTTACATTCACAAAGTTTAAAACTCTTCAACTGAAAGAAGCACAGCACTAAGAAAAAGGGAAAATTTTTCCACACAATAGGAATTTAAAGATGACTTATTAAAGCACTGTCACACGATGTTAATAAACTGATTCTTTGCTCAAAAGCAACTACACTTTCAGAAACTCAAACAACACTAAAGTGCCTTCAAAGAAATTAGGTTGGACAGTTTAATCGTCCACTGACGCCACAAGAAGAGTGGTCCTGCTCCAGGACAAGCAGCTCCTGCCTCTTCCCACACCTGCCCCACAGAAATTCCCTCTGAAGAAGAAAAAAAATTAAGTTCTTAATCCAGCGGGTCAGAAAACTGAATAATCTCAGTGATGGGTGAGAAACACAAAGATCTGGTTGAGATCTGGGAGAAACAAATGGTCCAGCAACATGAAGAGATTCATGAAACGGTTTAGGTCAGAAAAGCCCTCCCAGACCACCAAGTCCAGCCATTCCCCAGCACTGCCAAGGCCACCACTGATCAGTGTCCCCAAGGGCCACATCCACACGGCTTTTAAATCCCCCCAGGAGCGGGAATTCCATCACTGCTCCGGGCAACATCCAACCTGAACCTCGCCTGGCACAACTTGAGGCCGTTCCCTCTCGCCCTGTCCCTTGTTCCCTGGGAGCAGAGCCTGACCCCCACCTGGCTCCACCCTCCTGTCAGGGAGCTGCAGAGAGAGAGAAGGTCCCCCCTGAGCCTTCTAATGATCTGCCACCCCAGAGCATCCCTACTCCAGGTCCAGTCCCTGTAGTATCTTTCCATCAGCTGACACCTGCCCTGCAGGAAGCTTTTACGTTCTTTCCAAGCCACTGACATGGATCAACCCACAGAAGAGGTTCAGGGGCATCCATTCAAAAGCAGCAGGAGGAGCAGGATCTCCCCCTTGGAGCAGCCAGGAACTGTCAGATCACCCCAACCCATAATTAAGCCAGTCAGAAGCAAACTATGCAAACCAAAAATGGGGGATATTTTGTTCCCAATGCTCCCAACCCACCTCTGACCAAACACAACTACCCTCTTCCGCACACAACAGCCCTGGTACTTCTATTCTTCAGTGAATTAGGAAAAAAATCAAAACCAAACCCAAACCTTTGTAATTTTCCCTTATTTTTCCCTGTTCAGTGTCCTGTAGCATCCCTGTAAATGTGCATCCTATCATGGAACAACAGCAGGTATTTGGTATTTCTGGAAATTGCAGTAGGTATTGATTGAGCTGCCTCTTTTCAACACAAAAGCCCAAGCCCAGCTCTTCCAGTTTTGGGATCAGAAGATTTCATTCTCTCACTTACATTTTATTCAGACATTATAATGGCTGAATAAACAAAAACATTCTCTTTCAGCTGCTAATCAAGCTTTTCAGTCCCAATCTTTTCTTCTCAGGAGGCATTAAAATACTTGTATTTGGAGAAAATCTGTGTATCAGCATTTCCTCCACCACAAACACTCAGTAAGCAGCTTAATGCAGGATATTGTAACAGTCACAAAGCTTCAGCTGATCTTAAGTTAGAGGTGTTTTCTTTCTAGTTTACGCCTGGAACAAACTTCTAACATGCTGGATATGAGGAATCACGTGAACATGTAAAAAGAACGCTAACACAGGTTATTAATCCCAAACCTAAACCCAGTTTAATATATATTCAAAAGCCTTTTTTTTTTCTGTCTGTCCTGTATTCAAATTGCTTCTGCAAAAGTGAAGCAGCATTTTTTGTCACTTTAGTTTCACTTTCTGGACTTGTTCTCTCACTAACCATGCTGGGTGCTGCTTTCTGAAGGGCCTTCCTGTCCAACCCAACAAGTTTCATAGTTACACCGGGCTTTGAGGTTTAGATCTGGAGCTGATTCTCTAGAACACAACATTTTAGGCTCATTCCTGCCTGAGGGATGAGCTCCTGTGCATTCCTTCAGAACAGACACACAATTTTCCACTGGGGAGGGAAGGACAGGGAAGAGGGCAAGAGGCACAACAGCAGTCTCAGACCTCACAGCCTTTCCACCAACATTTTCATCACCCTCAGTTCCTTTAGGCTGATACCAGAGCTATGAGGAAATGCCAGGCTAAGGAGGATTCCCACCCTAGCCTGCTGTATATTCCCTAAATTCATAGAATGTTGGAGTGATTTGGGTTGGAAGGGACCTGAAAGACCATCCAGTTCCAAACCCCTGCCATGGGCAGGAACACAAACCATATTCAGGACATTTCTCCTGGTTTAAATCACTGAAAGTATTAATTTTTTTAATTCCCTTTGTTTCTCAATCCAGATACAACAGTTCCCTGCACAACTCAACTGGGAATGAACACCAGGTGCTCCTGAACTCATCCACAGGTGGATCCAACATCTCTCAGGTGGATCCAAGCTCTCCCAGCCCCTTCTGCTCCTCCTACTCCTTTCTACTCAAATAAAGACACCAAAACAGCACAACGAATTCACCTTCAAAATGGCGAAGATGAAGAAAACCCTTTTCCTTTCTTAGCCAAATATCAAGACCAGTGTAATAAAGGCCCCAGTAGCTAGAAAATCCATGAAGGGAAAACCCAATCTCCACATCCCAGTGGGTTTTTGTTGATCTGGGCAGCACAACCTTCCCCAGCCCTCGGAGTGCCGAGGACCTGACAAGGAGTAGGAAGTTCCTCAGCATCAGCAACAGGCTCAGTCCCCCAGGACACAGCACTGAGAGGATGTTGGGGTTCAGGATTTGGGGGTTAATTAACAAAAAAATTGACAAAACTTCCAGGCAGTTGGTGAAACTCAAGACAAAAATCCTGAATTCCATGAGAGACAAATCCCGAATCCTGTGATGCCCAGAGCAAAGGCCCCACTGTCTGTCCAGCTCTGGAGATGGAAGGACTTTAATATCCATATTTTTTGGGATCAGAGCTGTGGTTCTCTCCCTCTCAAGATAAAAAAACCAAACAGGCAGGTTCTTCGAACTCCTAAGATTAGCTCAGGACATGTTGTCTCAACAACAGGAAGAATGCTCCATCACAGTTCTCATTTGGGAGGAAAAGATAAAATAATTTAAGGGAAAATCCATGTTTATTCAGGAATTCCAAGGGAAGAAGCCGCATGTATAAAATATCCTAATCCTGACAGTTCCAACTCCCCCTGGAAGTGACGCCTGTCCCACAGGTTTCACTTTCCCAATAAATACTTCTCAACTAAGCATTTCCAGTGCCAAGAGATAGGAATCTGGGGCTCATTCGAAGAAAACTTAATGGAACATCCATCCATCTGTCCCGACTCTCCTCCTGAGCAGGGGAAGGAGTTGCTCCCCCAGACCCCACCAGGATGGACAAACCCACCCCGCTTCAAAAAAAAAAACGGTGTTTTTTTGTTTTGTGTTTTTTAGTTCTCCCATTGTTACCCCTTCACTATTTTATTCCACCCCCATTAACAGAACACAACTGATTACCCCCAGATAATTCCTCGGAATCCCTGCGTTTCCCAGGAGAAGGCTCTTCCCCTCGCAGGACCCCTGCCCTACCTCTGAACCGACCCCCCTTTGTCCTAACGACTAAAAAAAAAGATATTTAAAGCAAATAAATAGACGTGGTGCTACAAAAAGCGGGAGGCGCCGCGCTGGGTCCCGCCCGCTCAACCCCCCCCCCTCCCCCCGCTTTAGGGGCCTTCAGACCCCGGGACGGCCCGTTCGGGCCGTCCCGGGGTCTGAAGGCCCCTAAAGCGGGGTGGGGAGGGAGCGGGCGGGACCTCCGGAGCTCGCGGGCCTCCGCTCCCCGCAACAAACTTGCGGCCCCGCGCAACAAGTTCCCCGTGCGCCCCCCTGACGGTCTCACCTCGGCCATGATCGCTGTGGGCGCGGGGAAGGGTCACATCGCCGGGAGGAGCCGTCGGTCCCGGGAGGGGGGAGCGGGGCGGGAGCGGCTCCGGGAGCGGCAGCGGCGGCGGTGGCGGCGGGGGGAGGGGGCGGGGCCGCGCAGCGCACGACGTCACCGCGCACCTCGGCTGTCAATCACGGCGAAGACCACGCCCACCCCTCCTCGGGTCGCGTGTCGATCCCGGCGCGGGCCACGCCCACCCCGCAGCCGGGCCACGCCCACCCCCGAGCCTGGTGCTTAAAAAGGAGCGGGTCCCCGCTTGCCACACTCAGGGTGTTGGTCACGCTCTCACCTGGCACTCGGGGGACCGGCCAAGTCACTGGTGGTTACTCAGGGTGCAGGTCACGCCTGTCACTCAGGGCTTAGGCCGCACCCCTTGTATGTTAATCAGCGCTCAGGCACCGCCCATTGCATGTCACTCGAAGAGCAAGGCCGCGCCTTCTCACCTGTCACTCAGACACAAGACCACGCCCCCTAGTCTGCCACTCGGGGCGCAAAGCCACGCCTCCATCAGCCTGTCACTCAAAGACCAAGCCAGGCCTGTAAATTGGGGCCGAGCCTCCACCCCCTTTATTGTCACTCAAAGCACAGGCCGTGCCCCAGGATCTGTCACTCAGGGTATGGGTCACGCCCCCGCCTGTCACTCGGAGCGCAAGGCCGCGCCCCTGCTTGTTAGTCAGAGTGCGGGATCTGCCTGTCACTCAGGGCGCAGGCCACGGCCCCTCACAGATTACTGGGTGCAGGCCACGCCCGCCCGCATTTCACTCAAAGGACAGGGCCACGCCCCTCCTGTCACTCAATCGCAAGGCCACGCCCCCTCAGCGCTGCAGCGCAGCCCGCCCCGCCCCGTACTGTCACTCAGTGCACAGGCCACGCCCCCCTCGGTGTCATTCAATACACAGACCACGCCCCGATAGCAGGGCTCATGCACAGGCCCCGCCCCCGTCACTCCAGGCACAGACCGCGCCCCCCGGCGCTGAGGGCCCGGCCCCGCCCCATTCACTCCGCGACACCGGCTACCGCTCCCGCTCCCGCTCCGGCACCGCCGCCCCGCGCCGCTGCCGCTCCAGGGTCAGTCCCGCTGCCACTCCCTCCCTCCGGCCCCGCCGCCGTACTCACGCGCGGAGCCGCAGAGGGGTCCAGCGGGTCTCATCGGCCGTGCAGCGAATGGGGGCTCCTGCCGTGCGTGAGGCTCTTGGGTGGCACAAGAAGAAGAGGTTAAAAAACCACCCAAAAAACCAGAAAAATCACCCCCCAAAAAGGCAACCCACCCCAAATGCAGCGGTCTGGTCCCGTTCCCTCCGTCCCCCCGCAGCCCGAGGTGCCTCACCTGCCCGGCTCAGCGCTGTGCCCGGGCGGGTGCGGGGCCGGGCTCTGCGGGCATGGCTGTCACAGCGCGGACACCGCGCCCTGGGCTGTTACCGCCCCGGCCCGGGGAGCTCCCGCCGCGCCCGAACCGCGCGGGTCAGGCACAGGCGAGGAGCCGCATGCCCAGCGCTCCCAGCGGCACCCGCGGGTGTCTGCGCTGGCTCAGGGCGGTACAGCCCCCCCGGCACTGCGGCTCCCGGTGCGGCTCCCGCTGTGCCGGCGGGGGCGGGACCCGAACCCGGGGCCGTCCCGGGGCTGCGGAGCAGGGACAGCGCGGGCCGCGCGCGCGCACCCGCCTATGGGCGGTGCCGGTGCTGGCGGCCAATCCCCGCGCGGCGTGTTGGGCGGCGTTGCCGTGGTAACGGAGGACGCCGCCATGCCGGGCCCCGCCGGGCCGCGGCCTCCGCCGTGAGTGGGACCGCGAGGGGCTTTAAACCTTCCAAACATCCAAATATCAATTAATGTTAAAAATGGCTCAGAGCCTTCAAAATCACCGGGAATACAGGATAAATTAGAATAGATAATCATAGATATACAATACATTAGAATATATAATAAATCATAAATCATAATACATCATAAATTATAATAAATAATACGAATATTTTATTCTAAATTGTTTAAATCCTTTAAAATAGTTGGTAATATATAATACATTAGAGGATACATATAATAAATTAGAACAAGTAGTAAAATACCTTATTGTAAAATGGTTTAAATCTTTAAAATAATTGATAATATGTAATACATTATATATAATAAATTGTAATGAATAAATGGTAAAAATACCTAATTGTAAGTGGTTTATATCCTTTAAAATAATTGATATGTGATACATAATAGTCTAATAATAAAATATAATAAATAAATTGTAAAAATCCTTTATTAGAAATGGTTTAAATCCTTTAAATAATTTATGATATTTTATAATGTTAAGTCCTGTCTCACAAGGGCTGGACCAATTGTGTAGGGTTAACAATTACGTGATGACCCTTTTAATCTTTAGATTCAATAATAATTTCTATTTCATATTATATTCATATTCATATTTATATTTAATATAATCCTCTATATTTTAAACAATCCTTTCTATTTAAACCTTTCAATCCTTTAAAGCACTGCTGGAACTTGAGGGTGTTGTGTTGTTTTGGGTATTGTGCTGGGTGAGGAGGAACCTCTGTGAGTGTTGCAGGGCCAGGGCTGGAGCAGCAGGAGCAGCAGGAGCAGGAGCAGCAGGAGCAGGGGGTGTCCTTGTCCCCCCCAGACGGGGCAGCACCGTGAGCGGCTCCTGCTCCATGGGGAGCTCCCGCAGGACCTCCATGGCCTCCGAGGGACGGCCCGTGCACAGAGGGGCCCTCATGGGCACCCAGGGGCCCCCGCAGGTGAGAGCCAGGGACACCTCCTGTTCCACCCCCTGCCATGGGCAAGGACACCTTCCACTACACCTGGCCTTGGATACTTCCAGGGATGGGACAGACACAGCTTCTCTGGGAATTCCATCCCAACTCCTCACCATCCTCACAGGGAAGAATTCTTTCCCACTATCCCATCTAACCCTCCCCTCTGGTAGTAGAAAGCCATTCCCCCTTGGCCTGTCCCTCCAGCCCTTGCCCAAAGTCCCCCTCCAGCTCTCTTGGAGTCCCTTTAGGCACTGGAAGGGGCTCTCGGCTCTCCCTGGAGCCTTCCCTTCTCCAGGTGAACACCCCCAGCTCTCCCAGCCTGTCTCCAGAGCAGAGGGGCTCCAGCCCTCAGAGCAGCTCTGTAGCCTCTTCTAGACCTGCTCTAACAGCTCCATGGCTTTCAATTCTTTCTACTCCTGCACTCAGGCAGGGTCAGGAACTGCATTTAAAGATGTGACTGACCTTCCTACAGTAAAGTACCTTGAACACTATAATTAAAAAGATGCATAATTATCTCATTACTTTGGCTGCACTTTTAATTGGACTTCAACAGTTCAGCCACTCCTGGAGGTCATTAGAGAATAAATGAGCTGAAAAAGCCATGAGGGTTGACCAAGGAGAAATGTTTTTTTCCAGCCATTAAAGAGGGTTCCAGAGAAGTCCCAGGCAAAGGTGACTTTGATCAGAGCTGATCCCTGAAGGAAAGCAGGAATGCAAACCCCCTTACAAGTGTCATCCCTGTTCCTTGGGAACACAGTGAAATTATCTTAAATATTTAAATATTTCTTCAGGTTTTTGATGAAGATGGGAAGAATGTGACACCCCATCCCCTCTTCCACTCAGACCCAAATACTGCTGTACCCAGGCAAGGCAAACTTTGCTTTCAAGTATTTTATCTGTGTTGATAATACGTATTAAGTACAACCTTTTTTACAAAAATGTAAAATATATAAATTATAATATTAAATTATTAAAAATATTAAAATCTTGTTAACATTCTCTCTTTTACTAATTTAAGCCAGTTACCTCTTGGTGATTATGTGCATCCAAATGACAAATTCAATTAACTCATGCAACAAGAATGTAAATAACTATTTGTGTTTAAAATGAAAAATCATGAGCCACATCACTGTATCAAAATGCAATAAAAAACTGCAGTTGTGATTTTTAAGATAAAGAAATTGCTCTTTGAGGACCATCTTTTTGTCATGTTTTCCAGCCTGGCTGTTACAATGCATAATCCCAGAGGCTGGGATATCAACCAGGAGCAAATATAGACAAAAAATTACTTAAAAATACAAAGTATCTCCTGAAAATAAAGACATATCTTTTTTTTTTTTTTTTTTTTTGAGACAATTTCTGCTTATTTCTTGTCACTGAAGGACACATGGGAGCAGCAGCACTTGGGTATCAAACAAATCAACAACCACGTCTGGCCTAGATGGAACAGCAGAACCTGGCTCTGGACAAGACCCAACTTTGAGCTTATCTGGTAAAGAACAGACACTATAATTATAGATTTAAACTGTTCTCTGGAGCACTGGGATTCGTGAGACACTGAGTCAGCCCAGCACTTCAAAGGAAGTCGGTGCCTTACAATACTTTAAAAATTACTTTGTCTTTTTTTAAATTCAGAGCAGAAAAGGTCTCACTTGCTCACCTTGTTTTTCAGCTGCGCAGGTGGGGCAGGAGGAGATGGAAGAAGAATTGACAGAGGCAGACCTGGATCAGAGAGTGGATATTTACCTCTCAGAGACAGACACACTCTGGATGTTTGACATGCCCTCTGTCATGGTGTCTGTGGAAGCAGAAGATGCTGGGAAAGTTCTGTAGGTATAAATTGGCCCCCACTTCATCTGTGTTCAAAGCCTGGGGTCTCTCTTTGACAAAGCAGCCTAAATTTCTTGCAACTCCATCACATTGATGAAATTCCTTCTGTCTTTCACTGGAAAATTAAGGCAGGTTAGAAAAAAGAGGGGTAAGCGAAAAAGAAGTGTCGGATAAGGAATTACATGACTTACTTTTCATGAAAACCGTAGTAAATCACAAATCTCTGCATTGATCTTTGTGTGTAGCTTTACAGCTAATTATTTATTAATAAAGAGATAAACATACTAAGTTTTGGCTTCCTCTGAAGCTCCTCACAGTGCTTTGCTGGTGTGCACAGAGGGTATTGCCAGCTGTACAGGAACAGTGATTCTCCCTGAGCACAGCAGGGGTGGGGTATGACCCACATCTGCTGCTCAAACAGTAAAACCAAAATAATAAAAAATGTTCACAATTCCCCCTGACAATCCCTTCAGAACCTGAGGGCTGGGGGAAATAGAAACGGAGCAGTTTCCTTTTTGTCTCTTGGATGCTCTGCCTTTCATGCCCAAGTGAAGACAGCTATGTATTTCTGAACTCCTCTGAATTCCCCCAAAATTCACAGGTAGTTGGGGTAGGGATTTTTGCTGGTTCTGCTCTCTACAAGCTGTTCCTGTTTTAGAACAGCATCACAAAGGTCAGAAACAGCTGCTGAGAGAAATACAAACAGTGAAACAACATTCAGCAATCCAAAAACATCCAAGCAATAAATTTAAGAAACAGTGTCCTCTCCTGATGAAAGACAGTGAGAATTTGAATGCAGAAGTTTTTCAGAGAGTTACTAAACAGTGTTTTCTTTGTTTTTGAGGGAGCGGAATAAGATTTACGTTGACATTTGCAAAACCAAAGTTGGCAGCGAACGCTTTGAAGAGAGAATGGTGCAAACCCTGTCTGGGGGTGCCAAGAACAAGGAAGTGCAATGTGAGACAATTATCATGGAAGATAAAGGTAAAACTCAAAACACTCCCTGTGCCCAGAAGGACACTGAGAAAAGGGCTTTTTTATTTCTTCCATCTTGAGATGTTTCCGCAACTTTCACTTCTAGAGCTTTGAGTTCAGACAGGGCAGTGTGATTTGTAGTGGCCTTTTCTGGCCCTCCTAAAACTTGAACTTGTTGCTGGAATACTGTATCCATTGCAATAAAATAATCATGATCACTACAAGACAGCTGCTGTGCCCTGCCTGCCTCAGCACTTTGCAAGCAGAGCTTCTCCAGCTAATCCTCAGCTCTTCCCTTGAAACATGAAAGGACACAGCTCCCTTTTCCCCCTCCTTAACTTTTCAGTGACGCTGGTTTCTATTTCTGTTTGCCATAATGCAAAGAAGGGAACCTCTGTTATGAGATTTAAAACCTTGGGGAAAACAGGAAATCTTGGCAGTCTTACAAGATCGATGCAATTTCACAGAATGTACAACCTCAGTTCTCTAAAAAAAATGTGCCTTTTGTGTGTAGGAGGCCAAAGAAAACTATGGGAAATGCTGTCTCAAACATTTTTCCTTTTTGATTGTTAGTGTATGTAAAATGAGGGAAAAAATAAAAGGAGAAGTACATAATCTGATTTAAAAATGCACTTGCCACTTCTTTTGGATGCCTTGAGCATCAGCAGGCCAACCCGTTTGAAGAGCTGAGCGCACAAAGGTGAGGTCTGGGTGGGAGCTGGCCTGCTCAAGGCCCTTGTAATAATGTATCAAAATGAGAGACGTATAACAGTGAAATTCATTGCTAGGGATGACGGTCACTTCCTGGGACTTGGACAATTCACTGGATGCATCAGCAATAGAACCTATGTCAAGGGCAGAAGGATTTGGAGCCACAACAGGGGGAAGCAGCAAATCTCCCACAGCTAAAGAGCAGGAGCAGACTGTGTCTGCCTCTTCTGACAGAGGTAACATTTTACATTTCTGCCCTGTTTTCCTCCTTCTAAAACAGGCACATCACAATGCTCTGTGGGGAAACTACCTGAAGAACATGCTTGGCCTGACTGGAACCTGAAAGAGAATTTGCTAAAGAATCTTGGACAGGGCTGCACTGAGGCCTTTGCTGTCCACTGCCATCAGAAGTTACCTAAAATAAAGACTAATAGTCAGGGACAAGGTTTGCTGGTACTCACTCACTTGGGACAGTAGAAGCAAAACACCATTTGTGAAAAATTCCGGAAGTATCTCATCATACTGAGTATCTGAGCAATGAAAGAAAACAAAATTGAAGCAAGAAAAAATTCATAGTGGAAGAATTCTTTCATCCTGACAGATTCTTCTGTTTTTTGCAGGTGGAAGAGAATTCTTCATATCCCTCAACTTTTATGTACAAAGTTTTATCATGTTAAAACCATTTATTTCCCATATTATCTATCATTAGGCATCACAACTTCTTCTCTAATGATTCCAGAAAGTGCTGTTCCTGTCAGAAGCCAGGAAGAGGAGAAATGCCATTCAGAAGCTATATTAACATCAGAAAACTTAAAGCAGGATTTAGTTATCATGGAGAGGATTTTAATGGAGAATATTTTTCAACCCAAACTTGCAGCTTATCGGCAGATTCCTGTCCTTATAGGTTTGTTCCTTACTGAGTACCCTGTTTCTAGCACAAGGCTTTGCATCCTATTGGAAGTCAGGGAGTTATGTCCCTCATTGGATGTCTTTACACATGACAAGTCACTTAAATAGACCAAAGAGAGGAGAGTTTTTGAGATGCCAACATGAACTTCACAGTTTTACATGCACTTTAACAGACTTGGTGGAAGACTTTAATAAATTATTTCTGAGCTTATATCACAAATTGAGACTCACTCAAAATATTAGTCAAACTTGTTTCCTAGAGATAAATTCTGCTAATTCTCTCACCAATTTTTGCACTACAATTTCTCTTATATTTTTTTTTATTTATTTTAGAAGGAGACTTATTACAGCATTGTGCAACTCAGCTATGGCATTACAGCATCGATGCGTAGTGTGGTGCTTTAAAATTTGGCATCTCACTTGAAAACATTTAAACAGATTTATTTAAACACATTTTTAAATACATGAGATTAGAAAGATTCCTGGTGGGGGGTGGACATAAATTCCTACTTTGTTGCTGAGTAGCTAAATGCGCTCATTTCACACTTGTAGCAGATTGGGCACACTACAGCCTTGTCCAGTTGTTTTCTCTGTCCCCAGCAATATTTCAGCCACAGTTTTAGAAGTTAGGATGTCTTAATTCCTCAAATCTTCACTTCTTTTTTTTCTCCAAAATATTTGCTGAAAGGGCAAATTTTTTCTTCTGATGTGAACAACTGGAGTGAGATGAGTGAAATGTTCCTACTCAGACTCCACCATATCTGTGCATTTCAGAGCCTGACATTACCTCAGACAGGGGTGATACAGCAACAGTCACAGAGGAAGATGAAGAGGAAGAGCATGATAAGGAAAAGAAGGATGAGGGAAAAGAAGGAAAAGGTTTCATTGACCCATCAACGGAAATAAGTGAAACCCCAGAAGAAGATGCCACTCCCAGGCTGGAACTGCTGTGGTCTTACATGTGTGATTTAACCAGTGGCCACAGTGTGAGCAGCATGGCCTGGAACAAAGTGAACCCTGTGAGTTAACCAGTCACTCCTGAGCTCTTTACAAGCCAGTGGGGGTGTAAATAAACTCCTGATTTTGGTATGAGGGATCTCAGAGAGATGGATCCATCCGTGCAATCATGGCTGTCTTGGGTTGTCTTTGGCCTTCCACATTTCCACATAACAATCTTGTTCCCTTAATCTACAGGTTGAACAGCAGCACCAGGCTTTCCTACACATGTATCACAACAGCTTTAATTGGTCCAGAATTTAACTGAACTTTAGTAGTGTATTTCCAAATGGCAACTTTCTGCTAGCAATGACCTTCAGGGCAAAGTTTACCCTGGGCAGTCACCTGAACAACAACATTAATACATTTGGTCTGTGATAGAACTGGCAGTTGAAATTTAGACTCGTACTATTAAACTTTATCACCAGTGATGGAGTTTATTCATGCCAGTTTAGAAACCACATCTTTGGCTTTAACAGTAATCTCCCCCAAAAAAGCAGCAATCATCAAACTTTAAGGATAAGATGCATAACAGCACAGATTTCTAAGCAGTCAGACCAAGTTTGTTTAATTTGGTTTCAGTGGAGGTGAGAATGACTCAGACATCTCCATACTCAGAGTCATATAAGGCTCAGTTTTTCCAACACCACAAAAATAATGAATGGAAGGAATGTTCAAAGCAGGTGAGGACAAGAAACAGAAAACCAGTAAGGGAAAAAAAAGAGAGAAAACAAAGACCATTTCACTCTGTTAGTTCACCACATCCCCAGATATTACAAAGTTGATCACATTTAGAGGTCCCAGTCTTAGAATACAGGGCAAACAAACACCTACCTTGAAAGTGTGAGTTTCACAAACTGCTTGTTGAGTGTAGAAAAAGAGAAATTAATGGAGCTGAAGACTAAAGTCTTGCTGCTGTTTTTTACTTCTGCCCATGGAAAGGAATTAAGGGAATTCATTGGACCCCGCTGTAGAAAGCTGAAAGCCAGGAGTTTGACATGCTCACTGAAGCTCCTTTTATAAGTAACCCTGAGAGAGAAAACTGGAAGTATTATTATGCATTCCATTAAATATTGCACACTAAATATAGTTATAGAACAATGTTCATCTTGTGCATTATTATGACATGAGTGTTGTTTTTCCAGACTTTGCCCTGATGGTCACTGCTAACACAGAACTGTCGTTTGGAAATACACCACTAAAATTCAAGTTAAACTGAGAGATTTCTGTTAATTTGTGCTTTCAGGATCTTTTAGCCATTGGTTACAGAGAGTTTGATTCTAAAGATCAGAAGAAAGGCTTGGCTTGCTGTTGGTCACTGAAGAACCCCATGGTAATGAGCAGCCAGTTTGCTTTTCTTCAATTTATTTTTCTCTGTACTATTCTTTATTTCCTTTTTAACTATAATTACCTAATCTAACTTCACCCAATATTGTCAAAAAGAAAGTAGATTTCATAGGTATAACATTTATACTTTACAAATCCATTTGAAAATGAATCCTTTTAAAATTAGCCATTTTAAAAAAATCTTGGAAATCTCAGTTACAAAGTGTCACAGTAAAAACCATCTGATTGCCATCAAATTACACAACTTCAGTTTGATTCCTGCTACAAATTTTACCTGGTCAAAACTGTGTATTAGACAAATTTAAGCCATGAATATTCAAATCTTTGATGTATCTTTACCACATCAACAACAATCAAATATTCTCATGGTCTATTCTCATAGACCTTTCTAGGTATTTGGTTTGGAGTAACCACATCTAACTTATTTTACAGTGTCATATTTCTGCAAAATCTTTATTTTTTCCTAATTTTATCAGCTGCAGGAAGTAATAAATGGAGCAGTTTAGAACACAGGACCTGATTTCTGTCTAGAAGTCACTATGGTCACTTGAGTTTTCTAGCAGAGCAATTTAGTGCCCAGTGTTAAGAAGATGGAGGTAAATTAAGAAACTGCCTTAAAACACGGTTGTATTTTTCTCCTGGTCAGTGGCCAGAGCGCATTTTCCAGTGTGACCATGGTGTAACTGCTGTGGATTTCTCCCTGGCAAGCCCAAACCTTTTAGCAGTTGGAACATTCAGCGGATCTGTCGCAGTCTATGACGTGCGGAGCCGGAACGACGCCACGTTCTTGGACAGCAGGTGAGGCTGTGACCTCCCACCTCCTCCTACTCCAGGCACCTCTCACCAAATAACACTTTGGATAATAAACACTTTGGATAAGGATAATAAATCCTTAGGGGTGACCAGTGGTATCTTTTGCTGTTTTCTCCCTGATTCCACTTGCCAGAAATGCAGAGAACATCAGAATAGGTGACAAGTGAGCAGGAATTAAAAAGAAAATGAGAGAGAGAGGATGGTGATGAGGGACAGATTTGCCCTAAGGGCAGCTCCCCAGGTCTACAGCTCTTTCCTATAAGGTGCAGATTGACTCCATGGTTCAGGTATCACTGAAAGGTATCAATACATAAAAAGTGCCCTGAAACTAAGTATCAAACATGTTTAACAGAGAAAAAATTTTCCTGAAGAAAACAACCAATGCTTTTTTTTTTTAAAAGAAAAGCTACACAAAATTTCTATCATATGATTGGACACTCATTACAAAGTGGAAGATTAAGTATTTTTCAAATATATTGCTTTGTCTTTGTTCGGATATGATTTACCATGTGCATCTTGTGTTTCAGTGCATCCTTAAATAAACATACAGATGCTGTGTGGCAGCTGAAGTGGGTGGAACAGGACAGAGGTGCAGCAGGAGGTGACAAAAAAGAGAGACTGATGTGTATCTCAGCAGATGGGCGAGTAACTGAGTGGCTCATCCAGCAAAGACTGGACTGCATTGGTGAGCAGAGTAAAAATACCTGAAATTGCTTTGTTTGATTTCAGCTGACATTCTTTACACCACTTATCATATACAAAACATTTAAGTTGGACAATCCAGAGCAGCATGAGTTACTCACAGGGCTCTCACACACCTCTTTGACAGAAACTCCTATTTTGCACAGATCTGATGAAACTAAGGCAAACAGAAAAGGGGAAGAAGAAAATACCAGGTGAGAGAGAAAGAAAAAGTGAAGCTCCGATATCTCAACACGCAGCTGGAATGTGCTTTGACTTCCACCCAGAGGTAGGGTCAGAAAGTCCATTCTGGCTAAAGTTTTGCCCAGGAAAACTACACAACAGAGGTGGAATCCTCAGCTGGACCTACTTTAATATGAACTAGTTGGGGACTTGGTACTGGGATTTAAAGCATAAGTTTTACTCCAAAAGGATGAAATGGTAAACCAAGCCCATGAACAGCTCTGTCCTCTCAGCCATGCTACTCACATTTCCTGGGGAAGACCCTGGGGCAGTTTCCCCCTGTGTGTTCAGCAAGTCTGTGAGGATTTGTTCAACATCTCCCACATCCAGGACTTAGAGTGCTGTGCTTCTCTTTATCCAGCTGAGTTTTTCCTCCACAGAGCACTTGAAGTCCTTTTCCACACGGAACTACTGAATGTCCAAGGTTTTCAGGAGTCAAAAATCCCAGCATAAGTTCTACACTGATTGAGAGAACACACACAGGAAATGTGCAACATTCTGGCCCCTCTATACCCACCACACACACCCCAGCCCAACAAAGCAGCTCCACCTCAGCTCTTCAGAGCCTGTCTGTGCCAGACTCATCCAGCCCTATAAGATTTCTGGATGAGCAATAAATAGGTTAATCCAACTGAGGCTTTTTGTACCTTTCTTTCAGGATATGGATATTTATCTTGCCGGAACAGATGAGGGCCACATCTACCAGTGCTCTTGCTCAGGCAAAGAGCAGATTCTGGGGACATACAGAGGTCATAAAGTGAGTGATACAAAGAAAACATAATGACAGCAGAAACCATTCAATTAAGTTCAAAAATGTAATAGTTTCTTTGCTTATATTTATTAAATGCAACATCTGCAACAAAAGAAACCTAAATTTCTTTTCTTATGTTAGGAATGAATTCCCATGGCATGAGGCATTACAGTTTTATAGGATTACTTTCTACACTATAAGGATTTTTTAAAGCAACTTATTAAAACTTCTATAAACTGGCTTAAAGCTTTAGTCCTGGCTCAAAAAAAAATCAGTAATGTGATTGTCCTGTACAGTTAAATAGTCTTACTTCTGAGAGAAAGATGAGTAGCTCTACAAGAGATTCTGTAGCTCTACAGTAACACCAAGTTGTTTTTTGTTTCTCCCCAAACTCAAGGGTCCTGTGTACAGAGTGGCCTGGAATCCGTCTAGCACAGACATGTTCCTAAGCTGCTCTGCAGACTGGAGCACCATTTTATGGCACCGGGACTCACAGACGCCCCTTTTAACTTTCAGTTCTGTCGCAGCTTTTGTTCATGACATCATGTGGTCCCCAAAATCAGCCTTCATATTCGCAGCAGTGAAGGAAAGCAGGGTAGAAATCTGGGACCTGAGTGTCAGCATGTAAGTAATGACTTTTCTCAAAGTAGATTCTGAAACCTTGCGGCACAAAGGCTACAAATTATTGCCTAATCAAAATTATCAGATCGTGACAGCTTATTCAGTTATTGAAAGCATTGCATCTTGAAATACTCATTTTGTAAAAGCAGATGGTATTACCAGAGAACTAGGATTAGAACAGGAGCTGGATGCCTCATGGAGCTGACAAAGCGTAAAACTGCCTTTTTTTTCTGCAGAAATCAGAGATTTTATTACTGCCATAGTTAAAAGGCAAAATATCAAAACTGAGCTACTTTTATAAAACACAATGGTCTGAAGCTGAGATACCTCTCATGTTTTCCCACTCCTGTGCACCACAGGCACAACTCATGGGTGGCTCAGTTATCTCTGGCCTTGCACAGCTAGTCTGTATTTATTACTGACAATGTGAAACACATGGTGGATCCAGAGGCCCCCAGAACCTGCAGTAGCATAATGCAAGTTATTAATATAATATACATATTATCCACCACCCCCCAGATCAGGCAATAGGACAGGTTTCAGGCAACCAGAATATCTTAGTTAATAGCAGATGGGAATTTTGTTCTGGCAGAGACCAAACAAAATATTGCCTCACTTCCTAGTTTTTGAGTTCATCTAGAACACAAGAAGTGAAATGTGCAGCACTTCTCAGGCTGCAGGACTGACAGGTCCCTGCACTCAGGTCAGTGCACTATTAACAGTACCCATTAACTCTGCCTTGTCTGAGTTGCAGCTTCAACCCTGTGATCTCCCACGTTGCCAACCCAGAAGCCAACCTCACATCCATCCTCTTTGCCAAGAACACCAATTGCCTTCTGCTGGGAGACAGCCTTGGTGGAGTTGGGGTGTGGGAGCTGTTCAACCTGGATGCTCCTGGCAGCAACAAGGTACGACACGCTCGGAGAACGGGGGTGTGCTCGGAGGGCTGAGCGCTGCTCTGGGGCCTCACTCCTCAGGAAGGGGCTACTCTGAAAGATCCAACTAATGAATACTGAAATAGGTGGGATCACATACAGTTCCATAACCTAAAGCTGAGGTTGTTCCTACTCTTCTGCTGCCACACCACTAGAAACTTCAGGAACAGTTCAGACAATGTCAGGTTCACTTGATCACAAGTGAAGGTCAACTGCAGGTTTCACTTGGTTGCAAATCCAGAGGTTCACCACAGCTGGATTTAGCAGGCAAGGGCAGGGAGGTGACACTCCCTCTAAACAGGCTGCAGGAGACTCTGTTGGGCTGAATGCCCTCACCTGCTCCACCACAGACACAACGCATCCTCTCCTGGTCACCAACACAATGTCTCACTGTCTGGGTGTCAGACCCAGCAGCCCCTTATAACTGTGGCCAGTTTATAAAGTGGGACTGGTGCTTTTTATAAATCCCTTCAGATTACATGGCACAAAACACTAAAGCTGGAGAGGAGGAAAATGCTGATGTCAATCTATCCTTCATTCTTAGGTATTATGGATCAATAATTCACAATTGTCAGCACTGCAGGTAGAAATCCTGGTAATTACCAGCCTCATTTGCCAAGTGCTGTAAACCACAATGATATTTCCCTTAAAAACCAAAAGCAAGGCCATTGTTGTTTAACTTAACAGTTAAATTAGTGGTTTTTTTCCCACAAACCACCATGAAGCTGCCTGAGTCCTCTGAGCAGAGAAGTTCACCAGTTATTCAGTACAAGGATAATTTCCTGGGTATGTCACCAGAACAAACTGAAAGTGCTCCACTTCACGGGCTTTGGGCACATGGCATAACTGGTCACATTATCCAGAGAGAGACTCACTTTCCAGCATCACCCATTTCTGTCACTCCCTTTTCTTGTAGCAGCAAGGTCTCCCTGGGCTTGGGTATGGAGAAGGCTTAGCACAACCATACTACAGCCATACTACAGCTAATACTCAGGGCAGGTAATTACTCCAGGGACAATCACATCTAAGTGCAGCTACATTACATGTATCATCTTGAAAATTAACTTCCTTTATAAACAAGATATATCTGTGTATGGTGTCAAACATGACAGTACAAATGAATCCACCCAGGTCTGCCAAAAAGTGCTATTTTCCAGGAGTATTCTTAGAGGTAACCATAGCAGTAACAGAATTCCAAAGAAAAAAACAGCTCTTTTTCCTCTTGTTTTACAGGCTGGTAGCTTGCATGACATCGTTTGTCCAGTTGGAGCTGTTTAACAGTAACTGCTGTCCCTTCTCTGTTAGGAAACAGCAGAAAAGACTTGATATAGTATGAACATTTATTCCTTTGCAATAATTAAAGTTTCTCTTTGAAGTCACACTGGTTAGAAACTGCTTTCAAATGCCCTAACTTTTCTCCTGGAAGTCCCCCTCCTTGGACAAACAGTGTTAATACATGGATGGCCTTCTCTGTAATACAGATAATGGGAAGGTCTCCACGGTCTTTTCTCCTTTAGTCTTTATCCTTTTTTTTTTTGCCCAAGGTCTTTTCTCTTTGGGTTATTCAAAACCAAAAATCACCTCCATGATGTAACCTCAGCCCTTACTAGATGTATCTGTACCTTCCCTGTGAAACCATCCAGTAAATAAATGGACTTTCCATCAGCTCCATCTTATCCCATAACCCACCACTGAAGGTGAATGCTGAGCTTTGAGTGACGTCAGGCAGGGAACTTGCTCAGCTTGCATGCTGGTTGGAAACAGGCAGTGTTTGGCTGCCTAGGCTGGATTTTGGGAGGGCAGAGCAGAAGAAACAGAAAAAAAGGATTTTCAGGGACTTCCTGCCCACAGAAAATACGAAGATCTCCACAGAGCAGTGATCAAACACAAGTTGTAGTCCTGCTGCCCGGCGAGCACATTACATATGGAGAAGTGTATTTTATAGATACAGAACATTCAGCCTCTCTGATTACCCTGACAATAAACATCCAACATTTAACACATCACTGAAGTTAAGGATCATTTATGATGCATTAACATTCACTTCCTTCTATGTGCTGCACATCCAACAGGGAACATGCAAACTTACCCTGACATAAAATAAATCGTTGTGCACTTCAAAGACAGACACCCATTAAGGTGAATCATGTGTTAATCATTATTACAAATCTGAACAAAATACACCATGTATTTTCCATCATCTGTTTGCTTACCAATGCTGCAGCTACAAAACAAGCTTTCTGTCAAGGCTGTAACACATCCTAACCCACCCTGTGCACAGTGAAAGCTAATTAACCTGTAGAATTATGGTGCTGGAAAACCCTTGTGGTGCTAGGAAGGGCTCAAGATCTCCAAAGTTCTTGTATTTTTTTGTTAAACATGGAATTTCCAACCTTATACTTGATAAATTTCCTCCTTACGGCATTTTATTGCAAGAATTTTTTATAGAAGCTTGCAGCAACTGCAGCCAACAACGTCCCAAGCATTAGGAAGGAGCCGTGTTTGTCACCAATTTACCGATATCTGGTTCCAGAGCAGCTCCACACTGCTTTAGTGGACCCACTTCTGTCTTCCAGGTGTTACCAAAAATCAAAGGATGGCCAGTATGCTGACCTGTAGCTATTCTGGGCTTTCCTCAGTGCCATCTCCCCCTCTTTTCTATACCTTTTTGTACAAGGGCCACAACCACAGGCCTCAGAGCCCCCAAACCCCCTCAATACCTCATGGGTGCCTGGCACTGGCAGGTTTTTCCTCCTGAACATCCTCAGTCACCGGTTTGGCTTTTGAATAAGGCAGGGAAATGAAAAGGTGCACAGCTGCAGACTTCATGGGAAGGAGTTAACTCCCTTTTTCTTTGGGACCACTAACACTGAAAGACCCAATTTTGCTTAAACTGTGATAACAAGCAGGACTGGGTAACAGGCTGCTCAGCATACTTGTATGGGGAACAGACACAGGACCCATTACCTACAGATCATGTCATAAACACCCTTTTGCTCTTGCAGAACACACATTAACAGCATCCACCTGAGCCTGTACCCCATAAACACGTTATACCTCGTGTTCCTAGTAAAGCAGTTACGTAGCCGTACGTAGTTTAATACCTGACCAAGATCCCAAAGCACTTCAAACATGACCAGAAACAAGTGATTAACGTGTTTTTAGCAAACATGAAGTCACCTCAGAATGGGCTGTTACTCAGTGGAGCGCACGGGCTGTGGGTATAAATGGGAAGGTTCCAGCAGAGCTCCCCACTCGGCCTGGCCGGTCCCTCCTGCCCTGCCCACACCAGGCACGAAGAACCCTCGGCACCATGAGGGGCACAGTGCTGGCACTGGCCTGTCTCACTCTCCTGATCGTGGCACAGGGAGGACAAGGGGAAGGAAACATGGTGAGGCTTTGTGGGAGAGACTTTGTCAGAGCCGTCGTGTTCACCTGTGGCGGCTCGCGCTGGAAGAGGCATCTGACTGATCATCGCTACCTCTTGGGTAAGTACCAATTGAAGCATCACAGGCTCGTCCCTGGTGCATCCAGCTCCGAGGGGACTCAGATGGAGCACATTCCCTGCAAGCTGTGCCTCCAGAGCTCTCCACCCCCATTGCTCCCCTCAATTGCTCCAGCACCAGCAGCACTGGCTGTGCTGGGAGACAGTAAGCGAAGTGCTGCAGCTCCACATATTCTCTCTCCTTTCAGCTTGCCTGTCTTAGCTCTATGTGCTATTTTGCTAAAGTAAAACCATTTAGCTCAAGATTTTCCAAGTCCACCTGAGGAACAGGAGTTAAACCAAGGCTATCACTGAAAATCTGCCATCCCATTTCAAGTGCCAGTAATGAGCTTTGCTTGAAGGCTGTGCAAGTGTCTCACTGCTGCCTGCACTTTCCTTACTAGAAACCAGAAACATTATCACAACTTAAGAATATTATAATTAAAGCATGTTGAATATTTACTCTGCAACTTAAGTATCTTCACAAGCTGTCATATATATTTATACTCATTAGCACATTTTTGGATAGCCAGAAAATTCAGCCATTACATGCACTGCTAGGAATTTGCACTCTGACAGATTAAAATATACAGAAACCAAGAAAATAACTAGGCAGATGACAGGAATAGAGACTTTCTGCACTTCCCACACCTGCATTTTTAGAAAACTCTCTTATAGCAGCAGCTCTAAACAATTACAGAAAGAGATGCCACCCACAACACCCTCCCTGAGAGTCTGGTGCTAAACTAAGCAAGAACTGCTACACCTTTACAAACTGTACAAAGGTGTTTAAAATGCTGCTGAATTGCAAGTGTAATTGAAGTGGGAACACCCAGGACTATGAAATTGTGGTGTAGGTGATGCCTTAATGTAAAACCTGAGTGTCGGGAATCCCACAGGCAGGTCCAAGTTAATGTGCCGCTCAAGTGCCACTTACACATCTAACCACAGTTTTTCCCTTAGAAGCAAATATATCAGTGTACGACTGACAAGGCAACAAAGAATACTCTTAAATATAAATCCATGAATTAGTGGGTTTTGAAACACATTGCTCAGACTGTGAGCAAGTCAGTGATCTGGTACATGTTGGTTGCTCACATCAGCAACATGGAGAGTAACACCGTCAGCTCCCTGACTGTAGGTTGGTGTGTCTTTCTAGTAAAGATAAATACTTAAATTACTCATCTTTCCGTGCCTTCTAACTCTTAGCTTCTAATTTTTATGCGACAGAGAGTGAAAACCCCCAGCCTTTCCCACACAATGGTGACGCCGACCCCCCAACCTACACAGACCAGAGGTTGGGGACTGACCGCGAAGAAACCCACGAGGTCAAGTCCAAGCCAGAGCAAGACTTGCACCACACCAGCAAAATGTCTGTGCTAAGCAAGCGTGAGGCAGCCCAGCTTCTCACCACATCCTGCTGCAACGTGGGCTGCAGCAGGAGGGAGATCAGCTCCCTGTGCTGAAATGGGGCTGCTGAGGCTCAATATGACAGCTTCCACGGATTAAAATAATCATGACATAAAACACAATTAGTTCAGTTGTGTTCTTTAATTGTTGCTTTACTCTTTTGAGTGTTAAATGTCATAGTGCACACCAGCAAGTAGCTGCAGTGACAGTTCAGGCTGACTGGATTTCACGGTGTTTACAACAGGTTTAGTTAAACTCAGTCATAAGTACAAGTATTTCTTTCTAACTAACTACTGCTCTAGTTTCAGCTTTGCTGGTAAAATGTAATAAGCAATTTATGATAGGTTTGTTCTCTTACTCAGGAAAATAAAATAGCAGGTTTCAGCTGGGAAACAGAAGTAGCAAAAAGTCTGGTTTCAGAATCAGAGCAAGGCACAGAAAGCTCTGTCACACTGCAAGGTCAGCCAGACCCCAACCAGTGGGGAACGGCTCCATCAGCAGAGACCTGGGATCATCGGCACCAGCATCTAAACTGGACAGGCAAAACCCACAGCTTATCTCCTAATCCATCTGCTTTCAGTAACATTTCCCTGAAGTCCAACTTAACAGACATTTAATTTGCACCCAGGGAGACTGAAAACACACTTCTGAAGTGTGTAGCTGAAGTACAGCTGAAGACTGTACTTCCTCTTATCTAAGGGCAGATATTGGCTGAGAGCCACAGTTGAAATTCATTATTCTCAATACAAGCAGAAGGGCCCAGATATATCAGATTTATGTACTCTAAACATGGTATCATTTAAAGACAATTTTCACTTTACTGGTCTTCTTCTTCCTAGATGGAGAGGGACTGACAAGGGCATGGAGTGGCAGGACAAAGGGGAATGGTAGCAAACTTAAAGAGGGCAGGGTTGATTTGGAAATTGGGAAGAAATTCTTTACTGTAAGAGTGGTGAGGCCCTGGCACAGGTTGCCCAGAGAAGCTGTGGCTGCCCCATCCCTGGGAGTGTTCCAAAGGCCAGGTTGGACAGGGCTTGGAGCAACCTGGGATAGTGGAAGGTGTCCCTGCCCATGGCAGGGGGTGGAACTGGATGAGCTTTAATATTCCTTCCAACCCAAACCACTCGGGGATTCTGTGATTCAAGCACAACTGGCTACCTTCTCTCAGCCACCTTTTCTGTGCTCAGGCCTGGCATGCACTAACTGCCTGCAAACACCATTAACAGGGATAGTCTTAAAATGCTCTTGTTTTACTCTCCAAAAAACCCTCTACGGTTTCTGCTTGGGGACTTCGGAATGAAGGGAGAAAAAAACATTATACGGAATATTCTTAAAATATATTTTCCCTGCAGGAAAAGTTCTGAAAGTAGCAAGAATCAGGTGCAAAACAGTGTGTCAGAGAAAACCACTTCTCAGAGAAAGCTCTGGGAAGCAGTTAATTGCATTCACCCAAAGGTTCACAGTAGCCACATTTCAAAACAGGTGAGAGTACTTCAGTCCTTCACAGATGTTTTCAACAACAGAAACAGGAAGAGTTAGGCTGAACTTCCATTTCTCCAGCTGTTAAGCTTGACTACTTCTCTATTCAAAATACACACCATAGACATTTGCAACACCAAACAGTGAAGTGTTCTTGAACGCATACGACGAAAACGTGTCGCTCACAGGATCCCACAGGCACCTGCTCCCAATCTGCATGCTCTGCTCATCCAGCTGCCCAACGTGTGTCACCACCACAATCTTGTACCTCGGGATCACAAGGTCTTTCACCCGTGCTTTAACCACCTGCAAGAGAAAAACAAGTTTAGTCCACGTGTTCAAAGATGGAGACAGACATTTAGCAGGGCAGGACAAGAGGGAATGCTACTGAACTGACAGAGGATGGGGTATACTGGTATACTGGGAAGGAATCCTTGGCTGTGAGGATGGTGAGGCCCTGGCACAGGTTGCCCAGAGAAGCTGTGGCTGCCCCATCCCTGGAAGTGTCCAAGGCCAGGCTGAACGGGGCTCGGAGCAACCTGGGATAGTGCAAGGTGTCCCTGCCCATGGCAGGGAGTGGAACGAAATGAGCTCTTAAGTCCCTTCTAACCCAAACCGTTCTATTAATTAACTCATATCCACGTGCATCCTCCTCAGAGCAACCCTTAACAGCCTCCTCCACCCTTTATTTCCCACTTTATAGGTATTCTGGGAAATATTTTGGGAGGTCCCAAGCAGCCCCCTCCCTCACACCCCATCGAGCCGGGCGGGCAGAATGTCCACCTGCTCCCTCCTACCTCAGCGATGTCCTTCGCCACCTCCCTGCACTGCGCCGGCTCGTAGCGCTGCTCCCCCAGGTAACTCTCCACCACATCCCTCAAGATCTCATCCACTGCTGCCACGGGGAAGCGCTTGGAAGGACCTGTGAGGCAAAGCTCGGGTTTATGAAGAAAACCCTGCCGGGCGGAAGGCGGTTTGGATGTGCAGTCGTCCCCAGACCCACCCGAGCGGGGGTCGCTCATGGCCGCGCCGCCCTCCCTCCCCCTCCGGCGCCCCCATCCCCTCCGGGCGCAGGGCGGGCGGAAGGGCGGCGGCCACTGCCTCCCTGCGGCCGCCGGGAGAGGGAACCCGCCCGCCCCATTCCCGGCCTTCCCATTCCCGGCCTGCGCCTGTGTCCTCACAGCCTCCCCGGGGACTGAGTATTCCCACGGGTGCCGTGGGTCCCCATAGCTTCCACCGGTCCGCGGGCATCCCTGTAACCCCACACGGGTTCGCGTGGGTCCTCACAGGTCCCACCCGTCCCTGTGTGTCCGATTAACCTCCCACAGGTGCCCACAGCTAACACAAGTCACCACAGCTTCCATAGGTCCCTGTGTCCTCTTACAGCCCCCTAGGTCCCCATGGCTTTCGCAGGTCCTGGTGTCCCCTTACATCCCCCACAGGTCCCTGTATTCTCTCACAGCACCCACAAGTCCCCAGAGTCCACGGGGCCCTGCACGTCCCCACAGACTCCCCCAAGGTCCTGCAGTATCTGCAGGTTCCCACATATACCTAAAAGCCCCAGGTGGCCCCACGTGGGGCATGTGGAAGCAAAGCTCACTCAGAAAAAGTAGTGGTTTACTGTTTTTTGTTTATTTCCAAGGAAAAAAAATAATAATCACATTTAAATTGCAACTCATTTGGGTATTTAATGTGGTTCTTATGTATAGAATTAATAAACTTTGTTCTGACATGGGGATTCATCTGTCGCAACATTATGTGTGGTAAATAATTGCATATTCGAGATTCGGTGAAATGGGTGACAGGGAGAATGGAGGAGAGACATTTATAAAAAACAGTATTTACAAAAATGATATCCACATAGTCGTACTCTAATCTATAAGGCAAGTAACATTTAAAATATGTTGTTTCATGATTATCTTCAACAAGTCAATACAACACATTCATATTACCAGTGGTCAAATACAAAGCTTCGCTGCAGTAGTCCCTGTGCAACAAACCTGTACGTCTTTTACAGTTTTTTTTTTCTCTGAGAACAGTAGGAAAGCAGCAAAGTTTTCATCACAGACTAAGCAGTACCTAGGCCATCGTAGACTAAAGGTATAATATATCTCATTGCACGTTTAGGCAAAAAAGGCCAGCCATTCATTAACTTATTTAACTTAAATCTTAAAAATAGACCTGTGTATTTTAATCCACAAATATTTATAAACATTTTATACATGAGGGAGTTCATAAAATGATACAGGGTGATACCTGGGGAAATCTGATTCACTGCTGGGGTGTCCTGGTGAGGTTCTCCTGCATCCCATGCCCTCTACCCACCAGTCCTGGCTCCACATGTTTTATATCATCCAAGCAACCAGGTGATTTCATCAACCTTAAAGCATTTTGGAATGGAAAATCCCATCCCTGTGTGGATGAGGAACCCCACAGCAGGACGGCTGTACCCAGAAAGAATGGGATTTCTAATGGAGGAACAAGATATCCCAAATGCCTCACTAAAACCTGGTGTGTTTCACCTCATCCTGCATGGTCTGTGCTGAGTCCTACTTGTCTGAAAACCTTGGAAGAGCATCACCACGCTAACGCTCGTGGTTTCAAGAACCATTGCCAGCAGCAGCATCCCTCCTAAAGGGAAAGGGAAAGCAGGAGCAGGGCGTATTCCTGCAAATCTTTTCCTAGCCTTGCAGTGAAAAAAAGAATTAAAATCCTGACTGAAACAAGAACTAAAATCCTGATTATCATAAAACCTCCCCAGCTCTGCAAGGATTACTTTTCTTGGGAAATGGTGAGAAAAAGAACAGAAGAATTCTGGCTATGAAATGAAATCTTTGAGGCAGTAATTTCTTACCAGGGAAGTATGACGTGATGTTACATATAAAATATTTTAAGCTTCAAGATTAAGTGTTTTAACAAAGATGTTTTCACATAAAAACAACAGAAGAGTAGGGAAAAAACCACTCCATACTCAGTGTATGGATGTGGGGTATGTTTTTTAAGGAGATGTTGGCTGTTTGGGTAACAGATCCATGGGCTGTATGTCAAAAAAAAAGGTGGAATGGAGCAGGAATCCTCTGTGCCCCAAAACTGCCCCACGTGCCCAGTGGGCACAGAAACAGTTGCTGACAGAGACTGGTAACCAAGGATGAGGTCTGCATGTTTTTAGTAATAGATGTTTTATTCCTTCTTAAGTAATTTAAAAATCTTCTCAGTGCACTCCAGTCTTTTAAAATGCTTCTGCTGGAAGAAAGTGAAGTGGTGACTCTTTATGTGATGCTTGTGCTGGAGAAATCTTGTGTGGCTGCAGCCTTCCCTCCCCACCCCCTTCCTGCCTGGCTAAACCAGGATGTCATTCCAACAGAAATTTGTAGGTTTTTCTCACCTATGTTTTAAAAAACTTTTAATAGATAAAACCTGAAAGGGCGGATCAAAGGCAAATTAATTTAAATTAAATCCTGAATGACAGCAAAAATAAGAAGTATTAAATAGGAGAGCAATATTTAAGAGGCACCAAATGAAAAGCTCATTATTTGGTACTATTTCATACTAGTGAGTGATTTCATAATTATTAAGAAATACTGATAAAGTAGAAAATTGGTCTGGAATGTCTCCTGTGAGGAGCACCATAAGCTAACGGAGAATCCTGTTTACAACAAACAGGAGAAAAGTTACCAAAAAAATTTACTTCCTGCTCCTGCCATCTAAAAACCCAAGTCTTCAGGTGTCTGTGGGGGAAAACCCCTCCTGCTCCATCAGAGGACCTTTGACTCTGCAGGTGTGGGCTGTTGAAATTCCCTGGGGAAAATTCCTTTGGAAGAGGTTGCTAAGACACAGTCTAAAGGGAAAGGTCCATGGGAGTAACTGAGCTAAAGCCTTTCTGTGCATGCATATTTCTATTTAATGCCTCCTTTATTTGTCCTTTTTTTTCACTCAGATAGATCTGAGTGCTGCTGAGCTCAGGAGTGCCAGAGCTGGGCAGTACCAGAGGGCTGAGCCCCCTTTCCAGCCTCAGTCTCACTTGGCAAAACACCTGCTGGACCACATGCTGGGAAACAAAGCAGCGGTGCTTCCCGCTAGGAATGCTCCAAGGGCTGGAGCCCCTCTGCTCTGGAGACAGGCTGAGAAAGCTGGGGGTGTTTAGCCTGGAGAAGAGAAGGCTCCAGGGAGACCTTAGAGCCCTTCCAGTGCCTAAAGGGTCTCCAAAGAGGTGGACTGGGACTTTGGACAAGGGCTTGGACTGACAGAACAAGGGGGAATGGCTTGCCTGTCAGAGGGCAGGGTTAGATGGGATATTGGGAAGTAGTTCTTGGCTGTGAGGGATAAACATCCCTATACGTGCTCCTATTTGATGCTCTACCTTAAAAACTCATACCAACATAAGCTGCTGCCCATAACCTTTTTCTGCTGAGACCTTCTCAAAGCCAGGCAGGAAGAAGACCAGACTCCTGCACTTTGGACTCAGGAACAACAACTGGTGTGTTCCCCACACTGGGTAACACTGGAGTGCCACATTCGTACATGCAAGACAAACACCCAGCAAAACCAGCATCCCTGTGGCACTCTGCTAAAACACTATGCAAAAAAACTGGCCAAAGCAGTATGGAAGGAACCTGTCCCCTGTCCCAAACCACTAGTTTTGGTCCCAGTGTTGTGGGTTTGGTGTCACCTGCCCATGGCTGGAGGGGAAGCTATATCACTGTGGGGCTGGAAGTGTGATGGCACACTGGACACAGCCCTGCCAGCCAATTCACCCCAGAAAGTGCACAGAACTGTCCCATCTCTCTACTCAGGCCACAGGAGCTGCATCCCAAAACAGTGACCTCCATTTTGTGCCACAGCAGAAATGGGACGAGCTTGGAAGCTTTGGGTTATGGGTTTTTCTGTTTAAAAAGCATTCAAAAACCCAATGCTATGTAAACACCTTGTCTTTCTAATGAAATATAAAGTAAAATCTCTATGTTCTGGTAATATTTACACAATAAACCCCTTATTTTTGGGCCTATGCCATAGATCTCTTTTGAAAGGATGAGTTTTTAACAGTTGTACACAGCATGAAGTGATGATGCACAAACTGATTCCTAGGGTTTGCACTGTATTCCTGTGTCAGAAAGGGGTGGGTTACATGCTTTATACATATTTCCAGTTCAGGGGAAAATCATTAATGGAGTGGGACACTCTATCCAGGAGCACTGCTGAGTGAACTTCCAAAATCTGCCAAGATGTGGGAAGCTGCAGAACCAAATTGTGCTTTATCTTCCGTGTTGCTGCCTTGTGTGAACTCACCCCTCAATCATACAAATCGCAGCCTGGGAGTCACCTCAAACCTGAAATATCTCCAGAATTCCTTATTTTCTTTTAAGATGGGCACAGATCTCTGTTTTTCTACATCAATCCAAACTGCTCGATGATCAAGCACTTCCCAACATGCCCAGTCTAAGTGTTCCAACGCAAATACACAAGCCTAATCCTGGCAACATTTGTGACTGTAAAATCAGAACTATTTGTCATCTTACACGTTCCCAAAGTCCCCAGCACCCAATTCAGTGGATGCTTCAGTGGAGCTTCTCTGTGCAACTGAACTGCAACTGTATTTAATTTTGTAAAGAGCCCTTCTTTTCTTTCCCAGTATTGCCAAATTCTCCCATTAAACAAGCTCCACATCTCGGCAGATGCCATTAATCTCAGCAATGCCATCACCATGTTGCCAGAAGTAGGATGAGACCAACGTTAACAAGATCCCAAAAGCTGCACAGGGATGAGCAGCAGGACACCAGCTCCCAAGGAAAACACAAAGAGATAACTTTTTGTCCCCCAGCCTCCCGTTTAGCACTTTCATGTATTTTCCCATCGCCAGGAGAGAGCTGCTCCCAGTGCCAGCGAGGCTGGCTCCTGCCCCGCTGTATTTTGGCAGCTCCTCAGGGAATCATTTCCCAGTCCATACACTTTCCTGCCTTAGTGGTAAAATGGAAAGGCCTGGGGGGCTGCATGTCTTTAAAACATTTTCTAAACCTGTAGGACTTTCAAAAATAGGAGGAGAAAGGCAGAAAAAGCAAGCAAAGGAACATAAAAATGCAACTGAAAATCTGGAGGTGGCTCGGAAAACGGGTCCTTAAAAACAGCAGGAACATTTCCTGACAGTGCTGTGAGCTCAGATTTATCACCCAGCCTCTTTGCTGCTTATTTCCTTATCTGAATCCCTGCAAAATATATGGACATGGGGTAAACAGAAATGTTGGTCACCTACACACTGCTGGGACTCCTGACAGGAAATCTGCAGCTGTAAGAGAACACGGAGCAGGTTGAGAATTTGGAGTAAATATTCCTTGTAGATTTTTTTCCCTGGGAGAATGTGCTAGGAACCTCCACCCTTACAGCAATATTTCCCTGGAGTTAAACCAGCTAAACCTGAAGATTAAGCTTTTTATTCATTGCTGTGAGACGTACTAAGGACTGACGGGAAAGTAAATCAGCATGTGGGCTCTACTGAACTCTTTTGATGAGGCACCCCCTTCATAACAGCTACCAGTATTGTATTTAAATCGTATATATTGACAAAATGTAATCTACCTCTGTAAGCATTGTGCCATTCAACAGTACTACTATTAGATTTATATACCACAGTTTAAATTACATCCATTTCATGAATGGTAAAATGCTAAAACTCAAGTGTCTAACTGCCAAAATACAGCCTTACTGGAATGAGTACAATTTACAAATACAATAATTACATTTTAAAACCATTAACAATGTTACATCTAGAAGTAAATACTGTAGGACTGGTCAAGACGGTGTTTTCCAAGGAAAAAAAATGCTGAAAGTTGTTGACACTTCCAACAGAAATGTCCCAAGTGCAGGATTTAGTTCATTTTCCTTAAACTGTAATTAAAACCCGTTCCACACACAGCAGTCCTTGGGTATTTTCCATAGAATTTTCCACAGACTTGCATAAGCTTCCATCAGTTATCGGCCAAGTATTTACCTAGAAATGGGATCAGAAATCAACTGTGGGGAGGGAGCAGCCCCGGTTCCTGAGGGATGGTTGCCCACCTCCACCAGCCCCGCTCCCACGGGGCACAGGGGAAAATCCTTGTAATTCTCTGCAGCAATGTAATACATGGAAAAATCCCTGTATTTCTCTGCAGCAGATCCCAGACCTTGCCTTTCATGCAGGAACCCCTGAGCAGGAAAGAACCCGTGAAATTCCAGGCTCCCATAAGTGGCAGCAGGATTTATGTCATGCAATGGAGCTCTTGCTCCCTTGTCCCCATGACGCTGAGCTGTGGCAGGAGCTCTGGGCTTTAGCAGCCAACAAATATACAGCAGGAGCATTCCCAGCATGCCAGCACAGGCAGAGAGGAACCACTGGTGAGGGCACCTACCTGCTGCAAACCTCTTCTTGATGAGGGAGAAGCGGTACCCAGCGCCCACGAGCTCAATGTCGCAGCTGGACAGGGTGCTGCCCTCGCTGGTGAACTGCACGGCCAGCGGGGCCGGGCTGCTCGGCCCCTCCGACAGCTGGAACCGGGCCAGCAGAGACCCCACACCTGCAGTGGAAGGGCCACACGAGACTCTTACGAGCCTGGAAAGGCACACGAAGCACCCCAGCACTGGGTTTGTCAGCAAAGCTCTCTAATGACTTAGTATGTTTCTTATAGTGGGCCCCACAATATAAGAAAGATATGAAGGCATTAGAGACTGTCCAAAGGAGGGCAACAGAGATGGGGAAGGGCCCTGAGGGGAAGCGTGTGAGGAACAGCTGAGGGCACTTGGGCTGTTCAGCTGGAGAAGAGGAG
>JAWWES010000006.1:1272385-1436805 GCA_035583135.1 Lophotriccus pileatus
CAAGGCTGCCAGAGCTCAAGGAGTGTTTGGACAATGCTCTCAGGGACAGGGTAGGATTGTTGGGGTGTCCTGGGCAGAGCCAGGAGTTGGACTCGATGATCCTTGTGGGTCCCTTCCAAGTTAGGATATTCCACGATTCTGTGGCTGAAGGGGAATCACACTGACATCAGCCTGTGCAGAGCCCTCAGTGCCCCCGGTGACAAAAGTGTCCCAGGGCAGAGGGGGATCTGGGGGGGCTGAGCGGTGCAGTCTGTGCTGGGGCTCAGCCCTGACCCCCCACCCTTGCTGCCCCTTGACTGAGCAGTGTGTGCTTTGTGCTCCCCAGTCAAGAATCATTTTTGTTTGATTTTCACTTGTTCAACGTCTGGGGCTCAGAGCAATTGCTTTTCATGGAACACTTCTACAGGGAGCAGGAGGCTGCACCTGCATGGCCTCTGGTGCCATCACTGAGAACACTCATCACACCAGCAAGGGCAGGTCTGGCCTTTCTTCATCAGTGCTGTCATCTCCAGTGGTTATCGATTTGTGCTGGGTGGCTGTGGGGGGAGAGGAGCCCCTGAAATGGGGCTTATGGAGCTCCCACAGTGCTGTCAGTGCCACCTTTGCTCCTCTGCCATCAATCCTCCCACCCTGGGGAGGAAGGGGAAGTCCCAGGGGGATATTGCTGGGTTTTGTTGGCAAATAAAAGCATTTTCTGATGGTGACCCCAAATCCAGTGTAGCCCTTGCCCAGCACTGCCCAGGGCAGGGTAATGGCAGGGTTGGACAGCCTTGGCTGGACCTGCTGGGATGCTTTTCCATGGGAAACCGTGCAGAAGTTTGCATTTCTGTTGAGAAGGTTCCAGCAGCACATCCTTTGCAAGTTCTAGCACACCAGTGTGTGGCATCCATGGATGCAGGAGTTTGGATGAGTTTTGACTCTTTTGGTTTGTTTTTCCCCAGCTTTGAAGCCTTTCTGCACCAGAGACTGGTGAAGCTGCAGGCTGAGGATGGGGCTGTGTTGGTCAGACATGTGGGTACCTCTGTGGCCCATTATTTATTTATAAACGAGCTGTCTCTGCTATAAAAAGCTTTGCAATAGCCCAATAATAAATGCATTCATCACCACATCTGCTGTAATCACTGCAGCTCCTGAGCTGCTATTTGGCTCTCATTAGCTGCAACTCCCATTCACCTATAATTTATGAGAAGCATACAATTATGTGTTATCACTACTTCAAGTGATTACTACACTGTATGTTTTTAAGATAATGGCATGGAACACTCGGTGATGAATTACACCTCTCCAGGTAGTTCTGCTTCTGTCATTAACTCTATTATTTTACTTAAACCAACCTGGGGGGCAGGGTTGGTATTACCTGCTCAGGGAAGAGTCCCAGGTCAATGCTGATCCCATAAAGGACATGGCACAGCATGCAGTTATCTCCTACCCTGTGTCCTCCCCACTCACAGTGTAGATATTATTATGAGGAAATTGTAAACCACAACCTGTTTTCACTTGGAAAAGGTTTTTTTCATTAAGCTTTGATAGGAGACGAAAAGCCTTTTCAGGGAGAAAATGTGAAAGAGCAGAAATACTGAGAAATCCCTGGAGCCCAGGCAGCAGCAGCAGCCTCTGTCACTGCTCTGTCTGGAGAAGGGGAGGTGAAGGTGTTTTCTCTCCCAGTGTTTTGTCCTGGTTTCTTTCCACCATGTTCTGTGTCTCTGCAGCCGGGTGGGTCCCTGGCAGCTACGGAGCAGGAAATCTGAGGAGTTCTGCTGGTTAATGAACTCTACACCAACTCTCTAGAGGGGTGGAGGTAGTAGAGGAGCAGAGCAGGAATTTGATTATGCTCATTACTCATGGAAACTCAGGTAGCCCGTTGCCCCACTTGTTTCCAGCAGTTTGCCAGATAAAAAGCTCATCCTGTTGTCTGCTCCTTTTGGAAAAGTCCATGGATCAGCAAATATTTGTAGAATTATCCTGGGTTTTCCCTCAGCTTGCAGATCTCCAGTTCTGAGCTGATGTTTCACAATGGAGTGTAATGGGCAGCTGAGGGTCTCACGGAATCAAGGGTAGTGAGTGTGGAAGAATGTCTTTATTTAGAGGAGGGAATTACGAATTAGTGCATTGATATGGTGTTAAATGAGTTATGGTGTTAAACGAGTTCTCTGATGGAAACACTGAACAAGATGTCCCAGGCATGTCCTGTTTGTTCAGTTTGGAAGGGAAGGAGGTCCTATTGCATCCTTAGGCCCTTGTCTCTCAGAGCCAGGGAAGGTTTAGGTTGGATATTAAGGAAAATTTCTCACAGAAAGGGTTGTCCAGTCCTGGCACAGATTGCCCAGGGCAGTGGTGGAGTCCCCATCCCTGGAAGTGTTCAAAACACGTGTCTGTGGCACTTGAGAACATGGGCTAGTGGTGAACATAGTTGAGGTGCTGATTTGAGGGTTGTACTTGATGATCCTTGAGGGTTTTTTCCAGATTTAGTGATTCTATGAATAGATTGCTCTTTGCCTGAAGATGCAGAGGCTGTGAGGGGACAGGGCGAGGCTGGAAGCCTGGTCATGCTCTCACAAGGTGCTGGTAAGAGCAAAGAAGGTTCGCCTGGAGGAATCCTCCCTGGGTGGCTGTCCAATGCCACCACAGCAGCACAGGGAATGGTCTCCTATGGCATCTTGATGACCTTGGAAGTGTTCTCCAACCTTAATGTTTCCATGTTTCCAAGATCTTTGTCCTGATGCTTGGCAGGAGCCAGGCTTTGGCGCCTCGCCATCCTCCATCAGGGAGATGCTGCATCTTTTCAATCTGATGAGAAAACTTACTCTAAAAAGAGATTTGGTACCAATTTTGGTTCTTGATGCTTAAAAAGCAGAAGGACATGGAGCAGAGAACAAAGGAACCAGGCTGATCTGTGCTGGGAACACCTCAGTGTTTGATCAGAGCTCTGCCCACCACTGACAGGGAAAGGCAGAGAATAACGGAGACATTGGATCTTGCAAGAAGGAAAACAGGGACCAGGGTGGGAGGAAGGAGGAAGGTTTTGGTGCCAGGTGCAGGGGTGATGGGAGCAGGTACAGGGGTGGACACAGAGGGGTGGTGGGGCCAGGACAGGTACAGAGGTGGCAGGACAGGGGGGCTCAGAGGGGACCAAAGCAGAGCCCGTGGTGTTTGCAGGACCTACAGGAAATGCTTCAAAGTTCAGGGATATTTGCTGTCAGCCAGTGGCTGCACGAACAGACAGCTCTGAAATCCACATTGGATCCATTAGTGCCTCTTCTCCTTCATCCCCACTCACCTAGTGTCATTTCAGACATGCAGAAGAGCAGAATTCCCAGTGGGTTTGGTATTTCTGGGAGTGGGAGAGAGCATGTGGAGCTGGAAAAGTGTACACTCATGTAAAGAAACCTCTCCCCCTCTCAGTCAAGTGCTGCCACCATCCTCTGAGCAGAAGGCATTTTAAAGGGAGATCTGAGGACTTGGGCATACAGTGGGAATTCCAGGCAAAGCAAAGCTAATGGTTGATTTTTGGTCTGTTTTGGCTGCTGTGAGACAGATCTTGGGGTTCTGCTTTTAAACTCTGCTTTAGAACATCAGCTTGTCTTCCCCATTTTACATAACTCCTTTTTTTTCCAGCCTTTCCAGAGGGTGCCTGTGTGGATTTGGATTTTAGTCCCACTCAGGAGGGCACGGTCTCCCTCTCTCTCTCTGCAGGAAAATGTGACATTTGCATTTCACTGATAAGTAGTGTTACTTCTTGGGGAGGAAAAATAAAAAAGAAAGCCAGTCTCCTTTAAAGCAGAAGAAATTCAGCAACACTATTTTTCACAGAGGTTTTCCATGTTCTGGGGGAAGCAGCTATAACTCAATGCCAAATCCAATTTTGCTGGGAAAAAGAAAAAAAAACTGCTGTAGTAAGCAATAAAAACGCTTCACATCTGCTTTGGTGAACACTCGCCCACCGCAGGGTGATGAAAGGGGCGGCTGCCATCCCTCGTGGGTGTCAGGCAGCTCCTCCGGCACCCAGAACACCCATTACTTAAAAACAGATGTGTTTTCAAGTCAAATTCTTCCAGGCTTCCAGGGAGAAGAAAGGATTCCAGGATTTGTGTAAATGAGATGGAACTTTTCACCTGAACTGCAACAGCATTGCTGGTTTTAGAGACGCAGCCTGCACAGAAATGAGTCATGTTCCCACCTGGAATGTGTGTCCTGCCATTGAGGGGATGTGATTTATGGAGGAGGCATCTCGCAGAATGTTACTGGTGTGACCTCTCAGCCAGAGAGGTATTTTGAAGGATTCTGGAGCTGGGCAGTGCAATGGCTCCTGAGTGGCATTTTCTGGCCATTTCCCACAGCTCCTGGTGCTCCCACATCCCACCTGGGGAGAGAGCACCAAGTGGAGGCCCCTGGGGCTGGTGGGTGCAATGAGAGGGTTGTGGGAGTTGAATTTACCTACAGATATATGAGACAGTTTTTAACTTCCTTATCCTTTTAGCTTAGCAATCCAGGTCAAATAAGGAATTGTACAAGGAGTGAATAAAATGGGTGAGGATAATGAGTGAGGATAGTGGCAGCATTTGGTCCTACTGAGTGAAGAATTTACAAGGGCCTGGCGGGACAGGACAAGGGGGAATGGCTTCCCATTGCCAGAGGGCAGGGTTAGTTATTGGGAGAAATTCTTCCCTGTGAGGGTGGGGAGGCCCTGGCACAGGCTGCCCAGAGAAGCTGTGGCTGCCCCATCCCTGGAAGTGTCCAAGGCCAGGTTGGACGGGGCTTGGAGCAACCTGGGATAGTGGAAGGTGTCCCTGCCCATGGCAGGGGATGGGACTGGATGAGTTTTAAGGTCTTTCCCAACCCAAACCAGTCTGTGATTCTAAGATTATTTTCCTGTTAAACACTGCACAAGCACTATCCAGAAGCATTGTCCTCAAACTAGAGGGAATCAAAGGCTATTTGGAGATGAACAAGTGTCTCACATTCCTGTGCTCCATGGAATGTGGGAAGGCTCCATGTGCATTCCCACGCATTGTCCTTCAAGGGCAGCCAGCCCAGCCCTGGTGCACTGTGAGGGCTCCTAGAGACAGAGCCCGTGTGCTGCTTTAATTAAGCAACTGCAAAGAACTGTTTTTTACAAAGATTAATAGGTCTCTGTTTTAATTATGGGGAAATAATAGACTATAGAGCTGGGAAAGAGGGAGGTGTGAAAAAAAAAGCGGATTAAAAACTTGAAGGAAGCTGGGTGAGACACAATTTTTCTGTACTTACAAATTACAGAAGATCATCCCCATTAATAATGATTGGAAAAATAATAAAGTACCCTCAGCTGTGTATGACAGTTAACATTAAAATCTATTTTTTATACTTGTGGAGTAGGGAATTTCTGATTACAATCATCAGTTAAAAAATAAATTGTATTTTTTTCCAATCTTCCAAGTTTAAAAATAGAAGAATTCTCTTCTGAGTTCATCACTGGTTTCATCAATAGTTTTCCAAGCCATGTAAAGGTAAAAAGAGCAAAAATTACTTTCATTTAATGATTGTTATGCTTTTTAATTGTGCTACAATGTAATTATTAACTGCTAAAAATAATTAGTCTTATACATAGGTTTTAGAAATTGCTTTGCAGAAAATGCTGTCACGAGTTTAAAAACAAACAATTCAAGGAAAGAGAGAAAAGGGGGAAGAGAAGAAAAGGGAGGAGAGAAGGAAAGGGAAAAAAGAGAGGAAGGCCACTGATATTTGCTTTTCAATAAATGATTTTCCATAGTTTACTGTAGGAAATGTTTTAATCTTGGACTTTATTAAACTTCAGCATTCTTTGGCTTGAGTTGTCCCCCAGTGACAGGCAGTGATGGATCCCAGGTCCCACAGTCCTGGTCCTGTCACTGTGGACCTTCAGTGCTGGGATCCCACTGGCTTTGTGTGTGCCTGGATCTGGGCTCATTATTAATGTATTTATGGCACTCACAACCAGGAGGTCAAGAGGAGTTGGGCTCTTGGCTTGAGCCTCAGCCTCATCCCGGGGGATTGCACTGGAAGGCTGCCAGCTCCTCGGAGCTTCCCGTGAAATGGAAGCGCTGCTCAGCCTCTTGTCTTCTGTTGGCTGAAAACTCGTGTTTGAGCTCCCTGAGGGGTTTGGAAAATCAAACGGGCAAATCATTCCAGAACATAAACTCAAATTTGAGGGTTTTATTAAATATTCACTTGGCCAGTCCTGTTTTAGGGGGTTTAACATATCTTGCTCAGCTTTCCTGCTGCTCCCTTAAGGAACTCGAGGTTCTCAGGGAGGACTTTGGGCAGCCCTGTGACCTGCACTCCAGGCACTGAGTGCCCAGGCTGCACAGCAAGGTGCAGTCAGGATCCACACAGCTGGGGGCCCTGAACTGCTCACTGGGTTGCTCTGAAGGTCCTTGTCTCTTCACATCTGTCTTTCCTCCCCAGTCCTCACTCATGAGGAGGTTGTCACCAAGTGTGCTCCGATCCCCCAGTCCGAGGGACCTGGACAGGGACAGTGTGTCTGTACAGCAGCCAGTTCATAGAATCCCATAATGGTTTGGGTTGGAAGGAACCGTAAATGTCATCTCACTCCAAGCCCCTGCCATGGGCAGGGACACATTCCACCAGACCAGGTTTCTCCATGCCCCATCTTCTTGTAGGAGCTGCACTATTGCAGGGTTTCAGTCACAAGAGCCAATGTGTTTCCAGATATGATAGAATCATGGAATATCCTTAGTTGGAAATGACCCACAGGGATCATCCAGTCTAGGACACCCCTGCCCAGGACACCCCAACAATCCTACCCTGTCCCTGAGAGCATTGTCCAAACACTCCTTGAGCTCTGGCAGCCTTGGTGCTGTGACCACTGCCCTGGGGAGCCTGTTCAGTGCCCAACCACCCCTTGGGGGAAGAAGCTTTTCTTGATATCCAACCTAGACCTCTCCTGACACAGCTCCACGCCGTGTGCATGTTGGTACACAGAAAATAATAGAAAGTTATAATTTCTTAAATGCAGCTTAAAAAAAATAGTGTAAAGCCCAGTGTTCTTTGCTAAAATGAAGCCGTTCATCCAGCGGTGAACCCTGTGAGCAATGAGGAGCACAGAGACAGGCAGAGCCTAGATATGAGAGTGGCTTTGGGTGTCACAGAGTCCCTGTGCACTGCTCAGATCCCATGGGATTGCCTGGGGTTGGTGTTTTTATTGATCTCAGTGTTTATTCTTTGCAGTTGTCCATCCACGTGCAATCATTTGATTGTGTCACACAAAACCATATGTGAAAGGCTGCTCTTTCGTAGGAGATTGTAAAGGGATGGGGGGAAGAGCCAAGCCATCATTTAAAGGGGGAAAATCCTTAATTGTTCCTATTTCTGTTCCCCTGCAGTAAGTACAGCGTGGCCTCTGCTGGCCAGGGGTTCACATGGCGGGACGTGGGCTCCGAGCTGCCTGTGGAGCAGTTTTAGGGAATAACTGTGTTTTCAGAACTGAAAAGTGATTTGCAAACAGCAAGGGATTAAATTTGTTAGATTAGAAAACATTTCTGAGATGAATCATTTGATTGCTGCTTCCATGGAGTAAATATGCACTTTATCCATCGCATCCCACGTGCATGATGGGAAAATACAGCACGTTGGCTGCTGCTGGCTCTGAAAGCCATCCTGTGCAAAACATTCCAGCCAAATTCTGCAGGATTTACAAATCACTTCACTCCCACAGCCTGAGGGAACACGCATGGGGCTTGAGTAAGTGGAAAGAGGAGAGCTTTGGGCTGTTGAAGGAGCCTGTCTGAGGTGAAATATTTAATCTGTTTGCAAAGCACCTTATTTGGAGCTAATGTTTAGTTTGAAACAGGTGTTCTCACATACCACAGTGTGCTTCGTCAGGGCCTGGACAATCACAGAATCATAGAAAGGTCTGGATTGGAAAGGACCTTACAGGTCATCCCATTCCACCCCTGCCATGGGCAGGGACACCTTCCACCAGCCCGGGTTCTCAGATTTGCTATAATTGACTGGATTCAGCTCTGCAGAGACAGCAGCAGAAAAGAAACACGGTGTAGAAAAACATCTGTGAATTAGAGCTTTCTCTGCTTCTCCCCACTCTGCTGTTCATTAGAATCGATTTGAAAATGTTCATAAGACTTTGAAAGTGGCTTCTTGCCTTCTCTGGATGGGACCAGACCCCGCAAAACTCCTCCTGCAGAGATTAACTGGTGTCTGCTGTGCTCTTCAGCCTCAAAGTGACACTCACCAGTGACATCCCAATTCTCTGCCACACAAACGGGGATTTTTTTATCCAGTGTTGTATCTTCTCTCAGAACCCTTTCAGATTTAATGTTGAGATCATTAATTAAATGAATGGTTATTCTTATGATTCATTTCTGAAGAATTTCAGCCTCATATTTCTAGTTTCTTATTCCTAAAAGGAATGTCATTTTCCCCTTAAACAATACTGCCAGATGCTTAAGCCACAAAATCACCATTTTCTCCCTCCTAGTTTCTATAGTTGTGCTATTTTAATGTTTCATCAAAGAGATGAGCTCCATTGCATTCCCTTCTTCTGCTGGATTTCCTTTATGTGAAAACCTCTTTATCAAATAAAAATGTCCCATTAGTCTGTTGCACTTTGTATTACCTTCCTTATTACCTCCCTTCAGCCTTTAAAGTAATTTTAAAACCTGCATTCCCAAGGTGGGCATGGTGGTGAGCCTAAAATCTGCCTCATTCATTCTCCACAGTTCCTTAAATTTATGGAAAGAAATGCAGATTTCCCAGTCCTACAGCATCACTCTCAGATTACTCCTGGATTTGCAGTTTCCTGCTCTCAAACCTGAGTATATCAAAGTTTTTCTCTGCCATTACTCCATCTCTGCCTTTTCCCACCTTCTTCATGGAAACCTGGAGTACAGTGTGCAGTGGGTGTTGATCCCTCATTAAATATCCTTAACCTCGCTGCAGACTGGCTCAATCTCTCCATCAGCTCAGGAAATAAAACTCTTTCTCCATGTTCTCCCTGTCCTTTTATCTCCTCCCTTTACAGCCACTGCTGGGCTTTACTAGTTTTCAGAGAATCATATCCCAGACTGGTTTGGGTTGGGAGGGACAAAGAGTTTCATATCCTGGAATGTCCAAGGCCAGGTTGGATGGGGCTTGGAGCAACCTGGTCTAGTGGAAGGTGTCCCTGCCCATGGAACTGGATGAGCGTTAAGGTTCCTTCAACCCAAACCATTCCCTGATTCTGTGATTCCATAAACTCTCTGAAAAGAGAAAAAAAAATGGTTTGGATTATATTTTTGGTGGAAGAAGTCTCTTTGTTCCTTCACTAAGCAAGCAGGAGGTGGTTGTGCCTTAGGAACAGGGCAGTAATTTTTCATGGGAGCACATGGTGCTTCTGATCCTCATGGGCCAGGGCTGGAGGAGAAAGGGCTGATCCAGCCCAGTCAGAAATAACTGAGGCTTCCTTCCTACTGCTCCACCAATCTCTCCCAGGAGGAAAACCAGAAAGAAAGAAGAGAAAAATATGTGCGTGTGTATTGTGTTGTAATGTGAGCTTTAGGGTTTAGATGATTTTGAATTTAAAAATTATCCATGGTTTGAGGCTCAACTCTGATATATTATAGTTGTGTTCAGTCTAAAAATCGGTAGCAGTGCATGGGACTTAACAGCTCCTACATTTTCATGCTGATGGTTTCACTTTTTTCCCAGGTGTTACTTGGAAGATGGAGCCTCCAAAGGTGCCTGGCTGAACCGGTCGAGCATTATCTTTGCTGGCAGCGACAAGTGGTCGGTGGATCCCCGGGTTTCCATCGCCACAGCCAACAGGAGGGAGTACAGCCTGCAGATCCAGGACGTGGATGTGACCGACGATGGGCCCTACACTTGCTCCGTGCAGACCCAGCACACCCCCAGGACCATGCAGGTGCACCTAACTGTGCAAGGTATGTGTGGGAGCCAATTCCAAATCCTTGTGGGAGATGGAGGAGAAAAAGCTCTAGTTTATGGGTGGGAACAATCATCTTTTTTTTTTTTTTTCCCCCCTTCTCCTTCTCTTTTTCTTTCTCTGTTTCTTTTTCTTTATTTCTTTTTCTTTTCTGCTCTCTCCCTCTCTTTCTCTCATTCTTCCTCTCTCTCTCTCTCTCCTCCTCCAATTCTTCCTTGTTTTTTTCAGAGCACTTTTCCCACAGAAGCGCTCAGATCCCAGTATTCATGATAAGAACAGACAATTTATTTCAGTGACAGTTCTCTTCTAGAAGGACTTCAGAACAGCACTGTCAGTTTTACACTGTGGGTTCAGTATTTATTGTGTTGTTCCAGGGTGAACAATTTTTGGCTTTGATTGTCTTCGTAATAATTAATGCCCTCGTGCAAGGGCTAAAAAACCAAGTTGGAAATTAATTGCATGTATAAAATATATCAACAGGAGCTTAAAATTAATTAGGCTAACTACAAGCATATAGAGAAATAATAACTCAATAGTTAAAAATATGCATAATTATTAAGCAATTGCATTTATATCTTCAGAAATGCAAAGTATAACCTAAGGCTTTAACTTATTAGTCTTTGGTGCAATCATCATTAACATTTTCTTTTGCATTTTTATGAGTAATAAGGCAATGAATATAAAAGAGAAGGATTGAAATGGCAATCCCTATTAATCCATATGGCACACAGAAATCCCTTACAAAGAACGGGTGTGAAATGCTTCCCAAACTAATTATCCCTATCCACGGGACCTTTAGAACCCAATGGTTTGTAGGAATGTTGGGCTGGAGTTCCAAGCTAAGTGCAGTTATTGCTTAAAGAAGATTATTTTATCAGTATGGCCAAAAAAACACCATTGAGTCATTTTTATGACCTTCCACGGAGATGTCAAGACCTGTCACTGTGGTTTATGTGGGGGATGTTCAGGGATTGCAGAAATGTTTGCATTTCCCATGTCTGGAGTAGGGAATGGAGCTGGGGAAGAGTCTGGAGCATCAGGAGAGGCTAAGGGAGCTGGGGGAGCTCAGGCCGGAGTAAAGGAGGCTCAGGGGGGACCTTCTCACTCTCTGCAACATCCTGACAGAAGGGTGGAGCCAGGTGGGGGTTGGGCTCTGCTCCCTGGGAAAAAGAGCCAGGACAAGAGGAAATGGCCTCAGGCTGTGCCAGGGGATGTTCAAGTTGGACATCAGGAGAAATTTCTTCCTGGAAAGGGTGGTCAGGCATTGGAAGGGGGTGCCCAGGGAGGCAGCGGAGTCCCCGTCCCTGCAGGTGTCCAAGGAATGACTGGACATGGCACTCAGTGCTCTGGGCTGGGTGACAAGGTGAGGATCAGGTAAAGGTTGGACTCGATGGGCTGGGAGGGCTTTTCTAACCAGCACCTCAATGTCTCTCTTTGTGCTGAAAATCTCCTGGAACAGGGACTCTGTCTTAGGTTCAGTTGTGTTTCCCTGTAATATACTTCACGACTTTGTATTTTGAGATTAGAAACAATTTCTGCTACTGGGGAAAAATGCCAAAGCAAAACCATTCTGTCAAAGGGCTGGGCCTCCTTTAGCACTGTGAATAAAGCTCAGCACAGACCCAGAGCAGCACAGAAAATCACAGCAGAAAAGGACCATTTGAGAGCAGAGTCTCAGTCCCTTCACACCCCTCTACCCTCCAGGCTGTGTTCTATGGAGGAACAGTGGAAGATGTTCTGCTGGAAACAGTGGAGCCAGAGGAGCCAGGGGTGTGTGTGTCACACGTTTGTGTCACAAATGAGATGAGGAAAGGCTTATGTCAGATCATAAGCTCCCAAATATCTTCAGATTCCAGATAGAAAAATGATTTGCTGTGAAGCTCCATGTTAGAAGCTCTGCAAACCCAACTCCCTCTTTTTTTCCTTTGTCTTGGTGTGTGCGTCAGTCTTTCTACACACACAGATCCAGGAGCTGTCATGTTGAATATCCTCTTCTCTGCTTTTTGGGCCGACAATTTTATATTCATGGAAGTAAATAAAAACATTTTAATAGGTTAAAGATGCCTTAATTTCTGTGAGTAAGACACAGACAAGAACCATGATCAATGAACAAGGGAAGCAGCAGCCTCTCCAAAGCTGTCCCATCCAAGACCCAGGGAACTTGGCCACTTCCCATCAGGAACATCTGGCAGAGCTGAAGGTTGAGTTTCAGTCTCCCAAATCCCTGCTCAAATCCCTGTGCCAAACCCAGCACAGCACCTTAAGGAGACCACCAGGTCAAGTCTTGATCACTGTTTCTTGTTACAGTTACTCCTTTTTGTACCAAGGAAATCAGTGAAGATAGTTAATAAAAAAGAAAACAGAAAATGTGTCTTTAGCCCACATTTACATTTTTGAAAGAAAAATCTCGTGAAAGAGAGTAACATAATCCAGTTAACTTTATTTCAGTGACCTTATTAAAAAGAAGCGAGAATTATGAAGTAATTAATTAAAAGTTTAGATGATAGGAGCTTGTAATCAACTCAATCTACCTCAGTGGCAGATGCTTGATCTGCAAAGTCATGAGCTTCAGATGATTTAAACATCAGCTGTTTGTCACAGTGAAAGAGAAAAATGAAATCCCTCTTTCCACACTCAATTGCTCATAATTTTTCTCCAAAAGGTTGCAATTTCTGCCATTTCTAATCTGACATTTATTCTACCAAAGTCTAAATTGCATCCTCCAAGCTGTGTTTTTCTTTCAATTGGCAAAAATATTAAGACACGTTTACCACCTTGAGAATGAATCAATCCCCAGGGCAGGACACAGTGAGGATGCTCTTGGACTGTGGGGGCAAAGGGCAGGTCAGGAGTTGTGTTTGGGACTCCAGGGACACAGACACCACAGTAGGGTGTCAGGGGGATCTCAGTCACCAAGGGAGGGCTGCCAGAGTGATCAGGAGAGTAAAGAACCCCTCTGAAAGAGATTGTTCTCTTGAATGGAGTGAAATGAGGGCTCAGGGAGGATTTTGTTCTGCTTTAATAATGCACTTGTGTGGAACCCAGGGAGGAAGAACAAACATCAGTTAAGGGAGCCCTTCTACAAGGCTGTCACAGAATCCCAGCCTGGTTTGGGTTGAAAGGGACCTTAAAAATCATCCTGTTCCACCCGCTGCCGTGGGCAAACTGTATCAGTGACACAAAAACTTTCTCCCATCAGTTACTTGCCATCTTAGTTTTTATTTTAATCCAGCCCATGCTGGACACGTGGGACACCCCTGGGGACAGACCCTGTGCGTGCCTGTCCTGCCCTCCCTGTATTGTCTTGTCTCTGTACAAGATCAGTACTCGACTCGTGCCTGTAAAGAGTTCAGTTATCTGTGGAAATGCCATTTATAGATTCAGTCAGAAACCACAACCTCGGGATTTTATTTAAACACATTCCCAAAGTAATACTCAAGGCCCTTTTTCTGTTTAATAAACCCCCTTAATGTCCCCTAAATATTAATGTATTGATTTAGTCTTTGCAATGTTTGCGAAGTCTAATTTGTTTCCTCAGCCAGGCCAAGAGGGACTTGCATTTGGAGCTAACGAGATAAATCTTCCCCAAATTTATTTAAAGTGGGACAAAATAAATATGCAAAAGACTTCTAAAATCATCTAACAACCACTTTCCAGCTAAAAGTGACAATCCATTACTCTTTTAAATCGTTGGCACTCGAGTAGGGTGTCAGTTCTTTACAAAATTAACTTGCTGGTGCCAGCCACTGTTATCGTCTTGTCCCTGCTCAGCACAGGAAGAAAAAGACTTGAAAAACTGGTTCCAGAGGGAGAGGCAGCCATGGGAGGTTTGTTCCCTGGGAGAGGCCCCCGAAGAACCACCCTCTCCAGCAAGGAGCATCCTTGGAGCTGCCTTTCCCTAGGGCTGCACCCACAGTCATTAACGCGTCATTAATGACTGATCCCAATGTTTGCTGCAGGATTTGTAGTTTTTATCCATTCATTAAATTCCTCCCACATCTGTACCTCTCGTGGCATTCAGATGAGCTGCGGGGGATCTCTGGCTCTGAAATATGGATGAATGGCTTTTCCCCCTCCATAACAGCTCAAACCATGGGAAATGTTTGCGTTAGAAGGTGAGCTCATTTCCAGGGATGTAAATCAGGGGTACTTTATCTGAACTAGAGCAGGGCTGTACTCATCTGAAACTCATATTTCAGCCATGTTGGAGGTACTTTAGTCATGGCTGCAGCTGAATTTCCATTATGAGCCTGAAATTTCCATCTTCTGAAATCTGCAGGCAAAGGATAATCTACACAAAATGATCATTTTCTCTCGGCTCTCAAGTGTATTAGTTCTGTTACATTTGAATTAAGTGGAATGAGATGTTCTGTGACCCGTGAGAATCTTGCAAAAGGTGCCTTCAGCACAGTCCAAAGTGTCTTTCAGCAACTTCTTGTGTTACATGGATGGGCCTTGGAGCAACCTGATCTAGTGGAAGGTGTCCCTGCCCATGGCAGGGGGTGGAACTGGTTGATTTTTCAGGTCCCTCCCAACATTAACCATTCCATGAGTCTATGATTCATAATAATGAAATAATACAAAATTACAACAATACAGAGCAGTATTTGGGGGGGATTTGTTTTTAATGCTTTGCTATTCATTTTTCTGTGTCAGTCTCTTCCCACGCTTCTTTTTCTCTCTGAAGAAGCACCAGTGGTAGGAGTGAAAGTAGGCCAAGCACACGTAGGAAGGAAGTTGGAGTTCCAAGCAGAGTAGTAAAAACTTGGGAGGACTTTGATGGAATATTTGCAATAAAAGGAGCTCCACGCTTCATGCTCCATTTCCATATTTAATGCTGGAGAAGCTGATAGCACAGAGGGTTTGTTTTGTCTTTTATTTCCTTCTGTGATGCAGAACCCTGGGATCTGCAATGTGCATTGCTGCTGTGCTTCCCCTTGCAGGCTGCTCCGAGGGGATTGTGAAGGGAGCTTGTACATGCCTGCTTTTAAATTCCTGTCAGCCCTGAGAGATGGCACCATCACCCAGAGCAGTGCAAAGGGCCCTGCTTTATAGCCTTTGTAGCCAGCTGTACTTCAGCAAAAGCTGCTGCACGACCTCCTGGCAGGCCAGATCCCTTTCTAGAACTGAATTACACATAGGCAGGAATATCCCACCTCCAGTGAGCAGCCCATTAATAAAATCCCAAACAGGACTGGGGTGGAAAGATCTCATTAGGAAAAGACGATGAAAGAGGAAAAATGCACAAACCTGAAGGGCTTCAACAACTGGAGACCTTCTTAAAGAAACTGAATATTTGATCTCTTCCCTATGCCTTGGAAGCAACCAGAAGTTTTACAGGAAAACATACAGCAGTGTTCTGGAAATGCACGGGACTACCAGTCCAGTCTCTTTTATACTTTATCAATTGATAATCAGGGGCTGGAGCATGTCCAGGGAAGGGAACAGAGCTGGGGAAAGGTCTGCAGCACCAGGAGTGGCTGAGGGATCTGGGAGTCTCAGCCTGGAGAAAAGGAGGCTCAGGAGGCACCTTCTGGCTCTCTCCCACTCCCTGACAGGAGGGTGGAGCCAGGGCTCTTCTCCCAGGGAACAAGGGACAGGACAAGAGAAAACAGCCTCAAGCTGCACCTGGGGAGGTTCAGGTTGAATACCGGGAAAATTTCTTCCTGGAAAGTATTGCCCAGCCCTGGCACATCTGCCGAGGGAGGTGGTGGAGTCGCCATTCTTGGAAGTGTTGAAAAGATGTATGGATCTTGCACTTAAGAACATGGGTTAGTGATGAACATGGTGGTAGTCCAGGCTTGATGGTTGGAGTTCATGATCTTAGAGGTCTTTTCCCATCTTAATGATTCCATGATTCCTTAAGAATTTTCCTGTGGCTGGGGATTGTCTCCTGTTGGTATGTCTCCTACTGAGCTATGGCAAACTTCATCTGCATTGCAAAGGTGATTTAATTAAATTTAAAATAATCCCCACCTCCAGTGTACAGAGATGGGATTCTTCTGTTGGAATTTACTTGATGGTACATCTTGTCTTGGTTTTATGAGCTGGGAACTTGCAAAAGGAAAATATTTTGTATTATGAGCTGTGTTGGGTTCATGGTTATGGGAGAAACACCGAGAGTGAACAAGGGTGGGAATGGAGCTGTTAAAGCCGCTCCTTTTCCTGTACTACATGTAAGTAGTATATTCTCATACTCTGCATATATTCACATGTTGTGCAGCTCCTTCTTTATTTTTAAAACTTTACAGTTTAATTTTGATTTTATAGCTTAAGAAAGGGTAAAGAGAGGATGATGACAATATCTGATATTTGCAAGCAGCCAAATCCACCAGTTGGAAAGAGCAAAACCAAATGCCTGTCTTTAAAAAGAACTTATGGAGCTAATTTAGGAAAATTTCTGGAAAGGACTGAAAAAAACAAGTGAGAAGTAAAGAGGCAGATTTTTACGTTAGTATTGAACTGTAAGGAATTTGAAAGGAAGCTCTAAAGCGTATGGATTGAATGTTTCCTGCCTGGAAAATCTCCATTTGAAGAAGTTCATCTTTGATTGTACAGCTTTCCTTAAGATGTAAAGGAAACTTTTCAGTTGTCTATCAAAAGATTCCAGGGCAGCAAATACTGAGGTTCCCAAACCTTAGACATCTGGCAGGGATGCAGGGGCACATCCTCTATTGGGAAACAATGCCGCTGATCCCTCTTTTGGCATCTCAAGTACCTTCACAGAATCCCACAACCCCTGAGGTTGGGAAAAGCCCTCCCAGAGCACCGAGTCCAACCTGTGCCTGATCCCCACCGTGTCACCCAACCCAGAGCACTGAGTGCCACATCCAGGGACAGGGACTGCACCACCTCCCTGGAAAGCCCCTTCCAATGCCTGACCACCCTTTTCTTGAGGAAGTTTTCCATGAGGACATCTTCCTGATGTCCAACCTGAACCTCTTTTTTTCTATGTGATGAGTGTGGGGATGATTCAGATTTTAGGTACTTTAACTGTGACAAATATATGTGGGTTTCCCATCGGGAGATGTGGTTATGCCAAAGGTCAGTGTACCTAAGCCTTCACCTGGTGCCCAGTGTGGAGTCCAGTCTACGAAAACATACCCCCACGTTACAAAGGAAATGCATGAACGAATTTCAGAGCAACTCCATGAGCCCCAAACATCCTCACACTGGAACACAGCTGCAGACTCACAAAGAAACTAAATTAGAGCCATGTTTGCAGCAAACAGCAAATCGAGGCCCTCCTTGAGGCAATTAGCAAAGCAGAGCTCTCTTTGGAAGGCATGAAAACAGCATTTAGCAACAGGTTTTCAAATGCTTCATCTGACAACTTTGTTCAGTGTCTTCCAGTTTGTTCAAAAGGCAGCAAAGTTGAATGTCAACAATGAGTTCTGGGAGGTAGTGGTGCTGTGGGTTTTTCTGGGAATGTTCATCCCACCTCTACCAGAATATTTTCAGTTACAGCAGCGATGAATGGGAATTATTAAAATCACCCCCAATTCTGAGGGAGTCATATTTGCAGCTTTTTGGACTCCACCTTGCTCCAGTGGACAGTGATGATGACAAGTGGAAGTCACCCCGGGGAGTGGGGAGGAAGTGCCAGCAGGGAGTAACAGGGGGAAAGCAGAAGGATAAAACCAGGGATTTCACCCAGATCAGAAGTGTATTTGTGGTACTTACTTACAATTAAAGTATCTAGCAAAATTCCTGGTTGCAAAGCAAAATTTCCATGTCTTTTCCTTAAGTTATGGTCCATGTGACTGTCCATCAGCGCTTCAGTAGAATTTATTGATTTTTAAAAGGCTGGTCTTCACATTTATGTTTGTATCAGACAGTGTTCAATATTTGAATATGCTGAAGCACCAGGAGCAGCTGAGGAAGCTGGGAAGGCTCAGCCTGGAGAAAAGGAGGCTCAGGGGGGACCTTCTCACTCTCTGCAACTCCCTGACAGGAGGGTGCAGCCAGGTGGGGGTTGGGCTCTGCTTCCAGGGAACAAGGGACCCAGCAAGAGGGAACAGCCTCCAGTTGTGCCAGGGAAGGTTCAGGTTGGACACAGGGAAATTTTCTTCCTGAAAAGGGCTCTCCAGCCCTGGTACAGCTGCCCAGGGCAGTGTTGGAGTCCCCATCCCTGGAGGGATTTAAAAGCCGTGTGGATGTGGCACTTGGGGACATGGGTCAGTGGTGGCCTTGGCAGTGCTCAGAATAGTTGGACTCGATGGTCTGAGTGGGCTTTTCCAACCTGAACTATTCTGTGATTTCATGATTTTCTCTTCTAACTAAGGGAGATGTTGTTTCCTTTAAAGCCCAAGTCACGTAACACTTACTGTTCATTTATAGGAGGAGATCTTGCACAGAAACGTTCTGAAGAGTTTCCTTACAGGAACCACACAATGAAAACTCTGTGACTGAAATTACCGGGGCTGTAGTTCTGGCATATTATAACATGTGAAGCAGTAACAAGGATAATAAATGGTACAAGATCTTTAGCTCCATACAAGAAAACTACAGCAAAATGAAACCTTATAGCACTGATTCTTAATGCAATCCTATAATATGACTCTAACTTCTATTATACCTACTTATCACAGGTCTTTTATCCCAGCTATTCAGATAAAAGCTCGGGAATTTTTGCAAACAGAACAGCACAGCCCCATGGGTAAATTTTGAATTCTGTGCTCAAGGAGATGCACACACAAAATCTGTTCTTTTACTGCAGTTTTTTACTTCCCCCCCCCCCCACATGGTGTTTTGAACATTTATCCCTTCAGGTGAATATTTTCATTTATAAGAAAAAGATTAAATAAAAATCTCACAAGAGAGACGTGAACTTGAATGTGAGTGCCCAGATTTGAATGGATAAAAAGGCACTTCAGGAGCTGGATAAAACCAGCACCTTCCTAAGCCTATGATTTCAGAGCTGCCTCAAGGCCAGAGGAGCTGAAGACATTCCAGACAAAATAAATAGCTGAATTTCTGCTTACTTATAAAGCTTTATAATACTAAAAGCTCAAGTATAGAATTGTGAGAGAGTTATTCTATTGACCCCAGTGGATTACTCGTTTTGTTGTCTTTAGGATTCAGAAATGTTCTTATTTTATTTAGACTGAAATTTTAATCATCCCCACTTTGCATTTAAAATATGATATTATTTCCCTTTCTACCATCTTTAGGAGAAAATAGGAAAATTTCCTTAATAGTTGGCAGATTGGCTTTGTTATGTAAAATAGATCCTTGGCAAAAGAAATTATAATTAACACAACCGTTCCATTACACAATAAAAGGGTTGTTTAATAAAAAAAAAAATCTTTCTGTTAGAAACACTTCAAAGCAAAGACATTGTTGTGTTTTCACAGTGAATTGGATGTAGTTAACATGCTGAAATATTTTGCCCATAAATATTCCCAAATCTCTGTGTGTGATAACAGCAATCTCTCAGTGTAGCGTTCCTCGCCCCAGGTTTGGGAATTTCAAAGTCTTTGCCCTGAGTCTCTTCCTGCATCTCCTCTCAGATGACAACCTCTCTTTAATCACAGTATTCTCTGCACAGACACTTCTGTGCCACTAAAATATAGACTTCCCATTAAATGATGACTCTGCCTTTGGACTCCCCTCTGGTTTCTAACAAGCAGATGCAAAATTCTTTAATTTTGTACCAGAATTTCTGGGATCAGTCTTCCCAAGGCGTTTCCAGGTGTGCAGGTATCAAAGGCCTCTGCTTTATGCTTGGTGGGAGTTTGGCCTCTTTGCCGGAGGAGTTGCCCCATTTCTGATCATCTCCCTGAAATGCATCTGTTCAGTTCCTCTCATCCCAGTCTTTCTGTTTAATTTCCATCTCTAACAGCGATGCAGGTGCCCCAGGAGGTCTGTGCCCTGCACATGCTGCATTTCACCTGTGTTTGAACACTCCTGGAGCAACCCCAGGAACACTCTGGGCTTTAGTGCTTCATTTTCCAGGCTCCTTTCAATCCAGCCCAGAGTTCATGAGCTGTGGGGAATTATTTCCTTCAGAACTCTGCTTAGAACAGACAGAGTCTGTCAGGGTCAAGAAGTATTTTCTTGTTCAAAGTTTCCAATAATTTATGTAAAAAAGCTGTTACTTTATGATGGGAAACAACCAACAACACGCATCCTGAACTCTATGAGATCTTGTGGAAAGGATTATTTATGTGCTGCAAGATATTAGTTTCTTCAGAGATGTATTTTGATTGGCTTTATTGTTTGGGGGGATCTTTTGTGAATAATGTGATGTGACATGAATTCCCTGTGAGAGTGGTAAGGCTCTGGCACAGGTTACCCAGAGAAGCTGGAGTTTCCCCATCCGTGGAAGTGTCCAAGGCCAGTCTGGACAGGGTTTGAAGCAGCCCGGTGTAGTGGAAGGTGTTCCTGCCCATGGCAAGGGGTGGAATGCAATGCTCCCAACCCAAACCAGTGTGAGATTCCTTGACTCTGGGATTTCTAGGGAGATGTGTGATGCAGCAGATCAGTATTCCCATCCCAAATGGTTCTCAGGGCTGTTTTTTGGCTCTCTCCTTGTGGAAACACACTGATATCTTGATGGAATTACAGACCAAATAGGGTAACAAAGGACATCCATGGAATTTCACCATGTCTACTGATGCTTCTGCCATTCTGCCCCTGTGCCTTGTCCCAACGGGAATCCTTGTCCTCATCACTGGCTGCACCAACAGAACATGCTCAGTCTTTTTCAACTTCAAGTCCTATATGTTAATCCAGATCCTTGTTTCCACTGAGAACTGTTATTTATTTATGATGGTGAGGCCCATTGTTACCCAGCACAGAGGAGCCAGTGCTGTAATTCTCCCCTCAGATGGCAAGGCATGCTCTGCAGTATCAAAGCAGAGTCATCAGCTGGGCATTGAAGTGCTAATTAAGCAGGGTGTGAGTGCTCAGCTCCATCATGTTGCACTGCAGCGAGTGCCTGCTCTGACTGGATGTGATCCTTCTGCACAGCAGCACAGATTTGATTTATTCCTTGTTATGGGAATCTTTAATAATCAGTGTAATTTATAGGGACAAGTGCATAGAACTCATGTCCATTTCTCATTCCCATTGATTTCTGTGAGCAGAGTCACAGCCATTCCGGGTGGGAATCATGCCTTGTAACAGGGTGTATCTGTCACCGTAACAACGGGAGCACAAATTGAATCTATTGCTGTGACTCCAAGGCTGAAATTATGGTAAAATTTTCTCTTGGACCTTTCTTAGTCAAATGAAGTGCCCTAAGAGGGAACTCGTGCTCAGTCAGTGCTCAAACACTCACTGGCCTGAAGATTGTGCTTGAGGCATCACTGAAGGGCTTTAACACGTTAGAAATCCCATTATTAGGACAATGCTCTGTTCAAAGTGCTGTTCCTGTTAATAAAAAGACACAGAGTGATCCTGGCAGTGTCTCAAGGATGAAAAAGCTAAAAACCCTCTGCATTTTTCTCCTGAGAAATCCCCTGGTTGGGGAGCGACGTAGCAAAGGGTAGAACTGGATTCTGGCAGAAGATGTTGCACTGTCTCTGCTCAGGTATCTAAAACTGTTGGGCAGGTAGAAGTTTGAATTTAATTTGGTGTTAACTGTCTGTAAAATATGAATATTAATAACCCCATTAATCCCCATTAATACAAACGCTTCTCATGTCATTGGAACTCATGAAGATTAAATCACATTTCCAGGCGATGGGGGCAGTTCTGCAGGAGTTTGAGAGAAGAAATTAATAATGTGGAAAGCAATTCCAAGTTTAAATGTTAGATAATCATTACTAATTTCTGGGTTACGTAGTGAGAACAAAAATAAATACTGAATAAATACTGAATAAATTCCTACCAACTGACTTAATTCAGGGAATGAGCTTTTGGATTGAGTCAATTCATTTGAAATTTGCTCAGTATATATTTGTGTTCAGTGTAACATGAGAACCAATTTCCTGAGTAAAATAGTATATGATGGGATAGCAAGAGGATGTTAGACTGATGCTCACACTTCTGTCCTGGATCTCTTTTCCAAAAATCAAAGACAGACAGCCCAGACCAAATTGCTGTGAGTTGGGTCCATAGCTTGTTCAAAATATTACTGAGGGAATGACTGTCAGTGATTCACTGTCCAGAGGGAAGAAAGTATTGGATGGGTCTGTCGTGATTCCAGAAGGATTTCAGAGGGATTTCAATAGGTGAATGAGATGATAAACTAGAGAATACATCTATATAATTTGCCAGTGACATCAAAATGCAAGTGCTTGTGACAACAGGCTTCGAATTCCGAATGATGGATTTCAGAAGTGCTCTGGAATCAATAAGATGAAATTCAATAAGGACAGAAAAAGACAGGAGTCTTGGGGAGAAATCCAACACACAAATCAGTGAAAACTACCCAGGCAGCAGCACTTGAGGAGAAGTAGAGTGGCCAGGGATTAAACCCAGGACACCAAAACTAATCCTGCAGGAAAAGGAAAGCTGGCATCTGGAAATGCAATGCCCGGTTTTGTACCTTTCTGCCCTCTCTTGTCCTGCCCAACAAGAAAGTGGAAGGTTTCATCCCTATAGACAGGGAATTCTCATAGGTAAAGCAACTGCTACAGTGTGGAAATCACATCAGGGGCCCTGGGGACTCTCCGGTGTGGAGAGAGGTGTGGATGAAGGGACGGGGAACATGATGAGATCCAAGGCGGTAGTTGTGGATACAACTGAACCACACAGTCATAAAATCCCAAACTGGATTGGGTTGGAATGGGCCTTAAAGTTCATCCCATTCAACCCCCTGCCATGGACAGGGACACCTTCCACTATTCCAGGTTGCTCCAAGCCCCATCCAACCTGGCCTTGGGCACTTCCAGGGATGGGGCAGCCACAGCTTCTCTGGGCAGCCTGTGCCAGGGCCCCACCACCCTCACAGGGAAGAATTCCTTCCCAGTATCCCATCTAACCCTGCCCTCTGGCAGTGGGGAACCATTCCCCCTTGTCCTGTCCCTCCAGCCCTTGTCCCAAATACATCTCCAGCTCTTTTGGAGTCCCTTGAGGCACTGGAAGGGATTCTAAGGGAAGGCTCTCTCTGGAGTCTTCTCTTCTCCAGGCTGGACATTCTCAGCTCTTCCAGCTTAGCTCCATGGGATCAGCTCAGTGGTCGTCAGGTTGTAACGGGTGGGACCAGACATGTCCTGAGGAGTAAAGGATGAGGAATTGCTTCTCAGATCAGAGTAAGATACTTAAAATGCAAAGTAAGCAGAGACATATGGTTGGGATACAGAGAAGGGGGAGTGATGCAGCCAGAGAACTGTCAAGGGAAACGATTTTAATAACTATATTGGGAATACGATATAAATCTGTCATTCATCCTCACTGAAGAGAGATTGAACCTGTAGAATTCTCCAAAAGGAAAAATGCAGAGTTACAAGAAAGCACTTTGAATCATTACAGATCTTTTATTTAGTTCCTGTGACAGCAAGAGGAGCTACAGGAATATCAGTGTTTATCCGTCAAAACCCTTTAATATCCTCATGCCTGGAAGAGGCACTGATGAGGTTTTACCTCTAATTTTCTCGTCTAGATTTTTTTCTTGGTACTTCTGAGTTTTATAAATACTGCATTGAAAAGCCCTCGGCCACCTAAGTTTGAATTTGTCTTGAAAAAATGTCCATACATATATGTGTGTACAACCTCCTCCTGAGGGGCAGCTCTGATCTCTGCTCCCTGGGAGCAGGGACATAACCCTGGGGAACGGCTGGAGCTGTGTCAGGGGAGGTTTAGGTTGGATCTCAGGAAAAGGTTCTTCCCCCACAGGGTGGTTGTGCACTGAACAAGCTCCCCACAGCAGTGGTCATGGCCCAAAGGCTGCCAGAGCTCAGGGAGTGTTTGGACAGCGCTCTCAGGGAGAGCGTGGGATCGTTAGGGTGTCCTGTGCAGAGCCAGGAGTTGGACTGGATGATCCTTGTGGGTCCCTCCCACATCAGGATATTCCATAATTCTGAGACTTTATTATTCTAAGTGTGCCCAGCCCCTTCAGAAGCATCCACACCCAGGGTGGGCTCTTGAAAGGACATAGAAAGGGATATAGAAGTTTACTTTAAATTATTACATTATATTGCTTCTCTGGCTGGAGCAAACAATGGTTTTCTCTCTGTTGGTTTTAATTCAAACCTTGTAGGATTGAACTTGTGGTGTGAAAAAAGGAAGAGTGGGGTTTGAAGGAATAATATCTGTGTGTCCTTATATAATAGCCAGCAGCTTATTGACATCTTCTGGAGGAACAGGGACGGTGTAGCCCAGGGCTGACAGTACAGGAAGAAAGAAGGAGTTTGGGATATTTCTGCCAGATTGGGGAAGGTGGGGGTGTTTGCTGGTGCCTCACAGATGGAAGAGATTTGTCTGCAGGGTTATTTATACAGTTTTGCTTGGATATTATTGTCCTCTTCCAGTCTGTGTCTGCTTAATCACCGAGATCTGCAGACATTTCCTGGGGACCACGAGGGTTTTGAGATATTCTGACTGGTTTATGCAGATTTATTCAGGCTGTGTTTTAAGTGACAAATGTTTATCCTGCTCCACCCAGGTGCTCCTTTCTTACCCTGTGTAAACTATTTTCTTCTTGTCTTTTCTTAGCAATCACTCTGCTGGCATAAAAATTAATGCAGGGGGGAATTTTTTTCAATTATATAAAATGTTGCATTATTTTAACCTTTGGCTATTTCATATTCTTAATCAGTCATCTTTCTGGGAGTATCTATTTTCTATAACAACATACCATTAAACCCACATTATATTCCAGTTAGGGGTGTACTAAATGTTTAAATTCACTAAACTGAAAAGGATTTTTCAAAAATAACCTCTGTGTATTTTTTATATTTATAATTTCAATGAATTAGAATGACTTCATTAGTCAAACAATATCACTGCTGCCGCATGTAAGACTTTGGCATTGATTATCTGAGCTAATGCTTCCCAGAATCCATCCTCAGATTATATTTAGCTCTTGCAAAGAAGCAGTTCATAGCCATGACACAAGTCTCCAGTGTCAGACTGAGGGTTGGGGGTGTTGGGATCTGAGGCAGAGAAGAATCCCTTGTAGAATCACAATGAAAAGTAAATTTGATATAATTCCAAAGAGTCACAGAATGGTTTGGGTTGAAAGGGACATTAAAGTCCATCTTGTCCCACCCCCTACCAGGGGCAGGGACACCTTCCACTATCCCAGGTTGCTCCAAGCCCTGTCCAGCCTGGCCCTGGACACTTCCAGGGATGGGGCAGCCACAGCTGCTCTGGGCAACCTGTGCCAGGGCCTAGGAAATAATTAAATAAAGCAGATATTTAATGATCTGACAGATACACGGAAAAGAATCCCTGATTTTTGTGAGCCCTTCCCTATCAGCGTGTGTTAATTAGTTGAACAATGTGACTAAAGCAGAGCTTGTCTGGGCTCAGGCCTCATGCTCAGCCAGCAATCAGAGCCCAGCTGGGACAGCTTTGGGTTTAGCCAGCAGGTTATTGCTCTTCTTTAGTATTTTTGCCCATTATAACTTTTTGTCTCCATTTCCATGATTAAACTGTTAGCAGCAGGTTGATTGCAGAGCTCTGCTCACTGAAAGTGGCTCATGGAATGTCTGAGAGCCCGTAGATCTCACCCCTAATTGCACAGGAATAATTTCCAAGTAGCATCATTCTTTTTCTATCCATATCCTGATAATCTTTATTCTGGATGAGGAATTCTCTCTAAAGTATCTCTCTGAAGTGTCCCATTCCCACCTGCATGGGGGCACACCTGGGCCTGGGTTTAGGGGACATGATGGCTTTGAGGAATTTATGGTTTATAAAAACATTTTTTTCTCATTTCCTCTTATTTCAGTTTTTCATACCAAAAAGACACCACATCCCATCATCCCATTACAGTGCTATTAATATCAGGAATCAGGAAGGGGCTTTTTTGTAAATTATGTGTTTTCGCAGAATCCCTGCATGGTTTGGGTTGGAAGGAACCTTAAAGCCCATCCAGTTCCACCCTCTGCCGTGGGCAGGGACACCTTCCACTAGACCAGGTTGCTCCAAGCCCTGTCCAACCTGGCCTTAAAAAAGCACACTTGCTTTTCATTTTAACAAAAATCAGTGGCGCTTTAAAATGTTAAAAAGAATAATTAGACAGTTAATACGAAAAGCACCGACTTACCCCAAGCGTGCTGAGTAGAGCTGAAACTGGGGTTAAAAAGCACGAATGTAGTTGTGTTACTGGAAAATGTAGTCAGCCAAAATCAGCCTCGCATGGGCTGTGCCATTCCACCAGTCCCTGGGAGAAAAGGAATGAGGAGGGAGCTGCTGCTTCTGTAACGCTGGGGGATGGAGTTGGTCCCTCTGCTCATCTCCCCCAGCCCAAACAGGGCTTATCCCTCAGGTCCAAGAGCAGGATGGGGTTTTGTGGTTGGCCTAAAGCCCAAAGTCATGTTGGGAGGGAGGAGGATGGAGCCAAAAGCTTCACCTCCCTACCAGCTCCTGCTCTGTGGGGCACCAGGTGGGGGGCTCCAAGTGAAGGCTGCTGGGCAGGGTTCCTTGGGATGCTAAAAGTTCTCTGGGAGGACATTTGCCTTTCCCCCAGAAATTCCAAAGATCTGCATCTCTTACCCCCAGTTATTTTGTCAGGCAGCAACCGACTCTCTGCACATAATCGTTGCTCAGTTTCTGATGCCATAGATTCTCCCTGTTTTCTGTGCCTCCTACTGTTCACTTGGTAATTGCAGGGAGAAGAGGAAGGACAAGCCCTTGCTCTCTCTGCAGTGCTTCCATCACTCTCCTGCATTTTTTCATTACTGTACTCAATTTGTCACTGAGGAAACACAGGAATAGCAAAGCTGAATTCTTAGTCTCATGGTGGATTTGTTCTCAGCATCTCCCTGATGCTTTGGAAGGCAGAAGAAATATAGAAAATAAAATTGTCATGACTGTTAATTGATTTGCAAAAATGGAGCTGCAAATCAGAACAGCCTCACTGAACCAAAAATCAAGCAATATTATTTTTTAAGGTTTTCCATCTTTTTCCCTTAAGTGGAAAGTCATTCCCAGGGATTCTGATTGTCTAAGGGATAAAGAAACCATTTTATTCAACTCCTATATTCAAGGCTCACTTTAGGTTGGTTTTGATGTCCTTCAGGATTTAGGATTGGTTCAGGAATGACAATGATTTAGGAAGATTTTGGAAGATTGATTAAGGAAGATTTAGGAATGATAATGATTTAGGAAGGTTAGAATGTTTTAGGACTGATTTAGAAATGGAGAATGACTTAGGAAAAATTTTCCAGAAGGGATTCCAGGTGCGTGAGCCTCTATCCAGCCAGTGTCCACTTGATTGAAACCTTCCTCTCCTGTGACTTTAGGACAATGATGACACAAATTCAATAGCTCCAACAGGTAAAATACTTGCTTACACATTTTTAATCCAATTTTTAATTCCAATTCTGCATTATCACATTCCTGTGGCAATGTGGGTCTTTTTTCTAGAATTTAATATTCAAGTTGATCTAAAATAAACTGATCCCTGATCACAGATAACAAGTGAAAATAAAGTTCTAATGAAAACATAAATGATATTACTTTAATTTATACAGATTATGGTTATACTGCTACTCATCCAAAAGAGGGAAGAGGAAGAGATTAATCAAAACCTTACATGAGTGCTGCTTTTATGAGGTTTTTGTCAGGCTTAAGTGTTGACAGGAATTGGAAATAAATGAAGACTCAAGACCCAACCATTTATCTTCCCAGCCCACCCATCATTTATTTTTTCAGCCCCACTTTGCCAAAGCTGACAAAGTGTGTTTAATAAGGAGGGGGTGGGACCTTTAGGCAATGCTCCGCAATCAAACTGTGCCAAGGAACTAATCAGGAAAATGCAAGATACAAAAGATTCTTGGTTTTCCCAGTTGGAGACTGATTGTCTTGCACAGGCTGGTGGTTCTGCTTTATTTTATTTGCTTCCATTATTTAAAACCTGTGTTAACTATACCCTAAAAATCATGTGTGATTTGGGGATATTTTACAACTCAGTAAATTTTCAGTTCATCTGATTACAAAACAAAAAAATACTATAAAAATTATAAAAATAAAGCATTTTTAAAATAAAAAGTTGATAAATGTTCTTACTGCTCTAAAAAGCACAATAATCTTTTTTATGATCAGTGGTGTGATATGTTCAACTAATGATTTTGTTGGAAATTTTTTTTTTGATGTTAAGGGTTGGTTTATTTTAAAGTAAGGGATTTTAGTCATGGCATACAGTGTTTAGGGGATTCATATTGCTTACTGGGCTAAGGAGGAAAACAGTGCACCTGTTTGCCAAGGAGGTGGAGGATTTATTTTATGAGGGCCTGGAGTGACGGGACAAGGAGGAATGGCTTCCCACTGCCAGAGGGCAGGCTTAGATGGAATATTGGGAAAGAATTGTCCTGTGAGGGTAGTGAGGCCCTGGCACAGGCTGCCCAGAGAAGCTGTGGCTGCCCCATCCCTGGAAGTGCCCAAGGCCAGGTTGGACGGGATTGGAGCAACCTGGGATAGTGGAAGGTGTCCCTGCACATGGAAGGGGGTGGAACTGGATGAGCTTTGATGTCCATTCCAACACAAACTATTCCATCATTCTTTGATTCTATGATACCAATAATTTTAAGATCTTGACAGAATTAATACTGTTTTCAAACAGTTCCTTGCTTCTGGGAGCATTCAAAGCAGCTGATTTATGACAGCTTATGAATTTGCTTTCTGCACTGTGACTTTGTGTCACCAACCTCTGCACTGATGGCAATCCCTGCAGAGTCCAGGCTTTAGGGGGGTCTGCAATCCTGCCATTTTTAGTTTGGGGTCAGCAAGATTTGGCATCCCCTACGTAAAGCCAGTGGCTGGATGGTATCTTTTCCAAAACTATGTGGAAGCAAGACTAGGACTGGATCTGCAGTTGGGCTGGGGTCAGGAGCAGGTGGTGGAGCTGCCCATGCAGGCACACCTCCCTGGCTCATTAGTGGGGGGCTGGATTAGCAGCTCTCACTGCTGTGTGGGACAGCAGCCAGTGAAATCTCCTGGAAATAAGTGACATCTGTTTTTGGGGATGAACACAACTCGGGTGCTGTGTTTGCCAGTGTTCACACCTCGGTGCGGCTTGGAGATGGTTCTTGATGAGCTCTGCAGATGGTCCTGTGGCCCCTTGCAGACCCTGTAGCTGTCAATGCTTCCCCCTCTTCTCATTCCCAAACGATTCAGGCATAGTAATTATTCCTAATAACCACATTTCAACCTGGCTTGGGTTGGTTTTTTAATTTAAATCTTTCCTTTGATTAACTGTGCTGTTTTCCTCTTCCCCCCACCCCCATATTGCTGGTTGGAGGTGATGATCTTAGAGGTCTTTTTCAACCTTAATGGTTCCATCATTCTGTGATTTGAGTATTCTGGCTGTGTCTGGTTATTCAGCCACAAGTTGCTTCATCGTCCTGACTAAAATGTGAAGAATAGGAGAAGGAAAGAACTGGAATTTAGGGTGTCTTACGAGAAATCTTCATGCAAGTGCAGCACTAAAATTCATGAAAACTTCGGGAAAACCGGGCTCATTTGTAACAGGAAGGTTTCCCAGAGGCCGGAGGATGTGGTGATTGCAAACTGAGGAGTCATAGAGATTCTCAATTAGTGGCAAATGGAGTTCAGACCTGCTTTTAATAACCCTCATAAGCACATTCTAATTTTTCTATGTATTTGTCATAAAAGCTAATTATTATGTCCAAGCCATAAAAAGAAGAATAAGATTCTATTTCCTGTGCCATGTCAGTGATTTTGAGATATTCCACAAGTTAATGAAATCAATCTGCATATTGGAAAAGCAAAATGATGCATTATTGTGTCTGCAGAGAGAAATCAGTGTTTCATCTGATTTTTTCAGACTTTGCAGCAGAGGGCTCAGGCCATGAAGGTCCCTAATGTGTCATTACATCAAGGTGGGGTCAAGATGCAGGTGATGATCTCGCCCTTGGAAATGCAGCTGTGGGCAGGCTGTCCATTGCCGGGGGGTGAGAATACTTTTAGGGCTGTACCACTGGCCCTGACTGCCTTGGCCACCTCAGAGAAACCATTTCTTGTACCAGCATGTCTGTCCCATGCCCCCATCACTGCCACGCCCAGGAGCGAGTGGGGACTGAGCAGGGACCTGTTCCATCTGCTTGTGGGATGAATTGCTGGAGATTGTTAGCCCAGGTCGAGACCTGATGAGTCACAGCTCTGATAAACATCTCAAAAAAGCCCCGCCAACAACATATTTTGCATTTTCACAGCTATATTTAGGTGTATTTAAGTGAGATTTGGTTTTGAAATTTGAAAAGGCAGAGGTACAGAAAATATTACAAAACCTGTGTACGTGGGAAAAAAAAATCATATATTCAAAGACAATCTGGAGAAGGTCTTCGGAGATCTGGAGATGGTCACGAGTCCTTAGTGCACAGCACCTGGGGTGGGTGGTGTGTGTGGTGGGAGGAGGACTGTGGTGTCTCCACCACCTTGCACTGAGGGCACCCTGCCCGTGTTGCCTTTACGTTCAGCTCCCTGAATGTAAAGGAGGGTTGTTACTGGTGGGGTGCTGAGGCCCTGGCACAGTTTAGAGAAGCTGTGGCTGCCCATCCCTGGAAGTGTCCAAGGCCAGGATGGAAGGGGCTTATGTGGCTTAGTGGGCATGGGATTGTTTGGTCAAAGATTGGACATGATGATCCTGGAGGGCTTTTCCCACCTTAATCATTCTGTGACTGATGGTTTCTACTGTGGCACGTTTTTCTCTTGTGTTCTTGTTACCTCTCACCTTTTCCATGTGACTCCTGTAAGAAGGGAGTCTCCGCGTTCTCCTCAGCCACCCTTGGAACACTGTGACAAGGTCTCTCTTAAACCTTCTTTTCTCATGGCTGAATGACCCCAGTTTTCTCAGCCTTCCCTCTCACAGCAGCTTCCAAGGTTTGGCCACACAACTTGTCTGAAATTGAAAGGTTCTCATTTAAAAGCATTAAAAACAGAAGTCAGATTACTGCAAAGTACTTTTCATGTTGGACCCCTGCACAAAATTTACTTGGGAGTTTAATTCCTCTTTCATCCTTGTTTATTATCTCATTTCTTCTGCTTCTCATTAATCCATTTACTGAATAAATGTTTATTCGCTGCTATATTTAATTTTTTTCTGACCTTCTCAAGCTGCCACGTGAGATGGGTGGAAGGCTGTGGTTGTTGAAATGTAGAGGAGCTCTGTGATGGGTTTAATCTGCACTCGAGGCTCAGCAGAGCAGATATGAAGTGATAAATCTGCTCACAGATCAGAGTCTTTAGAGGTATCAGAAGAAATATTTATGCAAAATAAACATTTCTTAATTCTTAATAAATATTAACATTTCATTGTGTTTATGCATATATATTTAAGTCATAATTACTAAATTCCACAAATTTGAGTGATCTGAATGTAATGATCCCTATCAGTCATTAAATAGCAGAAAAATTAGCAGCATACTGATATACCAGAAATCCTGATTTGTCTCGCACTGTGCAGTTCCAGAAATACTGTGGAAGCCAATTTCTATCATGGGAAAGAAGATCTTCCTGGGAAATAATTGATAATAATAACATCAACAATTCTCCATGAGTACCAGATCATATTGTGTCATTTATGTAATTTACAGAATTACATTATACAGCAGGACTACATGTTTGTGCTTATTTGTGTGTTATTTTAATTGATGTACATCTCTTATTAATTTTTTTTCTAATTCTATTTTGGAAATGAATGAATGATGTGAGCTGCTCAGTGTCATTGTAATGACGCTACTAGGCTTTATTTCATTTCCTTGCTGTAAAACCAAGATTAAAGAGGAGCCCAGTCAATTAAGGAATGAACAAAGCAGATACTTAAGAGAAAATCACTTAATCTGCACTCTGTAAGTCTGGAAAACTCTCCACCTTCCACCATGTCATGGGTCCAGTCTTCCCTTAGAAAGACTGTAAAATTCCTGAGGATAAGCCTCAAACCCAAACAAAAGCCTGCACATTTCTGCTGGATCACACCTTCTTGGCTTCAGGAAAGTCTGGAGAGGGCTTTTGCTTTAGAGAGATTCACACTGAAAGCCAGAATTCTTGCCTTCGTTGCTGGAACCCCGAGTTCCCTTTCTCCCTTTGTAGCATTACAAGTAAAGCATTCCCTTAAGGACAGGACATTTAATGCTTTCCATCACTTTCCATCCATGTGGAACTCTGTTCTCTGATGCCCAGGTGTATAACTAGTACAGAAAATGGGGTTAGTGAAGAATTCTGCTGATGAAATCAAATTTTAAAAAAATCCAGCTTATTTTTTTCCTAGCCCTGGTGCTGCTGGGGGCCTCAAAGCAATATGAGGCAACAGAAATAAATGTATTTTAGTCTTCTGCAGGAGAAGATACAACTCTCCAAGAACACACAGGCAGGATGTAACAGGCATCTGAATTTTTAAAAGTACAAGAAAAATTTCATTTTCTCTTCTTTACACACTGTCACGAGCAAGCTCAGCCTTTCAACAAGAGCATCCATCTTTCCTGGGAAATTGAGAGCAAGCCCTTCTTTGCACAAAACAGAGGGAAGTGCTGCTTTCTCAGCTGTAGCATTTGGGATCCAGGACTGAGCTTTACAGACCTGATGGAAATGGTTGTGCTCACACCTCACTGAGGGTTTGCACAGCTACTTTTCAACACCTGCCTGTAATTTTATGCCAAAGGCGGTCCAGCTATCCTGGCTTTCCCAGCAAATCCAGGTATCCCAGCTCTCCCAGCTCTCTGTCTCTGCTGGGATTGTACCAAGTCAGGAGCTTTCCATGACCCCTTTGTCCTTATTTCATTCCAGTGTCTCCTGAGATAACCCGCACCTCCCCTGACGTCGTTGTGAACGAGGGCAGCAACGTGACCCTGATGTGTCTGGCCACAGGGAAGCCGGAGCCTTCCATCTCCTGGAGGCACATCTCCCCGTCTGGTGAGTGTGGAGCTGCCACCCCAACGGGGTTGGCGCTTTGGGGGGTCACAACTGGGACGAGTGGCAGCATTTTTGCCTTAAAAAGTGCATGTCTAATGGGACCTTTAGAAAAGAAGCTTCTTCAGATTTTGGGTGAGATCAGGGAAAACTGGGATACTACTGTAACACACAAATTAAGACATAAGGTCACCTTAAATATGAATAAGTATGTTTTAACAGGCTGCAGACATGGATCACACAATTCCAATTAAAATCCAAGCAAGGACATAGTCAGGAACACACAAGACTCTCTAGAAATGGGCATGAAAGTGAAACGCATGAACACATCACAGAATAGATTCAGTTTACTGTCATTTATTTTACTGTAACTACAGATGCAGGGTGGGATTTTTGGGGTGTCCTGTGCAGAGCCTGGAGCTGGACTCAGTGATCCTCGTGGCTCCCTTCCAATTCAGGATATTCTAGGATTCTATACCATTGAATCATTATTCCTTGATGCAGCACAGCTTATTAGAATGGTTTTAATGAATGAAGTAAATGATACTTAGGAAAAATTGCAAACAAAATGGGAACTAAAGGTTCTATCTGATATTTCCATTTATACTTTTAATTCCTCATAACATATTTTAAAAAAAGTTCTGGTTAATGTTATGGGCGTCTGTCCCCTGTCGGTGTGGTGTAGAGCCACCAAAGCTGCTCCCTGGAAGCAAACCAGGGTCTGTGGGGAGATCCCCACTCTGTCTCTCTGGAAATTAGGATGGATTTGGTGTTCCTGGGAGCAGCTGCTCCCTGCTCCCAGCTGGCTGGACTGGCACTGCACTGGTTCTTTTACAGGGACTCTACAGTCATGATTGATTTTGCAATGAAGGGCTTTCTTTGCTCCCACAACTTTTATAAAATCCATGTAATTGCAGGGAGAGAGGCTTTCATGGACTGTCACAGCCTCTCATAATCCCGAGGAATAGTTTGCTTTACAAAGCAAGGTCTGGAAAAAAAACCCTCACTTTTGACCTTTAAGACAATGACAATGAATTTGGCTTGAAGTGTCCATCAAGGGACCTAAGGAAAAATTCAGTTGTAGCAGAAAATGGATTTTAACTAAATGTCAAATAAAATTTTATTAGAAACCGTGGTGATACTTTAGAGTAATAGCTTAAAGCATTGAGTGGCTGCAGAAAGGAGCTCTTATAATGTTCCTGGAGAGGGATAAAGCAGAAAAGGAGAATTAGTGCACTCAGGCTGCAGAAGGGGCTGAGGAATAGGCAGTTTCATCTTGGATTCAGGCAAAATGAAGATGTGGTACCTGGGGACATGGGTGAGTGGTGGCTTTGGCAGTGCTGGGGCGATGGTTGGACTCCGTGAGCTTACAGGGTTTTTCAACCTTAATGACTCCATGAAAATTAATGCAGGTAATCAGAAGGGCTTTCCAGTGAGCCCCTGGCTCTGTATCTTAACCAAAGGGCTGGGAATGACAAAAGGTGTGCTCATCCATTACCACAGTGAGAACTGAAAATGGAATTTGTAGCAAACACTCTTGGAAGATCTTGTGGAATGGGGAGAGACAATAGGGATGCTCAGAGTGCTCCTGCCAAGTGCCCAGCACAGCAAACTGGGGGTACACAGGAGATGTTTCCATAGGAGCTGTTCCCACCACTTCAGGTCTAAGGGCAGGCAGGTATAGCCTCTCTTTCCCTTTACATGTCAAATTCTTGCTTCACTTTGCCTTCTCACCGCTTCTTGGTAGTGGATATGAAAAGAATCTCAGAATCTCAGACTGATCTGGGTTGAATGGGACCTTAAAGCTTATCCAGTCCCACCCCTGACATGGGCGGGGACACCTTCCACTATCCCAGGTTGCTCCAAGCCCTGTCCAACCTGGCCTTGGACACTTGCAGGGATGGGGCAGCCACAGCTTCTCTGGGCACCTTGTGCCAGGGCCTCACCACCCTCACAGCCAAGAAATTATTTCCAGTCTCTAATTTACATCTCTCCTCTTTTAGTTTATAGTGCCCATGGGAGACAAAAAAGAGGCCAAGGTACCACAGACTAGGCAGGGATGTCTCTGAGGGGAGGGCTCTCTCCTGGGCTGACGCGGCATGGCAGGACAGCCCGGGCAGAGATGCCCTGATGAGCCTCAGTGCTGAGGTCTGGAAAATTCATTGCAGATGCCATGTCACAAACCTGCATTCCCACAAACCCTCCTTTTCCAAGTGCTGGGCACCAAGGGGGAGCACTGGGACGTAGCACTCAGTGCTCTGCTCTGGGTGACAAAGTGGGGATTGATCACATGTTGGACTTGATGGCCTTGGAGCTCTTTTCCAACCTCTGTGATTGTGGGATTCTGTGCCTTGGGACATGCCTTGGGTGTCCCCTGCTTGATTAACACACAGCTCGGTCTGGAATGGGAGAACACAGGATCCAAATAACTTCTTGCTCAAAAATCTTGTAAAACATGATGAAAGCAAAGGTACAATTTCCAGCATGTGTTCTGCTAGTGCAACAAATAAAGAAGACTTTTTCCATTCCAGTAACACTCCTGTGCTCAGGTGCGTGTTCCGGGTGCAGACAGTTACAAATGGCTCTCACAGCCCAGGGAACATCAGCCTGGCAAACACAAAGCCTGGATTTATTAGAAAAGAAAATGCAAGAGAGTTGCAAACACCACATCTCTGTAATGCTTTATATTCTGTCTGCAGCACCTCACCTCTCTCTAAACATCAGCTTCATCTTCACTTTCTAATTTCTCCCAGTTTTCCCCTGTAATTCCCAGTGGCACTAATGAGGCTCACAGGGAAGCATCGCATCTCGAATCCAGCACTAAATTATATTAACCAAGCATATTTAGAATATTCTCAAATTGTTTGTCAAAGCTGCTGCTAAAAGATAAGGAACTGAAATCTCTGAATACAAATGACTCAATGTAGACTAATTCCAGGGTATGATCATGATTTACATCAACGCAGCCTTGACTTGCACGAGGTCAGATTCAATTTTTTAGAACATGAGATAAATTGAACCTTTCGTAGGAATAAAAATAAAATACATTTTGAGGTGATTTTTAAGCTCAGTCTGTAAATCATTGGCCTGGAATCTTTATTGTGCATGTTTAACTTGCAGTCATTATGTAAATGCTTTCATTATATAAATATTCATTACACAGCCCCATTATGTAAATGCAGCAAATCTCCACACTCAGCGGAACGCTCAGGCTGCAGTTTGTAATCTGGAAATCTGTATTGTTGAAATGTCACCCGAATAAATTGCAGGTATTACTTATTTTGTTCTGACATTTCAGAGCAAAGTGCATCATCGATAGTTTAAGAATGAAACCAGAATGTTAAAGAATTCAGGTCTGAAACAACTCCAGCTTTAGCACTTGTATGTCCAGTGTGTGTGGGGGGGTTACATTGAGGGTTTGGCTAAGCTCTGTTGGCAGCAAAACCAGCAAAAGACATTCAGAAATCTTTTGATAAAATGTTTTTGCAATCCAAAATTCAGGTGCTGTTATGTCAAAATCCTTTTCCACTTCGAGTTCAACAAAAGTTTCCTAAGGGGAGGTTCCCCAGCCACAGAGGAAATGGGATGCTCAGAGGGTGCAGTGACAGGACAAGAGGAACAGCTTTAGGCTGAAGGAGGGGAGATTTAGATGGGATATTGGGAAGGAATTCTTGTTTGTGAGGGTGGTGAGGCCCTGGCACAGGTTGCCCAGAGAAGCTGTGGCTGTCCCGTCCCTGGACGTATCCATGGCCAGGTTGGACAGGGCTTGGAGCAACCTGGGATAGTGGAAGGTGTCCCTGCCCATGGCAGGGGGTGGAAGGAGGTGGGCTGTATGGACCCTTCCAACCCAAACCAGTCTGGGATTCTATGATCCCTGGTTACTTCCAGTTCCATATGTTCCAGTTCTTCCTTGCTCTCTTGCTTCTTTTCTCACATTTATATCTCCATTGTTCCCAGTCCAGCTCTCAGTTATTTTCACAAACAGGATGATGAACTGGATGCAGGGATGCATTTGGAAGAAGAGATTCTCAGAAACTGTGAGCTTAGCTGAATAAACAGAGATCTTCCCACACTGAGGGAAAGGCAGATCCCAGCACCAGGACACCCATTGTTCATTCCGCCTTGGTTCCAGGGAACAGTGACACAGAAACATTTCCAGTATAACCCAACAAACCCCCAGAAGCCCTATAAGAACTGTTTATCATGTGCCAAATAACAGATTTTTCACCAACACTGAGGAAAACAGTGGTAGTGCTCACTTAGGCAGAAATTAAGCTGAGTTTAGATTTGAACACATTCGCATGATGGCTCCCCTCCCTCCTTACCCTCTCCCTTTCCCTCTTTCATTTGCTGTGTGTGCAGGATGTGATAGGACTGAAGGCGCTCTAATGCCCCTCCCGCTGCTCCTGGACAGCCCTAAAGCTGTGGAGATATATTGCATTAATGTATCATCACAGCCTGACCATGTATTAGTGCAATTCATCTTCAGAGCTCTGCAATTACCAAGCTGGGCTGGTGGGGAAGGAGCCTGGGAGCCGATTCCATTGTGGACAAAAGGCACTGCCAGTCCCTGGGCAGCAGGACCCTTCCCCAGTCCCACTGCTGCACAACAGTCAGGTCCTTCTCTGAGGGAGAAGCAGAGAGAGTTTTTAAAAACTCTCCCTAAATGCTTGGAAACAAACAAAGCTTGACCTGAGCCAGCCAGTGTCAAAGATTCTGTTCCACTTGCCCTTCTGCTGCAGAGCCGCCACCTCTCAGATGCGTCCACACGTGACAGAAATGAGAAGTGTTTTGTTCAAGTGCAAGTACTTCAAACCTGGATTTTCAGGCTGAAAATACTTAACTGACATGGATTATTATCAGATTTCAAGGGCTTTGTGTGTGTACAAACGGTGAAATCTTCTAAAACGTTCCATCTCTCACTTAAAAATAGGTTTAAAAGTGAAAGTTTTAGAAACATGAGTTTCAATCTTATTTCTTTTTTCTTACTAAATTCTAAACATAGAGCAGATATTGCTGGTGAGGTCATTTCACACCAGTTTCCCCTCATGTCAGTGTAATTGTGCATTGTGTAATTTGTGATCATGAGAAGCTGGTCTCCTCCAGCCTCCCCTTGGCTGCTGCCTGTGCACAGAGAAGCTGCTCTCAGCACCAGCCATGTCACGTAGAGGATTTTGTTGTCGAACTGCATTTCCCAACTTTGCAATTCCAGGTTCAATTAGCAGTGTGTCAAACAGCCTGGCAAGCCTGGTGGCTGGAAGGACCTCTTTCCTTGAGCTGTTTTGTCCCAGATACCTCAAACCTAGTCATTATTCTCTCCTAGTTCACCGAATCCTGGAATGGTTTGGATTGAAAGGAACCTTAAAGCTCATCTCCTTCCAAACCCCCATGCCGTGGGCAGGGTCATCTTTCACTATCCCAGGTTGCTCCAAGCCCGGTCCAGCCTGGCCTTGGACACTTCCAGAGATGGGGCAGCCACAGCTTCTCTGGGCAACCTGTGCCAGGGCTCCACCTTCAGTGGGAAGAATTTCTTCCTCAAATCCAATCTAAACCTAGTCTCTGCCAGTTTGAAGCCATTCCTTGTCCTATCACTCCAGGCTCTTGTAAGTAGAATGGTTCAAGTTGAAAAGGACCTTAAAGATTATCTTGTTCCAATCCTGCTGTTCCCAGTCACTGTGTCAGCTGCTTGGGAACAGCCTAAAGGCAGTGAGGGGCTTTCTCACATGGAACTTTCCTTTTATCGAGGTGACATCCTGCAGGAGATGATCCTTTGGGGCTGAAGCCAAAGGGCTCACAGGCCCCGGATGAAGAGGGATCCTGCCCCACTGCAGAAAATGCCACACAGTCACCTTCCTAAAGGGAGGAGATTTATTGCTGCATTAAGTCCAAAGCAAAGCTGGTTCCCTTTAGGTGCCTGAGCAGCAGAACGTGAAATGATTCAGTGATTTGACCTGATGAGCACTGACAGAGCTACGCCTCCCTCGTGCCATCATCACTCATCTCGCAGGGAACAGCTCCACGCCGGCGCTGGCGCGGTGCTCCTAGGTCAGGTGAAGCATTACCGGCCTGAGCACAAACATCTGTTCCCGCAACTGAGCTGTAAATGTTTGGAGATGAGCCAGGGAGCTTTCAGTGACAGACCAAGGCAGGGACGATCAGCAAAGGGCTGAGACTGTCTCAGACCAGGGAGGGTTTGCCTGTGCCATGGGAGAGGGGCCGGGCAGGAGAGGCCTGCCCAGAGCTGTCAGCTCACGCACCCCTGGAATCTGCCAGCGTTCTCCAGGACAACTTCGGGAGGGAGGAAGGACAGGGATGTGCTCTCCAGAAAAATCTGCACGTGGCCTCTTGGCTGTGTGTTGTACATGCTGGCACCAGGTGGTTTCAGAGAACCTGGACCTTCCAGCCTGAGTCGGGAGAAGCCTTAAAGCCCATCTCATTCCACCCACAGCTTCTCTGCCACAACCTGTGCCATGGCCTCACCACCCTCACAGCCAAGAGTTCCTTCCCAATATCCCATCTAACCCTGCCCTCTGGCAGTGGGAAGCCATTCCTGTTTGTCCTGTCCCAGGTTCCTGCAGGAATACCTCAATGGTTTCACTGGTTTCACAGGAATGCCTCAATGCCAGCACATTCCCCTGACAAAGATCAGGTTAATTTAGAGCTCAGATTCCTTGGGGCTTTACCAAGCCTTGGTGTCTGCTTCTGGATGGCTTTATAGGGAACATCCCTCCTTTTCCTGCCTTGTTGTAAACTCCTCATCCTGTGCCCTTTGTGGAAGCAGCTCAAGGTTTACTGCTCCCTGGTGGGTGCTTTACACAAAACCATAGCTTTTGATTTTTACCTTGAACAGGGATTCCTGCTTCTCCCAACCATCAGTGCTGCACAGGAGCCCCAGGAGACAGGGAATCTCCCAGCCTGGAGGCTTGGCACAGTGCCCTGTTAACACCAGAGACACATCACCAGGGTAGGGAGGGGTCAGCACCTCCCACCGCTCCCTCCTGCCCAAGTGCTTCCTCAGTTTCATCCTGGGCGTGGATGAGCATGTTCCTGGAAAACACCCAAAACCTGCGTCCCCTGGGACTCACGCTCAGGGGGCACTCAGGGTGTTCTATCAGGCCCTACAGGAGGAACATGATGTGCATGGGGCAGCTGAACATGCCAGCAATGGGCACATGGGAGTTGCAGAGGAGGGTCAGGCCATCCTACAACCCCTCAGGGACTTAAAGATTTGTGATTAATATTTTATAGGCATTTAATGGCCTGGCTCGTGATCCTGGAGGGCCATTTCTCAGCTGATAAAGGCTTGGCATGTCAGTAAATCAATGGTTCCCTCATATCAAACACAGGGCTGGCAGCTTCCCAAGAGCTCCAGGGGAACAGTGTGGAGCTCTGCGCAGAGTAATGAGGGATTAATTAACAGTTTAAAGACAGTACAGCAAACACAGCACCCAGGATAAACTGCTGGGTGGGTTTCTTCCCTTTGCCTTTAGACAAGCAATAAAGTAACTTCCAAAATCACAGATCTCCTTTAAAAAAGACAGTGCCTTTTGGTTTTGGGTCATGGGAATTTTGGCCTTTTCTTTTTAACGAGACTTGTAAGTACCATTCTTGGGAGATTTAGCATTAGGATCCAGTTAAGTGACATTTAGTACCACGAGCCATTACTCTGGGGTGAGGTGGCATTGCAGTGTGGTCAGGGTGTTTCTGAGGAAGACTCAGAAAAATGTCATTTTAATCAGGAGTGTTCCAGAAATTTGAGCATCCCTGCAGGAACAATAAAGAGTATTCCCAGGAATCCTCAGATCTTTTTAAAATCTTTTAAAAAAATATTCTTTTTAAAATACAGTTGTTAGAAGAATATTCAATTTAAGATGGTCAAATAATTGGGACTTTGTGAAGGAATTGAGAAACAAGAGCACGATCACAATTTGGTGAAATACAAACTAAAAGTGTCCAAAACCATTGCACAGAAAAAGTCTGATTATTTTTTTGACAATTTTATAACAAATGGAAAAGTATTTTTTACTTTTCAATAAAAGTAGATGAACTCATTAATAACTCATAAAATGCAATGAGAATGAGAATTTTAATACAGGCTGAGGCTTATTCCCACAGATATTAGTTCATTTTTATGTGAGAAATATTGCACTTTTGAGTGAGCAATGTGTGACTCTCAGGAGATATTTCAGTGAAACAAAGTCTTTAATGTTCAGAACCAAACCAACTTTTCACCCTCTTTTTACTTCTTTTGTACAACATCCCTCATGTTTTTTTGGGAGATCCTGGTCATTTGAAACAAGTGTGACAAATCTGGAGCTTGCACGAACTTTTTAGAGAAATGTAACAGATAATCTTTAAAATGCATCAAGATACTCCTTTTTTCACTCTGGGGACATCTTCTCCTCCTTCATATTCAGCTGGAATTTCCTGGGCATCAAGTTCTGCCCGTTGCCTCTTGTGCTATCACTTGGTACCACAAGTGTTTGCCGTGGTCATCCTGACACACCTGCAGTTCCTCCTGCTTTAATTCCCAGAATCACTTCTTCTGGGCATTTTTATTAATAAATCATATTTTAAACATACTAATAATGCTTTTTAAAATGCACACTTTGCCAAAGAAAAAGGCGTGGCTTTTGAGGGGTACAAAACAATATCTGAAAAAAAAAGTTATTAGTGATTCATTTAGCTTTAGTTATGCTTCCAGTTTCACCAAACTGCCAACAGAAGAGCTGTGTCAAATGGGAGGGGTCAACAAATGTATTTGAGCCAAACAGATAATCAGTACCTAAATAGGAGGTCATCATTTGCAGAACATCATTTTGATACAGGAAGAGGAGGAAGGAATGTTATAAAACTGTCAGATCACCTGAGACCACAGTCCTTTACCCCAGGGCGACATCCGTGTGGCCTCGTTGAGACTCCCTCCGGCCCCATCCCACCCACTCCCCATTCCTCCTGTTCCCCATCCCTCCTGCTCCCCATTCCCAGAGCGCCCTCAGCCTCCAGCTGACTGACAGACCAAGGCTCTTCCAAAAGCCACCATAGGCATTGGCCTTTCTTGGGAATAATTAGCCCCTTCCCAAGAGCCAAATACCCACATTAAGTCCTATGAATTATAAATAGCTCAAGTGAGATTTAATCATGTAGCTTTCTTATTAAAAAGATCATTGCCCAGTTCTTCCTTCCACGGTTTTAATGTACTCTTTTTTAATTTTCTGTGGTCATCACAGGGTTTTGAGCAGATCCACAAAGATCAGAGTGAGGTCTGATGTACAGGAACATCAATATCCATATATGACATGCAGGTCAAACCTATCTCAGGAGGGGTTACTTTTTTCTTACGAAGTAACATCTGGTTTAGTGGATCTTAAATTCACAGAATCCCAGACAGCTTTGGGTTGGAAGGGACCTCAAAGCCCATCCAGTTCCACCCCCTACCATGGGCAGGAACACCTTCCATTAGACTAGATTGCTCCAAGCCCTGTCCAGCCAGGCTTTGAACACTTCCAGAGATGGGGCAGCCACAGCCTTTCGGGGCAACATCAGGTATTAAAATGGAGCAGGTTCTCCTTTATGTTAATTCTCAGCTGCTGAGGAGGAAAGGTCAGTCCATATTCTGGAGTATGAGCCAACCATGTGTTACCTGGCATGAAGTCAGCAAAGAAGGGAATTAAACTTGCTCCAAGACATACTTAGTTCATGATTTCATGCCCTGGACTCTAGGGCAGCCTGGCAGTGGCTCTGTACAGGGACAGAACTGATGTAACTGTAGAGAATGGGGAAAACTGAGATGACTCCTCTTGTAGGAGCAATTCCACCTTCTCCACACCACATCTCTGGATAACTGACTGAGATTTACATTGCCTACACTGGGAGAACACACTGCTCTCCAAACACCAGCCTCTGAACCCCCTCCAACCGCTGGAACTTTCAGCTTTGTCATTCTATGTGCCCATCTCTTGTCTTTCATCTCCTTACAAAATTGCTCCACCTCTTTTACAGTTCATAAACTGGGACTGTGTTGTAGTTATATAATATCCTAGTGAATAAGGAAAAAATAAAAATAAATCCCCCTTGGTTCAGCTGAAGTCCTCAGCCATTTTTGGAGCTTCTCTGGACTTGCACCAGATTTTTCTTAGGACTGACTCATGTTTAACAGTGGGGAGGCAAGTGCTGCCCTTGCAGAACTCCTCCATCCAAGCCTGTGAGAATGGGTCCATATGGCCATGCGTGTGTGTGCTGCACCTGTGCCAGAACCCATAGGTGTGGTGAGAAAACACAGATTTAATCGTGTGCTCTCCGGAAGAATAAAAGTGTGAGGATTTATCAGACGTCAGATCACACGTCAGTGGCAGAAAATAGACATTCAAGCTTAGTTTCACAGCCATTTCCCTTTCTGGAGAACCTGTTCTCCTCACCTGTGCTGGCCAGATTTCTTAGGTATCCGTATATGTATCAATAATCTAGTTAAGAGATCTTCTGAAAATCGCATCAGAAATGGCCTTGGATGTGAGGCACCCTCATGTTTATGTTCCTTTTACTTCAACCAATGGTTTTTTCTCATCTTTGATCAAAGTTCTTGGCTGACATGACCTCAGGCTGAGGGACTGCTGCAAATGAACCTTCAGATTTCCTTTTCTCAGATACAAAGCCTGAGGAGTATTTTGGCTTGATGGCCAGAAAAGGCAGCCAGAAATATTTCCAATCTCTTGATAAGTCTATAAAATGCTTGTGGGCTGCAGAAGAGCATAGCAGGTGTTGGTTAGCCAGGACTGTGAGAGATCACAGGAAAAAACAGTGAGAAAACTGAGTTGTCTCCTGAAAATCATCTTCTTTCCCCCATGTCTTCATCCACACTTATGGATCTCCTTGCCTCAGCTGGATGTTCACGTGATGCAGCATAAATGCACTTACATATACTTATGCACAGATCCCTCCCACAGCTCAATGCACGTGCTCTCACATGACCCACGTGCTCCCACTCAGCCATGGGAGATCCGTGGAACTAAGAGCAGGCTGAGGAAGGGGCATTGCAGGGCAGGCGAATCGGGGAAGTGAAACAGATTATCAGAGTATTCCTTAAGAGTGTTCACCTCTCATGTTTACTAAGAGTTTACTTATGTGAGCTGGATGTAACATTTCAGGGGACACGATGGTTTAAAAATGCCTTAATTTGAAGATTTTGTAATGTGTCTGGGAGTTGCATAAAATCCTGGATCTGCCCAGCACTATCAAAATACAGGAGCATTTGCAGCATAAATGAGAGTCGGAGCTCAGCATAAATCTGTATAAATACAAGGGTCGTGGAAAGGGCTGATGTGCAGTTTTGGGGATCATTCTAACAGGAATGGTGGTTTATTAAGTGATGAATGGCTTGTGAGGAATCTAAACCAATGAACTGGCTGGCAGATGGAGGGAGGGGATTCTGCCCCTCTGCCCCACTCAGGTGGAACCCCCATCTGCAAAGCTGCCTCCAGCTCTAGGGTCCCAGCACAGCTGCTGGAGTGAGTCCAGAGGAGGCACCAGGATGATCAGAGGGATGGAGCAGCTCTGCTGCGAGGGGAGGCTGAGAGAATTGGGATTGTTCAGCCTGGAGAACAGAAGGCTTCGGGCTGACCTAACTGGGACCTTCCAGGACCTGAAGGAGCTACAAGAAAGATGGAGAGAGACTATTTACAAGGGCCTGGAGTGGCAGAACAAGGGGGAATGGCTTTAAACTGCCAGAGGGCAGGGTTTTAGATAGGATACCTCCCTGTGAGAGTGGGGAGGTCCTGGCACAGGTTGCCCAGAGAAGCTGTGGCTACCCCATCCCTGGAAGTGTCCAGGGCCAGGTTGGATGGAGCTCTGTGCAACCTGGTCTAGTGGAAGGTGTCCCTGCCCATGGCAGGAGAGGGGGGAACTAGATGATCTTTAAGGTCCCTCCCAACTCAGGCTATTCTGTGGTGTGTTGACATTTAACCAGAAGTTTAGAGCAGAGAACGTTTGGTTTTACCTCACCTCCAAAACACAATTAACTTTTAATAAAATTCCAAGTAGTTGGAGATGTATTTTGTTTCTTAGTCTCCAAATTTATGTTGAGAATTGGGATAGGATACATCAAAAATTTATCTCAGAGTTCAGTGTACTGGGCTGCCCAGGGAGGTGGTGGAGTCCCCATCCCTGGAGGTGTCCCAGGAACAACTGGACGTGGCACTCAGTGCACTGGGCTGGGTGACAAGGTGGGGATCGGGCACAGGTTGGACTCGATGGGCTGGGAGGGCTTTTCCAATCTCAGTGATTCTGGGATGCTGTACAATGTTTTGATGCCTACCATATATCCAGGGAAGGACTGACATTGGAGAACATTACCATCGCATCATTTTTAGTTATTTTTAACCTGATACCAGAGAGAATTTTGCATTTTATATAATTTTCTTGGCATTTGAACCACAGCAGAATTGCTGGAAGGTCTTTCCTCTCTGTGGGCCAATGTCCCTGTTCAGGAGGGACTTTGCATCCTTCTCCGCTGTTCAAAGCAAGAGGAAATACAGTTTTCCTGGGAATTGCTTCAGCCTGGCCGAAGTAGAGCCGGATGGGACCATGCTGGGAACAGCAACAACTGCTTTGTTTGGGGAGGGGGTTTTTTATCATTTATTCCTATGAATATGGAAGAGAAAAAAAAATCATGCAATTAAAAATCCTTAAGCAATTCCTCATGTCCCATAAACTGTTTCACTGCCTGTTATGAATATTCACTTCAGTTCACAATAATTTTCCTATTTTAGTCTTATCTTTCTACTTCCCACCATCAGTGCTCACTTGGGCTCCTCCCCGTGACAGACACAGTGTCATGTGCGTGTTAATGAGCTGCCGTGCTGAACGATGTGATAATTGATGTTCTGAACCTTGCACACTTTAAAACATTAATTCATGAGCAGATAAGCAAATTAATTCACCACCATGATGGACATGACATAACTAAGCTCCTGCTTGGTCCTCACTGCCCACTCTGTGTTTTTTTCAGTGCTCCACAAGCCACACAGTTATTAACAGTCAATTAAAGGCTTGTCTGGGTGGGAAAACACTTCCAGCAAGTCTTTTAAACCTTTAGACCTATAATTTCCAGCGTCTGTGGTCGTGGCTGCTGTGATATACTGTGTTAAAATAATAATTATATTTAACATTTTTTTTGTTTATTATGTGATGGATGCCTTGTGAGGAATCTAAACCAATTACTTGGCCATCAGGTGGGGAGTTCTGCTTAAAAGACATGGAGAAACGAACTTGGAAGCAGGGAGCAGTTTTCATCTGAGGGATATCAGAGCATTCCCTGCAATGTGGGAACCACAGCAGAGAAACACTGGGAGATACTGGGATTTCGGGAGCTCCAGAAATGCCTGCGTCTGCTGTGTCAAGTGGAGTTAAAGGAGCTCTTGAGTGGTGTCATTGACACTGGTCTCTGAAACAATCTATGTGAGCATTACAGGGCACTGAGGTTTTACAGACACAAACATTGCCTTTGATTTCCTGTTGTTTCCCAGCAGACAGACCTTGGCCTGTGCTCAGAATTGCTCATTCACACTGTCCTTACTTCTGTGTAACAAGGCAAACACTGAGGATCCCCTTTCCTGGATTTGGCTCCTTTGGGAAAGGAGAGCTCTTCATTAGTTTTTGATTAATATGATGAAATTTTTATTAGGGCACAACATGTAAGCACTGAGTGGGTGATGAGCAAGCCTGGAAGAGCTTTCTCCCTGGAGGTAGGAGATGTGATGACCCATTTTGCACCCATTTCCCCCCATCACAGGCGATCAGCCACTGTTTCCCTCCGGGACAGGTCTGGCTCTGGCAGCCTTAGGGGGGGTTCACCATCCAGCTTCATGCTCTGCTGGCTGATGTAACAAGGACAAATGGGCCCTGACCAGTGAGGGCAGCTGTGATGGGCAGCTGGGACAGATCAGCTGCTCCAGGAATCTCTCATGGTCCCTTCAGGGGCTGGGCTCTGCACAGGTGCAAACCATCAACCCTAATGGATGCTGAAGCTTTTAAGACAGGGATTTAAAGCACACCTAATTCCATGAGCTCCCATGGGCAGGGCCACCTTTTACTAGACCAGATTGCCCCAAGCCTTATCCAACCTGGTCTTGGATACTTCCTGGGGTGGGGCAGTCACAGCTTCTCTGTTCTGTGAAGCCCATCAGGTGCAAATTACTCATGGGTATCTGAACGTGTCTAAGCATCACTGTGAGGCAGGGGCAGGAGAGAACCTTTGTTCAGCTCCAGGAGCTTGAGGGGTTTTGAGCTCACCTCAGAGTGAGGTTTCTGGGTGAAAGCTGCAGCAGCTCCCGGCTCCCCTTGGATGTGTGTTAAATCCTCTGAATGCTGGTCAGGTGTCGAAGCTTCCTGTGTTTTGTGCTCAGCTTCTAGTAATTTCTTTCTCTGATTGTTTCATTTCAGCAAAGCCCTTTGAGAGCGGGCAGTACTTGGACATCTATGGAATTACAAGAGACCAGGCGGGGGAATACGAATGCAGCGCAGAAAATGATGTCTCAGTCCCAGATGTGAAAAAAGTAAAAGTCACAGTAAACTGTAAGTCATGTTGTTTCTTATTCCCTAAATCCGGTGGAGAAGAGGCAGAGAAGGAAAGTGACGCAGTGGTGAAACTGTAGTGTTGGGCTTTGTGTCACCGTGGCAAAGGGAGCTGTGCTGTGTCATGGCTGGGTTGTTGTCACCAAGGAGGTCGAGGTGCAAACCCTCCATTTCGAGTCATTATCTGAGTAGGTTCTGGTGGCTGCTGATGTTGTTTGGCTGAGATTTCCTGATTTAACTTGCCATGGTGTGTAATACAATGCAAGGAGATGAGAAACTTTGTTTGGGTGATTGGATGGGGATCAGTCTCTAAGGAAATTTGAAATATTCCCAGTAGAGACAGCAGCCTGTTCATGTGGTTGCCCTCTGAAGGAAGAAGAAGTTTACTGGCATGTGGCTCTGCTAGGGGGATCCTGGGGGCGGTGGGGGACACCAGGAGCTCCGAAGGCCACCTGGTACCTGTCCCTGTAGCCTGTCAGGTTGAACCACCTGGGACTTCCACACCAAGGAGTTCTCAGCTTGGAGCTGAGTTTGGTTTAGCAGTTGGTATGATGTGAAACATTCTTTTTCCCTCCAACATGTAAAAAAAATAGAGGAAAGAAAATGTGTGTAATTTTTCTTGTTAATTCTAACAGTTAATGTTGTTTGATTAAGTTCAATTATCCAGCTTGTCATTTGTAACAGTTTCTGGCTTCAGAATTGCTGTGGCAGCTTTATTGGTCACAAATGTCAGCACTGTGTCTCCCCCACAGACGCTGTCCTTGTTGATATGGGCAGCAAAGCCCCTTGTCCCCTGGTCACTGCTGGGGCCAGTTGTGATATCAGGGAATTCAGGGTGTGTTCATTCATGACCAGACTGTCCTCATTTACATGACACCAGCGCTCTTGTAGTTCATGGTGTCCAGGAACATGGTGGATCAAGGCACTTAGAGAACAGCTTGATGGTGTACTGGGTCCTACAGGATGCTGGGTGACACTGCCCCGAGTTCTGTGCTGGCTGGTGACACTGCCTGCAGTCCTGCGGCTCAGGTGTGATGGGATGTGATCATCAGTCACAAGGACAGACTTGAACTGCAGAGCAGCTTGAGGAGCCTCACTCAGAGTCCATAGCTGTTGTTGCTGCTTCTTTGCCCTCACTGATGTGTTTCTACCTCTCTCAGCTTTGCTGCCTTTCCAAAAACAGGCAGTGCCCTGAAAACCAGGGGCTCTATGGGAGGGAATACCACAATGGATAGTGTCTGATGGAACAAGTGGCCTTTACTTTCTGTGCAGTGAGTTGCTACTGGAAGACTCTCAGTAGGAGAACCTGTGCAGATGTTTGCTCAGGCCTGCCCTGGGTGTTGTGGGTGACACCTTCAGCAAACTGCTCCCCAAAATGATTTGTGGCCATAACTCACAGTAGGGAGCAAAAAGATGGTGAGCTCAGCCTAGTTTTAGCAAAACAAATACTGTATCTGTGTTATTTCATACCATGGGGATTTCAATTAGGGTGAGACCAGCTGTCTCATGTTCAGAGAACGGGAGAAGCTGCTAAAACTGCTTGTTTTGGTATTTGGGTTTTTTTAAGTAGGAAAAATAGCACAGTGGATGTGATAAACTCACAGAATTTTTCTTACATTCCAAGTCAAGATCTAAACTTACATGAGTCCTAGTTTGGATGAAAGCATCAGCTTAGCTGACCAAAGCCAAAGCTGCAGTTTAAATGCAACACACAGCCAATGCCCTGGTTGGTGTGTGCCCTGTGCCCCAAGTCATGCCAGAGCTGGAACTATTCCTGACCTCAGATCACTGTTTCCTTAACAAGGGTTTTGAGTCTGCCAGATGGCTTTGTGATGAGAACAATTGACTCTGACAGTGCCAAGAAGGTAAAGCTGAGCAGTGGTGGCTATTCCTGCACCAGCCACCCCAGATCTCTCTGTGGGAGCAATGGTTGTGCCCAGGGGTGCAGATGGGATGGGATTTGCTTTCCCTGGACTCATATTGGAGAGGTCCATCAAGGACTGTCTCCTGTGGAGGGACCCAGTGGGAGCAGGGGAAGGACTCCTCTCCTGGGTAGCAGCAGAAACAACAGCTGACCATAACTCCCATTCCCTGTCCCCCTGCACTGCTGGGGGGAAGGAAGGAGGGGTGTGGGGAAGGTGTTTTTAAGACTTTTTTATTTCTTACTCTTTGGCTCTTCTCCTCGTAGTAATAAATTTAAGTAATAGCCCCACTTTGAGTTTTGCCTGTGTAGGTAATCATTAACTGACCTCTGCCAGCTCTTATCTCAGCTCATGAATCCTTCGCTGTTTTTTTTCTCTCCTCTGTCCAGTTGCAGAGGAGAGTGAGAGGGAGGCTTTAGTGGGTACCTGGCCAGGGTCAACCCACTACGCTAAAGAAGGAGGGAATGGGGATAAAATGGAAGCCATGTAGAAGTCGGATGTGGCTACAGCATGAAGCAGTTTGTACATCTGAGTGATCAGCTGATTGCTGACACAGCCCTGGCTGGGTTTTAGTGTCCTCCAGCCAGCTGAGCCCAGTGCAGGAGCTCTTCCAACATCTGCTCCCCGCTGCTCATCCTCGTCCACCCTGACCAGGCTGAAAAACAGCTCATTGCATCTGGGAGAGGGTTGTTCCAGGGGTGGGGGCGCTGGCAGAGCTCATGTGGCATGGGCATATTGTTCTAGGCAAGTGGGACATGAGGAGGTGACTTTCTCTGCCCAGGGCAGCCTGGGTGGGCAGCCCTGTTCAGTGGGTGGGAATGCCATGCCTTCCACCAAAACTGTGGAATGATTCTCTTTTGCTGCTGAGCTGGCCTGGCAGGACAGCTTCCATCAATTAAAGCCAGATGTTTCGTTTAGGAGAGCTGTGCTTTGACTACTGGTAACTATTTGTAAGAAACTTAGATCAAATTTATGTTCAGGTTTAAGTCTGCAAAGTTCTTAAAAAAAAGAAATATAAAAGAGAGGAAGCCTTCAGCTCCTCTGATTGTCCTGGTTGGGCAGTTTCCTTTGTCAAGTGTCCTTCCATCTTGTTTCTTCTTTAAAGGTATCTGTTTTCTCTGGCAAACTGAGAAGAGCATGGCTTTCTCCCTCCATGTCCCCCAAAATTTCCATTCTTTTCCTTGGTGCTTGGGGACATAGGTTAGTGGTGGCCTTGGCCGTGCTGGGGGATGGTTGGACTCAATGCTCTTAGAGAGCTTTTCCAATCTAAATTATTCTGTGGTTTTTCTCTGATGCTGCTCTCACCCACCCCGGTGTCATTCTATGATTGCTTCCCTGGCACAGGGATGTTCTGCCCATCTATGCTTTTAATTCCATTTATTCATGACTCAGTTCCTCGGTGGGCAACATTTAAATTGTGACCAATGCACCCAGCTCTCCTCCTTTAGTCTCACAGGGAGCCTGGAATTTCACAAATGTCCACCATGTTTTCCACCTTGCATGCTTATGATAGAAAATATCTTGGAAGTAACATGTGTGGCTCATGCTCCAAATCAGAACAGGTTGGAGCAACCTGGTCTAGTGGAAATGTCCCTGCCCAAGGCATGGCGTGGGACAAGATGTTCCATTCCAACCCAATCCAGTCTGGGATTCCATGATTCCTGCTTTTGCAACCTGAATGACCTGATGGGGTCTGGACAGTCATGCTCTGCAGAAGCATCACTTCATGTCAGGGTAATCCCTGTTCCATCTCTGTGTCCCCCCCACCGTGTCTCGTGCCATGTCCTGCTACACCTCCTCCCCCCCAGCACCCGGAGCCACGTTTGTGTGAATGTTGTCACTTAACTGCCTCTGACAGCTCTTCCTGCGTTTCCCCGTTGTTAAAGGGAACGTTCTCTCCCGTAGCCCTGATAACTGGGAATAAATCAAGGCTTTATTGTGCCCAGTTAATAGAATGTATCAATGAGCCCAGAGTGGTTCCTGTGGATAGAAGCATAATTCCGAACACGGATATTCATCGATACAGCGGGTGTTCAGTCACCCGAGCGTGGACAAGAAAATTACCAGGTTTAAATTACTTTCTGAAACTCAAGTTTCTTGGCTGGGCAGCTTCCCACCCTACATAAACAACGAGCTCAGGCACACGTTATAGCTCTAATGACTTTACAGGAGTTTTCCATTAAACTGCTTGATATTGCATAATCTACATTCTCTACTTGATTTATGTCTGTCCCCCCTAATTTCCCTTTGAGAAACGGTGGCCTGAGGTTATGCCTGAATTCTGAGAGGACGGGGCGGGGAAGGAGAGGAGAAAAGCCATTGAAGCTGCTGGCTGATGACGAAGGAATATGGTACCAAATCAAGTTCAAATAGATAAAACGTGATCCAATTTCATTGCTCCAGTAAATCCTATTAGCATTTTCCATTACATTTTGTAAGGCAAATACTGATTTATAGATTATAATATTGAACCCTGCTTTGAATGAACCAGTGCCTGGATTTAATATGTCATCTGAAAACTGGTCTGAAACTCTCCATGTGCTACTGTCACTCCACTGATTCTCTTCTGCTCTATTAGTGTCATGCTTAAAAATATTGAAGGCAGCTGCTAAATCCTGGAATTTCCAGAAGAGCTGAGACCATGCTGAGAGACTGAAGGATGGAATGTGTGCATCAGGAAAATTTTAATCCATTTAAAACTGTTAGCTATCTAAATAAATAGCAAATGTGGGTTTTAAAGTGGAGTGGTATTGCAAGACTCCCTTTTTTTTTAAAGGTAATTTGTGCTAAGGGTTTGCTTTGCTGTAACTGTTCTTCGGACAGCTCTGTTAGAGCTGCATCTTTCATTAGAGTTCCTGTGCTGGGGGAGCCCAACTGGTGCTGGGAATACCGGAGAGCTCTGGGCCTGTTGGGTCTGTTGGTTTGGATCCCTTGGGGTGTTCCTGGCAGCACAGGAGGGAGGACAGGGCTTCATTTCGGGGGCAGAATTCCCAAGCAGTTTTTTGCCATAAGTTGCTTTGAAGGAAACAATGTCTCCTGCAGCCCAGGTTCAAGCTGCAGCAGTTCTCCTGTCTCCCATGTGCCATGAAGAGAAAGCTCATCTGAAACATTTTGCAGGCAGTAAGTACAAAGAATACAAAGAAAACTCAAAGTATTCCAGGTACTGAGCCTTGTCTGCTTGCAGCAGCATCTCTTTGCATGGGTATTTTCCATTAGGCCTTGAGAATATTGAGAAAAGGAATTGGAAGTGGATACATGGTATGATAACCTGCATTAACCGTGTGAGCTGTGCTCCTGAATCCACAGTGCCAGCAGGTGTTTGCCCGGTCCCTCCATAAGGCACCTCCAGCAATGGCAGCAAACTCTCCTCAGTCACAGTCCTTAACTGGACATTTGTCACAGTGTCTAATGTGACTCTGTCTCACAGAATCACAGCCCCATTCCTCACCTGTCCCCTGGGGAATGGAGATCCTTCAGTCTATTCTCAGACAGTGAACCTGTGAGCCCCTTGTTCACCTTCCTGTGTTCACCGCATCTTTAAATCTTAAACTAACACACCAGGTGAGGTGTTGTGTTGCCAAGGATGGGGAAGGATTATTTTTGCTGCCTGTTTGTATGGCCTCAAGCTGTGCCAGGGGAGGTTCAGGTTGGACCTCAGGAGGAATTTCTTCCTGGAAAGGCTGGTCAGGTGTTGGAAGGGGCTGCCTAGGGAGGTGGGGGAGTCCCCATCTCTGCAGGTGTCCAGGGAGTGACTGGTTGTGGTACTCAGTGTTCTGGGCTGGGGGACAAGGTGGGGATTGGGCGTAGGCTGGACTCAATGCTCTGGGAGGGCTTTTCTGACCTCAGTGATTCTGTGATTCCATATACCTGGCTCTAGGCACTTGTCTTCCCTCTGACAGCAGCACCCTTGGGGGGAAGGGGTTTACCCCCAGCAGTCCCAGTCACCCTCTGCAGAATGTCCATCTTGTCACCTCACTGAACTCACGGGTGTTTAACTTGTTCCTGTTTGGTTTTGTCCAGTTCTCAGACCACTTGTTCCATTTATCTGGATTATTCCAGGGTTCTCATCTCTGATAATGATGTTAACAGACCCACTGCCTCTTCCAGCATTGGGCCCAGGACTGGTGCCCAGCTGAGCAGATGGGACAGCAGAGCCCTGAGCACAGTCTTACAGACAAAGGGTCCTCACCTAAGGCAGCTTTCAGCCAAGCCCAGCTTGTTTGTGCGTGGGGGACGTGGTCAAACAGCGTCTGCTGCTGTTCCCTGCTCCGGGCAGGATCTGCTGACCTGACATAATCTATTCTTAACCAGCCAGTTGGCAGTTGCTCATCTCCTTGTTATCTTCCAGGTGCTCTCACACCTTCTATTGCTTGGCCAGTGTTTTTATGGGCATTGGAGAGAAATGGGCTGGAGTGCAACTCCCTGGCTCCTGGTGTGCTCTCCTTGCCTCAGAAAGGTTCACCAAGGCTGTGTTAGGTGCTCACCCCACACCTCAGGAATGACATTGCAGCTCTGCATTTGCTTAATCCAGCTTTTGGATATGTTTCTGAACCTCATTAGGCCAATTGAGTGTGTATCAGTTTGATTTATTCAAGTACTTGCTGCATTGTTCTTTCCTTGTCTTAACCTGAAATATAAACCCATGAATTGTGGTCATTTGATTTGTCACATTTTGTGTTTGGAATTATCCAGAGCAGTGTCAGTCCTCTGGGACTGGATTTTTGCGGAGCAGTGAGGCTGTTCAGAGATGCCTCCTGTACGCATCCCGTGCCCCTTCCTGCTGTGATGGTTTGACTAGGTATTTTGTACTGGGGAATTTTGCTAGCAGGAATGTGTGAGTTTCTGGTAGTGAATTTGAAGTGCTGTGTTTGTTTTCTCTTGGCCAGGTTGGGGCTGTGCAGAACAGCTCAGCTCATTAGCATTTCTTAGAAGTCGCCTTCCTGTTGCTATGGCACTTGGCATAACATTATGTGTAACACTCTGATTTTACTTTGAAATCGCACATACTGTACAAGCCACTCTGTCCTCATTAGATCTGTAACTTTAAACCTACTGGGGAGAACCATTCTTGGACTTCAGTGCTTGTTGGGGCTCCTCAGATCTGGACACGTTGCTGTGACGTTGTTTTCCCAGTAAGTGTCTTGCTATGAACTGTTCCTGACCTAGGAAAAACATTTTCTTGGCAAGGTTTTGGGTTTGGATTCAAGAAAGAAAATTGCCTTGGTTAAATTATTAAACTATTACATATAAAGGCAATGCCCACATATTTTCTGAAGGTCTGTCCTCCTCTGCTTTGGCAGCAAGTCTAAAATTGCTCAGAGCAATTTAGTTTTAATTTCCACTTTCTTCTAATATAAAGAGGGGAGGAAGCTTCTCTTGAAGCATAAATCAATAACTCTGATTCTTTCAATTTTTAATAGCCACAGATGTGCAGCTCCATATTTATATCCCTGACTAAATTTGGGAGTGTGGGGTTATGGTCAGCATTAGCTTTGGGAGCCCAGGAGTAATTTTTATTAAGAAATCAGTGAATCTACATAAATTTATTTTCATTCATAAGTGCAACACCTTTTTTTCTTGAAACTACATGGAAAATGTATGGAACAGTTGTAGGTGTTTCTGTGGCTCCTTGTTTTTGCCATGTTTATTGTTAAGCAGCCTGGGAAGAACATGGTTGCTCCACCAGAAGTTCCCAGTCATGACTGTGGTTGGCATGCTGCATCTCACAGCCTCAGAGGACTTGAAATTTAATCCCAAATGTTTTATCTTGGTGGGAAAACAGCATCATGTAGGTCAGTCTCTCTTTAATCAAAACATATTTCCCAATATTGTAACTGCAGAGAGCAATTTGCAGGTACTGACTGAGCAGCCACAATTCCCACTGGCTGTTTGGAGAGATCCATGTGGAGTATAGGAAGACTGAACTTGGCAATGGCCTTCTGAAGTGCCAAAATCACCCTTTGAAAAGCTAAAAGTGCTCCAGTGTGTGGTTTCACTGCCTTCGGGGAAACATGCTTTCCTAAAGGTTATGTTTTTCTCAGGTTGCCTTTCAAAAATGGGATTTTTTGGCTTCCAAGTCACCCTGGGGACTCCTATAAATCTGAGTCCTGGTTCCTATTTGGTTCTGTTACTGGGTCAGTGGGGTTTAGTGCAGTGTGAGCTCTCCAGAATGTGGTGCTGCTCTGTGTGAGCTGGCTTGGTCTGGGATGTGTTGGTGAGGGGATGCTGGTGCACACCAAGGACTTGGATCCTGGGGCAGAGGCTTCAGGTGCAAGAGGTGACCTGGCCTGTCTAAGCTGTGCCCAAGGCATGACTTCAGCCTGCTGTATTTGCCACAAATTTCCTGCTTTTCTGTGGGAGGGTGCTATGAGGATTGGTCCCCTTTCAGTTTGGGTTTTCATTCCCCAGGTCTACCTGCTGAAGACCTGGGGAAGAGATAGTGTCCTGCCTTTACTCCTTTTGATCTGAAACCCATTGCAAAAGATCAAACTCAGAGTTGTGTGGGTCCCTTCCAGCTCAGAATATTCAGTGATTTTGAACAGGGGAATAGCCCTGTTCCCCACGGTGCTGCTGGGGGACTATGGCCTGACTTCTCGAAGGATGCACTGACAGTCTGCAACACAGGCAGATCAGGAGGGAGGGGTGTGTGGAGGTTTGTGTATCAGCCCAGCAAGACCATCTCCTGACTGGTTTTTCCTGTTATTGTTCAATATTAACCTAATTCTAACAATGGGATTCTCTGTTGTGCAGATGTTCAGGCTCAGCAGTTATAACTTTTCCATTTGAGATACTACTGCAATTAAAATCTTGTAGGAAGGCTGCCAGAGAATGATGGAGGGGCCAGTTTTCCTACAGCACATCTAGCACAGCTGGGAGGAGAGAACACTGGAATTAGTTTCTGTGTTGGTGGGTTGAGTGATGAGAACACAGAGCTCACTCAGCTGAAGGAGATGAGGTGTTTGCACAGCCCATATGAGAACTTTGATCATGATTTAAGTCAGTATCAGCAGAGTTGGGTTTGGGTCCGGACATCCAGACCAGGGGCTGCCAACCGAATATTCGAGGTGAAAGCAATGCAAATAACAACAGAAGTTTTGCATAAGATAAAGATCTTTGTAGAATTTCTGCTGTCCTGTAAAATGGAGGTTTTGCTCACACACAAAGTAATTAATCAGGGTTTACTTTGGAGGGTGTTGTTATTTTTGGTCAACATTAGGATTGAAATCTTATTTACTTAATTTGCAGAGTATTCTCATCACTGAGACCACTCAAAGGAGTCATGATGTCCTATCTCATGGCAACAGTTGATGAAAAACAACTTACACCAATTCAATAAAAACTGGTCTTATTACTATAGCCACCTTAGTTGGTTGGGTGAGGAAAGGATGTAGTTGGTTTGAAGAAAGTATTTCCCTCTGCTGGTGGGGAGAGAAGCCTCTTGTAAATGTAATGTTTGTCATGCTATATCCTTCATGTATTTTTTATTAACATTTCAGAAGTCAGATTAAAACAATATAGTTCAAGTTTGTGACTCGAGTGCAATTTGGCTCCTAAATTAATATTGATTTCTTTTGGGGGTGTGATGGTTTGTGCTGAGGTTCCGAAAACTGCTGTGTGGTTACCACATATTTCTGAAAAATGCTGCTCATATTGAAGCATGACAAAATTGATTATACTGTTCCTCCACATCGGTGGCATTTGTGCCAACACAGCAGAGCATCGGGGGCTTTGGCAGCACAGAATGAAGGCTCGTGTTTGAAGGAGTTGGAGCATTAGTACTCAAGATCTCTCTCCAACAGATAAGGAGGATGTTTTTCATCTTCTCAGAAATTCTCTGCTTAACTCTGCCAAGTGATTTGAATTGGAGGGGGTGGTGGGGCTGCACATGCCGTGCTTGCCGTGGTGCAGGGCAGGTGTGCTGGGACTGCAGCCAGGCAAGGCAGTGGCTTCTGCTCTCCAGCAGCACCTCAGGTTGGCCAGTGGCAGCTGAGGCTGCAGGACAGGGAAGGGAAGCAGCTTCAGTCCTTCTGTGGGAGAGGAGATGATACTCTAGTTAACACCAGCATTCCTACTGCAAAGGAAAATTAAGAGTTTAAGCCACAAAAACCACCTCAAGTTTTTTTGCTATGGTAGTGTCTCCAAAACTGATCTCCGAACCACAGTAAGAAGAGCTCAAACTTTGCCAGGGAAGTTCAGGTTGGACATCAGGAGGAATTTCTTCCTGGAAAGGGTGGTCAGGCATTGGAAGGGGCTGCCCAGGGAGGTGGTGGAGTCCCCATCCCTGGAGGTGTCCAAGAAATGACTGGACGTGGCACTCAGTGCTCTGGGCTGGGTGACAAGGTGGGGATCGAGCACAGGTTGGACTTGATGATCCTGGAGGTCTTTTTCAATCTCACTGATTCTGCGATTCTGTGAAATAATGGAGCACTCATGACATGCTTTCTAAAATCAGTGAAAAATGTTGTGATCAAATATATTATTGATGGGTTTTACGAAGACGCTGGTGTGAAGCTTTCAGACCATTGTTGGTGAAAGGGTAGGACCAGCTCATGAATAAATGGACAAAAAAAATTAATGAAAGGGTTTTTTAATAGTTTTTATCTACTTTTCTACTCTTGATGTCATGTTAAGGCCAAAATAAGGTTACAGTAAGATTGTGGACACCTCTGTGTATCCATCTCTGGTGAAGCTGCCTTTGTTGCAGCTCCTTCTCCTGGCCCCAGCAGGGGGAACATGCTCCTCTCCATGGGTATGGCTCCCCAAAGGGTCAGCATGCAGGTCCTGTCATCTTCAGAGGTGCTGGAATTTCACACCTGCAGGTGGGTGTTAACCCCCCAGTCTGATGGGATGCTAAGCCAGGGAGTGGCTGAAGAAAAGCCCTCCTGGGAAGCCAATCCTGCCTGGGGTGGATGCTTTCTCCCACTGCCAGCTTCTCCAGGTGATCCCACTCTGAACACCAGCTAAAATAAAGTTTGGGAAAATTGAAGCTTTAATAGAAGATGAGTCATCTTTAAAGAGCTCCTGTGTTTCAAGAAGCAATTTGGAGTGTTCAGCAGGCTGTATGAGACTCCAGGCTGTGTGAGACTCCAGGTAGAAGACAAAATTAATGGAGAGCTCTCCAGCTTCTGTGAGTGTTCACTTGCCCAGATCACTCTTCAGCAAAAACAATTACTTAAAGCATTTCTCCTAATAGTCAACACACTGTAAAGCAATATTTCTCCTAGTAATTGTATTATTCCTTATTGCTTGAGCCAAGACTGAGTCTTCTTTGTCCCTTGCAGTGCCTTTGAGCTGACAGTCAAAGGGGTTCCAAGAGAGCTGGTGACACCAAGTGGTATCTTGGGAAGACAAGTCTGAACAATGGGTCAGTCTTGTGAAACTCTCCATCCCTTGATTATTTGTTAAATTTTTTTTCCTAGTAATTGCAGTTTGAAATGGTTGTGCAAAAGGAATGTGCTTTGCACGGCTTGTGAGTGTGTGGCACAGTGTGACCCCACGTGGGACAGTCCATGTTGGTACAACCTGGTTTTCCCTGCTGACATAGCTAAATGAGATTTAATATCTCCTGGGGGGGGTTGGCTGGTGTTAGCAAGTGTGTGGTGAAGGCAGCAGTTTGGAGCTAAGGCAGCTTGAGAAGCTCTATTTTGCTTTTCTAGTTTCAACCAAAGCAGTGCTGTTAACACAAAGAAAGGAAAAATTACCAACATCACTTTTCAGGCTTTATAATTCATAAAGCTGGTTCTCTTCATGCTTTCTGCCTCTTCTCAAACAAAAACAAACTGTTTTGAGGCTGAAGTGACCTTTTCTGGACCTTAATGCTGCAGAGCAAACAAAAGGTTTTGTGATGGAAGTTTGTGCCTCGCAGGCACAGCCAGACTCTGAGACACTTCCAAAGACAGGGAACATCATGGACTGTTGATTTGGCACCTGTTGCACAAAGATCACGATAGTGGTAGACTAAAGAATGCAGTTCACAAAGTTGGAAAAACTCACTTAAAATGCGCCATCTCCAGTTTGTTTGGAAAAAATTCTGTATAATATCAGATATATCAAAATCCAGGTGCTCAGCTGCTTCTGCACCTGGTGGGACTGATGGCAAAAAGAGAGTCTGGAGAAAGAGAACAAATCAGGAATTTCTTTTCAAAGCAGCAGTTTCCTTAAGTGAGGAATACCCAGTATTTGAGGTTTCCCATGTAAAGCATCTGCATCCCAGTGTTGACTTGTGATCTGTTGTCTCTTTTTGAGGAATGCGTGACATTCTTTGGAAATGAGGAGTTGTCACAAGAACACTGAACAATCCACTGGGACAAACTGGGAAGCCCTGGATGTTGCTGGTGTTCACCAGTGGCTCAGCTTTCCCCCAGCTCAGCATCACGTGTGCTTTGTTTTCAGCCCTGATCTCAGAATAGAAGGTGACCTCAATACCTTCATTGTACCCCGCTCATTGGCTTTTACCTGTTTCAATACGACAAAACAGAGGAGCAACAGATTACTTTATGTGGACAATCTTATAAGTGAATACGGACCGGAGAGAGGGGGAGAAGGATAGACCCTTGAGGTGCATTTTCTTCAATGAAATACTTTTCTCAGGGCCAGCTGGTTTTTTGGTGCCACGAGGGTGCAGGTTGTGTGTTTAGGGAGAAGTCCAAAGCAGGTGTCTGTGTTTGAGCCAAGATGCCCAAGGAAGCCCCATGTGGTCCTTGGCCATGCAGTGATGGAGGGTTTGCACAGGTATTTTGGGTGTGCTGTGGCATGCAGAAGCCGCCTCTCCCTGTCCCATGGAGCTGCCAACTGAAACCATGGACACAGATGGAGCCTCTAAGAGAAAAATGTCACTCAGAGTAAACAAGTTCCTTTTTAAATTAATATGGCTGTACCTACTCTCCCCTTTGGGCTTGCAGGAGGTCTGGGGAGCCCCTGTCAGAGTTACACTGAGTTGGAATTTTATGATTTTAATTCTAAAACTTGTTTTCAATGATGTGAACTTTTCTGAGAGCATTTGAAAGCAGCCAGGATTTCTGGGGCTTTATTGCTTTTAGTCAGAACTCCCTGTGGAGGTGACTAGTCTTTGTCACCTCTCGGTGTCCACAGTCCTGTTTCCATCAGCTCACATCTGCTGCTATTACTGAGGAGGGGGGAACCAAACCCTCCCTTTATGTAAACTTCACTTCTTTTTAATCCAGAGCAATAGCTTGGAGACCTTTCATGGCTCGTTCTCATTCTTCATGAGCTACATATGTACATGAGCTCCAACACACTGTCAGTGAACAGGGGTTTTCAATCAAAAAGCCTGTCAGGAAAGCTGATTCACTAACAAGAAAGCTGTCAAGCTGTGACAGCTGCTGTCTTTGCAACCCCAAACAATCTGTTCAGTGCTAACTCTGACTTATGCTTCCATTTATTATACAGCAGTAATGAGTTCTGGCCTTGGAAACAGCATTTTGGGGAGCTCACCTGGCTTCTTTGGTATGGATGTGGATATAGCAAATCAGAGCCCAGGTGGACAGGATAAGTTGGCTGCAAAAAAGTTCTACTTCTGTCTTTTGAGTTCTTTTTTTAAATTCCAGTTCCAGTCCTTACCTCAATTTTTGTAGTTAAGCATCAACCTGGAGATTTCATTACTGTTGTAACATAAGAAGATTAGCATTTCTTATTTTCCCTATTGTATTGAAGACTGGCTTATAATCTTAAAGACAACACCAGGATCCACAGAAATGAGGAAAGGAATTGGTTCTGATGCTTAATTATTCCAGGATCTCAGAGCCTACAAAAATTCCACGCAGAGAAGGAACTGAGGAGTCAGGCTGGTGCTGCTGTCCAGATCCAGTATGCAAGTTGTCAACCTCTTCTTCTAAAATAAAAAGGGAAAGAGCACCTTTACAGTCTCCTTAAGCAACTTCTTCCTGCAGTATCTTACCAGCCTTAAATCTTGCTTCAATGCTTGCCTGGGAGAAGGGAAGAGCTGATCCCTTTTTCCTCCTGTCTTGCACATTTAGTGTTGCAATACATCCCTAGTAAATCCTTTTCCAGCTCTACTAATCCCAGTTCCTTCTGTTTTCCTGAACTTTTGGCACTCGTTGAACCCCCAGTAGTGCCTGGCCGTAAAGCAGTGGTTTGTTCTAGATAACACATCTATTGTGCATTTCTGGGCTAATTGTCATCTTAAGTCATCAGGTGAGGACCATAAACTTCATCAAATACCTACATGAAGCAAATGAAGAGGAAACTGTTATTTTTGAGACCTTAGAAAGGCTGGGCAGGGTCCTGACACTGAGCCCCTGGTGTCTGATGCTCAGAGGGGTCTGTCTAGCAGTCTGCATGTCCCCAGACGTGTGCGAGAGCTGTAGCAAGATGTGGTTGTACCTGAGGGAGACCCTGAGGAGGGCAACAGCCACTGTGAGTTCATCAACAACACTTCACATTGTCTCACTAATTCCCATTTATCACAGGGTAAGGCAGGAGATGTCACACGTTTTTGGGGTGTGGTGCTTACAGGTGCAAGTGGGAGAAACACGGATGAGAAAAAAATGTCTATGGGGAGGATTTGAAATTAGTTAGAAAGTTGTCCCCCAAAGGCTCTGTGTCAGGGACGTGGGTCCCCAGAGCTGGGTCCTGTGCTCAGGTGTGTGATTGGTGACCTGCTGGGGCCAGGCTGCAGGTGGTGGCACAGCAAGGCACCACTGTGGGCATTTGGGGGTCTGGGCACCAGTCAGGGGGAACTGAGCACAGGGCCACTTCTCCATTCTGGGAAGGTGCCTATGGAGTGGTTTCTCCCTCCCTTTGGTGTCTCCATCCTGCCTTACCTACTCTTGTGCTTTGGCTCCTGTCCATGCTCTGCAGAGACCGAAGCAGGTCTCTGCCTGCATTTCTGACCTACTGTGAGGGATTTTGCATTTTTGTTCCAAACTTTCTTTCCTTGGAAAACTACCAGCTTCCTTTAATTCATTTTCCCCTCAGCTTTACTGCCAGAAGATCTACTTAGTAATTCCTGGAATTTGTTGAAGTCCATTGCTTTTATCTTCCTTAGAGGGAGAGAAACAGCAAAGCAAAAGCGCTCGTATTTGTTCACACCCAGGCTCCCAGCCAGCTCTTCCTTCTGGATTGGCACCAGCTGTATGACAGCATCCCCCTCCCTCCTCCTCACTCCTCAGTACTACTCCACAATGTGGATTCTCATTTTTCCCCTTTAGTCCCCCCCCACACTGTCTCCCCTGACACAGCTGAAGGGAGCAGGGGATCATCCCCCCAGCAGGGGCCAGGGGCTGCTTCCAGGCAGGTGTGTGGCCAAAGGGGTTCAGTGTGTCAGTGCTCACACACAAATATTTGTCCATGTAGTGCACACAGGGATCCCAGGTCATCTGAGGAATGTGCCAGTTCCTGGCTGGAGCTGCTCACCCGTCCTTGGATGCTGCTTGAGGAAAGGGTTTGTGTTCCCACGCTAGAGCAACTCCTTTAATAGGGGATAAAAATACATTTACAGGGCTGCATTCAAGGGAATATGAGGAGAAAAATGCTTTGTTGGAAAATAGAAGGATTAAATAGATGAAGCAGTGAGATAAAACCCAATGGACAGAGAAACAAAGCAGTTCTTCTAACTCGCCTTTCTTCTCCAGCTCCCTCGAGGTCTTTGTTTGCTTTGCTGGTTTTGGGAGGTTTCATTAAGTTTCTTCCTCTTATTTTTTTTTTTACCCCTTAAGTACCTGTAAAACATGTTGTTAAGATTTCATGTCTGCCAGACTATTATTTATTAAGTATTATTTTGTGTTGCTGATTTTTATGTTTTCCTCCCACATAACAATTACTCGTGGATTTTAAGTTTTCTCTCAACACCGGGAGGTTTTATATTCCAACCCAGAAATTGCACAGCAGCCAGGGATTTGGATGGTTATAATGCAATCCACTAGATGAAGCTGAGGGAGGGACATGTTTTGGGAAATTCATGTGCAGTGTGACAAGGCAGATCCTACACAGAGAGTGCTGGAGAATCCACTCGATTCCCGACAGTGCAAGGTATTTACACAGTTGTTTAACCAGCATCTAAAGTATAGTGTTTGTAAAGGGAAATCCTAAATGGGAAAGGGAAAGCTGAAGAAAGAGAGGGATTTGGATCTCAGATTGGGAAGAAATCCTTCCCTGTGAGGGTGGTGAGGCCCTGGCACAGGTTGCCCAGAGAAGCTGTGGCTGCCTCATCCCTGGAAGTGTCCAAGGCCAGGTTGGACGGGGCTTGGAGCAACCTGGGATAGTAGAAGGTGTCCCTGCCCATGGCAGGAGGTGGAACTGAATGAGCTTTAATATCCCTTCCAAGACAAACCACTCCAGGGTTCCATGAAAAGCATGTGAGAAATGCTGGGTTGCATATAGAACCAAATTCTCACCGATATCTTGTACGTTTGCATATAAAATTTATGTGCATGTACAAGTCAAGATCCCACTGAATCCGTGTGTTTTGATAAGTCATCAAGAAAAGATGGAATAAATGAACTTGTTAGTTTCTGAGCCCAGTGGTTGTTACAGGCATGTCTCTCAAATGTTTCTGCACAGCACAGAACTTTCTGACATGAAGAGCCATTTATTAAACCATTCCATTATTTTGGGAATAGGTAGGACTGTTGCACAGAATAAATTAGCAAAATTAAACAATCTAGATTGTCAAAAGCCCATCTTAATTATCTAAAGCACAAGTAATACTGTTTCATTTCTAAAGACTTGTTACTGTATTGGTAAAACACTGTGTACATATATCTAAATTAATGTATTTGAATATTGCTGATATCTGGTTTTCTGAGCAGCAGAACAGATCTGAAAACCCATTCTCTTACCTAAGTTTTTATCTTAACATCCTGGAAAGCAATTTCACTAACAAAAGCTGACATTAGGATACCAAATTAAAAGCTGATGAAAACTAGGACAATAAAAGACTTTCTTTTTTTTGACATTTACAATTAATGCCACAAAAATGTTAGTTTAATCAGACAATATGGGTGCTTACAAAGGTGAAATTGGAAGTTGCCAGCCCTGAATGCTCGCCTAAAAGTTAATAAATTCAGCTCGTAATCATTATGCACATGCTAGTTATAATAATTTACTGTCCATACCAAATCTTTATAAGCATTGTAATTAAATACAAAATGCACATTAGAATTATAATGAGTAATTAGGGCAACATAACTAATGTGCGTAAAAGTCCCAATGCTCATTAAAATGTAAAAAGGGGAAACCTGCTCTAGCTGGAGTTTTAGCATGTTCCCTGTTCCTGTGAATGACAGGAGTTGTTTTAACTGTTGCCTTAGGCATTTAAAAGCAAAATGAAACTACCTGGGAGGGGGGACCAGATTCAGCAGGACTTTGAGTCATTTCTGGATGGAACTTAAGTTGTAAAATTTAATTTTCCAGCACAAACGACTGAGTCACGTGAAGGTGTTGGAGAACAAAGATGTGCAGAATCAGAATCATAGAAAGGTTTGGGTTGTGAGGGACCTCAAAACTCATCTTGTTCCAGCCCCTGCCATGGGCAGGGACACCTTCCACTAGACCAGGTTGCTCCAAGCCCTGTCCAGCCTGGTCTTGCACACAGGGCTTTGTAGGGTGAGACCTGCGTGGGCCCCACCCAATGACACCAAACCCCTGGTGAGCCTGGTGACATCTGGCATCACCTCCAGTGTCTGTTGGGTCCAACTCTCCTCACTCACACACTTCTCCTGACAGATCCCTCATGTGGGGTACATAAATATGTATTTCTGGGAAATAATATGTATTTTGGCTCAAGCCCAGCCTTCCCTTCTGAGCCATCTCACACAGGGACAGACGTGAAGGGTGTTTGTGAAGCTCCAGTGCAGCCACGGCTCTGACACCCTCTCCAAAGAACCTTTCCCAGCAAAGCACTCAGAACAATTTGAGAAATTGATATTAAATAAATTCCAGTAATGTGTTTCCAAGTCAGAAATTAGGCATTTAAGAACCTTTCTCCGCAGGGTTGAACCATGGGAAAGGATTAAACAAGGATCCACTGAGGGAGACTAAACCTACAAACATAAACCACAGAAGCCCAGTGCTGCTGACAGACTTATAGTAATCATATTCTTTTCTCCATTATTTTATATAACCATTATTTAGGAGATATAAAAATGACAAATACCGTTAAAATTATTAGTCTTGCACAAGGTTTTCTTCTTAACATCACTGTTAGATTTGATTGCAGTGTCTCTGTCAGCCCCCTGACTTGTCTGGGATAATCCCCACCTTGGGAACTCAAGGGCGGGGGGGGCTTCACCCCCTTCCCTCCTCCTGCAGCCTCTGCCAGATTTCTCTCTCTCCTGATGCTCTGTACCTTTGAGACAAGGTGTTACTTTCTTGCTGGGTTGTTTATTATTGTTAATGATGAAGTGCTCAGACACAAGGCTGTGTCTGCAACACATTGGGAATCTCTTCCCACAGAACTTGTGGAGGGGAAACCCAGTGAAGGCTTTAGTTGTAGGAGTTTGAGGGGAACCTGGAGCTGGAGTCTCACCTGTCCCACACCTCAGGGGATGCCAACAGCTGCAGCTTGACTGACAGCAATAAAATCAGCTCCCAAATATCTCCTCAAATATGAGTCTTTTTGATTGCATAAAAAACCTACATTTATATATATATATATATATATATAATAGTGATGACCTGAGAATCTGTCCCAGGAGTTTGTCTCTTCCTTTTCCAAAGCAGACCTTGGCAGTGAGAGCAGCAGGTTTTAGGTGTGTGATTTCAGTTGGAGTATCTCAGTCTTCCACCCCATGGCAGCAGGTGGGCCTGGCGGACTTTTGGCTCAGCTCATTACTAATCAGTGCTGCAGGAACACACCTGTATCAGACTAAACACAATAAAATAACCTGACAGTGATAAATCCAAGAGGATGGTGCCTCCAAGCGATCCCCAGGTTGTGCTTCCGTACCTGTATTAACCAGGGATTTCCTGGAGCAGGGAACATTGGTTTTAATTCTTATTCTGAAGAAACAGAATCTGAAATCCCTCTGAAAGCGAGATCTAAGAAAATGCCCTCTTTAGAAATTTTCCAGTAGTTTCCAGTCAGAAACCTCACCAGATAGCAAAGCCTGGAATTGTTGGTTGTAGCTTGGGATGCAGCTGGAATCCCTTCCCAGCTGCACTGGGAGCACAGGGCTTGGGGCTCCTGCCTGAAGAAGGAGCAGCAAGCTGTACATTTTTATGCATCATTTCATTTTAAAACATATTGTCAGTGATGTTCTGCATTATGTAAAAAGAATCCAACCATCTAAAGCAAAAAAAAAAAAAGAAAAAAAAAAAAAAACCAAAAAAAAAACTCAAAACCCCCCCACAAAAACCTAAAAAACACACAGAACACCAAGCAAAAGGTGAGTAGAGGTAGCATGAAGATGGTATGTTCTAGAAAAAAATCCTTTGTACACTACTCAGGCCTTTGCTTGTCTCCAATTTGCTCTTCCAGTGGTCACATCTCTCGTACAACTTGAGTGAAAGAGTGGGAATGCATTACATGTCCCTGTTATTTTTATGGAGTAACAAAACCAACTGTATTTTTTCTTATGCACATTATGCAGAAGTAGTCCTGCAAATTGCTTGAACGCTTACTATCTCCTGGAAATTTGAATGTTAACAGTTGAAAATTAATGAGTTTCTGGGTTGTTTTGTTGTAATCATCAGATGTGTGATGAGGGAACCTGCTTATCAATGTTTTGTCATAGACCTGATGCTTCTTTAGTGGCAGGTTTGCGTAAAATACTCAGATCTCTTAAATTGTGTCAGAAATGAGGGGTTTGGCTGTTTAAAGAAACACCATCAAAGGTATTGGCAAAAGCAGATTTAATTTGGATTTGTGAAAATGTGACTTTACAGAGTTGGGTGTCAAGAGTCGCTCTGTTACTGCGCAGTGTAAAGCACACACAGGAAGATCTGATCAGAAGACGTTTGGAATGATTTACAAGAAGCTGGGAATGCAAAAGCGAGTGCAAAGGGTATGGGTGCAAAGATAACACTGCCAAAGGGTTTAGCAGCACTGAATCACTGAGCACTTTAACATTTACAAAGAGATTTGATAGGTTTGCTGTAGTTATAAAAATGCCTTACCTCTGGATTTGGGACAGGAACATTCATCCCAGAATCAATTCCCATGCATGGGGGTAAAGCCCTATGTGCTCCTGTTTCCAGGTGTGTAAAGGCACCCACTGAAAATCCTCCTCTGTTGGTTCTTACTGTTCCCACCCGTATCATGGACGAGCTCCTGGTGGGATCAGGGAGTGTCTCAGGCTCCACTGGGACAGTCAAGTGATGTTTCAGCACTCAGGTGGTTCAGTCAAGGTTTATCAGGAGCTTCTGAGATCAGGTCTGAAGAGGGGGTGGGGATGCACCATGACAACGTAGACGATGAACAGTGGGTGAGATGGTGCAGGAAGCAGACGTGAGGCAATCAGAGCTCCACATGAACATAAACACCTTGAAGCAACATCTGGAAAACTGCTTGGGAAAAAGTAAACAGATTTTTATTTATAAGTTCTGTGTTTTGGTTTTTATAGTGTTTTGATGATGCACATAAATTATTGTATCAAACTAGAAAACATAAAAGAAATTCCAGGGGGGAGGCAGTTGTTCCCTTTGATAATCTCTTTCCTGAGGAATTTGCTGTGTTTTATTTTCAGCTCACTGTTGCCTTTTGCTGGCAACTGGAAAACCTGACAATGGCTTTTTATCTTTATTTGTATCTGTGGTTCTAAGCTCAAAATGTTCATTACTATTTATAGTGTTTAGTATTTAAAAAGACAAAATACGTTTACTAAAACAACGCTATATCCAGTGCAGTGCTGGGAGAGTCAGTTATGTGAGATTGATGGGTGGCTCATCATCCTGAAAGTTTATTTCTTAAATATGCAAAACAGGGACTCAAAGGCCACCTGAGCTCCGGGGTTTGTGTGCTGTTTGCAGGTGCCATGATGCAGGAGGTAAGAGGTGCTGGAACTGGGGACCCTGTGGCCTGGGCACTGCTGTACCCTCTCAGTGCCAGGAGGTCCTCAGCTGAGCCCAGTGGGAGCCTCCCAGTGCACCAGTGTTGGGGTTCCATGTGCTTCTTTCCAATTCCCAGCATTCACATACATCTTGTATGACACTAATGCTTACAGTTGTGGTTTACACTGAGTAACTGTTGGACAAGCAGCTTTTTTTCAGGATTGGATTGATATCTCTCCATATCTCAGCTGTGTTTTTACACCGAACACATAGGACAGATCTCAGAATCTGCGGTGTGGGGTAATTTTGACTCTGCTGGAAGCAAACGTGGTTGAATGTGAACGAAGCTGGAGACCACACGCGCCAGGCCGAGCGCGCCGAGGAGCAGCGGCACTGAATGATCTGCGTGTCCAGATGCCAACATCCATTTTACAATTCTTTTCTTTCAGTTGCCCCCACAATTCAGGAACTTAAATCCAGCGGTGTGGTGCTTGGAGGGAACGGCCTGATACGGTGCGAAGGTGCAGGAGTTCCTGCCCCGGTCTTTGAGTGGTACAGAGGAGAGAGGAAGTAAGTAGCCGGTGCTGCCGGGGCTGCCACCTGCCCGTGGGGACCAGGGTGGAAGAGAGAGGAGCCGCCAGGTTGGGGTTGTCCCCGTGGTGACAAGTCCAGCAGCCTGGCCTGCAATCAATGCCGAGCTCCAGCAGTGGGTACCTGGAAGCATTGGCTGTGCAGTACTGGGGGAGCAGCTCAGTAACCTCATGGTTGTATTTCCTGCTCTGGACACAGGCTGTGCTGGGCTCTGAGAGTGATAATTGCCATAATGAGCCTAACATTCAAATGTGCTTTAGTAATTACAGCCTCTTAAGTATAATTTAAAAAAAAAAGGCACTGAAAAAGCTTTGGGGTGGAGAGGTTGTTTAATGAACAAGACTTTCAACCAAATCTTCTTGTGTATGGATTTTCACCTAGTTGTGCCACTGGTGGTCTAGACCATGGGTCTGTATTCCACAGAGCTCTGCAGGTTACTGCATCCAAGAGTGGGTCCAGGGAGTGCTCCGTGCTTGAACCCTAAAAATGGATTCTGTGCTTTGGGTTTGTTTGCAGCCAGCTTCACTTCTAGGTTGTTAGTGTTATGGAATGGTAACAGGCATCTCTGTAGAGTCAGCTTTATTTTAAAACCAGCTCATTAAACAGGTAGATATTTTCCATTTTTAGTAGGACATTGGGTTTTTCAGCTCTTGGGTTGTCTAAGAGCTTATTTCTGGTAGGTTCTACTGTCGATCCAAAAGCAAGTGGATGTTGTCCCTTGTAACTGCGTGTCAAGCTTTTGGAACTTCCCAGCTTCCAAGTGTTGGGTTTCTCAGTTCAAACATCCCCCTAAACCTGGGAGCTGACAGAAGAATATTAATGACCCTTTTTCACGGAGAGCCATCTGTCAGCTCATTTCTCAGCTGCTCCCCTCCCTCAGCAGGAGCTGTTCCTCCTCCCCCTTCACTTTGCTGAGCAGTCGCAGCTTTGCACTTCACCCTATCCGAAAACATTCTCTAAAACCTGACCTTTATGTGACAGTAACTGGTTTTCCTCTGTTGGAGAAATTCAGCTGCATCCTGTTTGCACAGATGCCTGTTGTGTTGTGCCCATCCTGGGGGAAGTTGCAGCAGGAATATATTTTGTGTACAAAATATTTCAGCACAGTTTTAGCACTCCAGATTCAATCAGCCCTTTCCAGCGTGCTAATCACCTTTCTATTTATAACACTGACCAAATTCCTTTCCCATGAGTGCACTCACTGCCAAGGCCGCAGCAGGAAAAATGAAGCAGAGCATTTCAGGACACCAGAGTTGTGCTTCTGTCTCAGTTTCAGTTGGTGTTTCACCTCAGCAAGAACTCTACTGTCCTGTTGGGTCTTGCTGCTCAAATGTTGTGTTAAATCCAACACTCCATCCGTTTTAGGAGTTGGACTTTGATGATTCTTGTGGGTCCTTTCCAACTCAGGATATTTTATGAACTGTTGTTGGCAGATGAGTACAAAGGTGCTGGGGATCTCTGAACCCCCTTCATTTGCAGGAAGAAAGGAAATCCATACATGCTGTGTTTTCCTTCAGTACATCCCCTTTCCCTCTGGATAATGGGCAGCCAGCACAAGATGAGCCTTGGGCAGCTCAGTTATTGGTTTAATGCAAAGTTCTCAGAGGTAGCTCAGAGTAGGATCTACATTATCAGGCAGATAATTTGCAGCTGTACTTCAGGACTACATTTATCCCCTGGGAGTGCACACCCTGCTGTATTTTCTGTTAACAGAATAGAGAGAATCACATTTGCTTCAGATATTCTTGGACTGGGACTTGTGTTTTTGGACATTTGAAACCCTAAGTGTATGTTCAGTGTCTGAAACAAGCCTTTTGGGCCTGTAAACTGTATTGTTGTTACTTAGATTAATGTTAATCCAGACCCACCATTTCCAGACTCAAGGGATCATCTTATCACAAAATAGCCATTAAAGCTAAGCATAAAGGCTGTAACAGACTGCATTAAGTTAAAAATATTAGTTTTTGAGGCAAAGAGGCTAATTGTGCCTAATCACTGAGTTCTCTAGGGCTGCTGTTCAATAACTTTCTATAGGTGCTGGTGCCCTGGGTGGAGTGAGCTGGGAAGAGACAGAAAATTTAGGGGAGAAGTTAGTAAAAGCATCTTAAAATTATCATAGAAACATCAAATGGTTTGGGCTGGAAGGGATCTTAAACCTATTCAGTCCCACTCCTGCCATGGGCAGGGACACTTTTCGCTGGACCAGGCTGCTCCAAGCCCCGTCCAGCCAGGCCTTGGAAACTTCCAGGAATGGGGCACCTCCAGGGATGGGGCTTTATAAATGTGTGTGGCTTCTAAAACTGTAGCAGGATTCCCTGTGGAGAGGAGAATGACTTCACTGTGCCAACTCCAAAATCCACGTCTGCTCAGTGTGTTATGTTTAGGGTTACACAGAAATTAGATCTCAGACATTAAACAGCCACAGGGAAGAAACCCAAAAGTCACGTAAATAAAATATTAAAATATTAATTCCCTTTTCCTTCTTAAAGCAAACAAGACACACATTTGAAACAACAAAACTCATTATAATGGCTTAATGTATTATAATAAGGTGAAGGTATTCAAATTTGAAACCAAAGGCAGGTACCCCCGGGGGCTGGCACTGATGCATGAGCTCTGGATGTGTGGGAGTAATCTCTGGAATAAAAAGGAGATCACTCTTCCCTTTCTAACTGGTGAAAAGCCGAAAGGTGAAGGAACACGTGGGGTAGCTGCACACAACTTAAAATGCTGTACCAGGCTGGGAAAGAGCTCAGTGAAACCCAGACAAGTGATAAATGTGTGTTCAGTCAATAAACGAAGCCGAGCAGCTCACGGGAGCAATTAATTTAAAAGTAAAAACATCTGCTTCTCACAACTGCAAATGGAAACCCTCGGAACTGCTGAGTTTATGCAAACTAATGCCAGCTCCTCGCTCCATTAATTGCCTAGCTTATTGATATGCACATCTACCCAGTTCTATTTACTCCAGAACCTCCTCTCCTGGCCGCCAGCATCAGCCACTTCCAGCACGGATGTGGAGGGATGGTAATGTGGGAGAGGAAGAAAGGGCAGGATAAAGAGGAAAAGGGCTGTGAGCTGGCATCCACAGGCCTCATCCTCTCGGCAGCCTGGGGAGGCATATGTTATTTTTTTAACAAATGTCACCCCTTACAGGGCATGGGGCCAGCAAAATTTCCACCCCTGCAATGTTTTCTGGACCAAAAAAAAAGTTAGTTAAACCTTACGACTGTAAAATAGAGATGCTGTAGTTCAAATTGTGGTCATGGGCCAAAGGGGTGGAGATGGCTTGGAAAGAGCAGGTAGGAACCATGGAATCCCACACTGGTTTGGCTTGGGAGTGACCTCAAAACTCATCTCATGCCACCCCCTGCCATGAGCAGGGACGCCTTCCACTAGACCAGCTTGCTCCAAGCTCTGTCCAACCTGGCCTTGGACACTTCTAGAGGTGAGGCAGCCACAGCTTCTCTGGGCAGCCTGTGCCAAGGCTTCACCACCCTTCCAAAAAAGAACAAGCCATACCTGGACAAGGAGCCGTGATTCCAGTACCCCGAGTTTCCCTGGGAGAGAGGCAGGGATCAAACCCTGGAAGGCAGCAGAAAGGGATGGTGGCTATGGCTGTAGCTCCTGCCCTCCCACTGTCAGTGGGTGTGAACCACAGTGTGATGGGTGGGTTTGGGAGTGAAGGAGGCTCTTGGGATTGTCTGCATGAGAGGCAGGAAGCGAAGGGACATTGGTGGGTTTAGAAGAACATCCATGTTCATAAGCTGAATGGAGAAACCTCTGCCTTGCACAGGAAGAGATGAATCTTCCAACTGCAGTACTCACCCCAAACCAGGCACTTCAATCCCATTTCTTTTACATTTCATGCAAAAAACCGTGTGTGCCCATGGGATGTGCCATGTCCTCTCCCCAACCATGGGCTGGAGGAGCAGAGTCCTCTACACCAACACAAGCAGCACAGGGAAGAGAAGTCCCCATCAGTGAGCAGCCTGTAGTAATCCAGTGGGAAGAGAGGCACTCGCGTAATGATGAGGAGTGTTCAGCTCACAACATGCAGAAGTGCAATTAATAACAGCTTTTTGAAGGTTTTTAGACAGAAATGTAGAAGATTGCATTAATTCCCAGGATATACCATTATATCTTCCAATATAGCAGGCAAAAATTGTATTCTTAATCCAAAACTCTGCTCCTGATGGGAAACATAAGGAATTAAGAGTAATAACCATAGCGAGTTTTTTAATAACATGGTTACCCTTTTCATCTCCTTGTTGGATCAGACGTGATTTGCCTACAACACCACCATTTAAGTTGCACCAGCACCATCTTGGTGCACCAGCAATGATTCTGACATGGCTTTGGGAGCAATACCAAAACCACCTGCACAGTTCCTTTGAAATTTGGGATAGAGAGCTCAAAGCTGAGTGAAAAGAGCCCCGATTTAGCTTTTCCTGCTCTTGGTTCCCTGGTTCCTGCCCAGGTTGCTGACTCAGCACATGCTCCTAATTGAAAGTCTAACTTGCAGCCCTGTAAAACAAATTGTGGTCACAATCCCACAGTCACATTTCTGGCTCCTAATCCTCACCTTCCCTCAGCTGGTGGTGGGAAAGGAGACAACAAACTCCAGAGTCTGGAAAACACTCTTTGAAATACTTCTCTGCCCTAAAGAGAGTATTAAATTTTCAGTTGGATTTGCCCAGTTCACAATCTAAGCACTCCATCTGAGAGCTTCTGTCCCACACTCTGGCAAGGCAGGAGGGGATGTGGGTCTTTATTTTCTTTCATCTATAGGACACATAGGGAGCAGCAACTCTTCCCCTCAGTACCCCCAGCTCCAGCATTGCATGTGGCCTCTCCGATGTGGGAGTTTTGCTCAGCAGATGACACTGGCAGCTTGCTGCCAGTGGTGTCTGTAAAACAAGAAAAATAAAGAGATATTAAAAAAATAAATAAAATCTTCGTTATGGTATGTGAGTTATAGACATTTTCTTTTTGCCTTCTAGACTGATCAATGGTCAACAAGGAATCACTATTAAAAATTATAGTACAAGATCACTTCTTACTGTTACCAATGTGACAGAAGAGCACTTTGGCAACTATACATGTGTCGCTGTCAACAAGCTAGGGACGACCAATGCCAGCCTGCCTCTCAACCGTAAGTAACGTGGACATGTGGCCGATGGTCATGGGTGTTTGTTACACAGACATGGATTCAAAAGCCAAAAAGTAGTCGTGTGCTTTTCTCCCCTCTAAATACCATTGCGTTCCTCGGTACTGGAAATGATGCACCTGGTTGGTTATCCTGTGCTGCAGGAGGGTTTCTGCTTTGAAAGTGTTGGCACGTTTTGGGGGTATCAATGAGTTATGAGTCTATCAAAAAACTCACAGCTAAACCCAACCCGCCGTCAGGGGGTAGAGGCAGAATTGGCACAGCAACATCTTTCTGCTCAGAAGAGCAGTGACAGCTCCCTAAGGTACCACTGTAAACAAAGGTTAGAACTTTCCACAAGGAATTCCAACAAGGAATATCCTGAGCTGAAGAAGTGGGGTATGCTGGAGCTCTGCTCACACCTCGGTTTGCTGGTCGTTAGCCTCTGGTACAAGAAAGTCTCAAAGGACTTGAGGTGAAATCCTTTGGAAAAGACAATAAGCATTGTAAGAGGCAAAGCGTCAGGATTTTCAGCATGGAGGTTGCCTAAAATGGGTCTCAGATGTCCTCTTTGGAAGGTATTTTTGTCTGTGAATTGGTAGCATTTCACCTTTGTTGAATATTTAGCTTTCTGCTAATGGCATCCAAAGATGTTCAGAGCTGAGCTCTGGTGCTGAACTATCTGTTCTGATAGTGAATAAAACTGAAAGACAAAACTCAGAATATATCCTACATGTTTTTCTCCACATAAAGATACTCCATACTGAGCAAAAATGTACATGTTCAGTTGCTTAAATCCTACGGTTATTGCCTTCTAGCCATGAAACTTCCTTCTGAACATATTCCCTATATGATGTGTACTGTCAGGTTATTCTAAATTTCTGCAGAAAAGCTGTAATAGGCAGAAAACAGCACAGAGCCTTGGCTGCCATATATTTAATATTTGAGGAATCATTAACAAAGGGGGAACGACATTGCACTTACTTTAAACAGAAATGCAAGTGAAAACAAAGGAATATTATGCCAGAAGGAGATGGAATTTGGTGTATTTGTATTTACAATTCAGAGAAGGGAAAATGAAGGTCTGGCTTCATTTGAACAGAGCAGAGCTGAATCTGTCTCTGAGCTGCTGCCAGGATATTACCGGTCTTATATTGTGAGGGGCCATCCTTAAAAAGCACTTTGGGATGCAGAGGTTGAAAATGTCATATGAGTACCAAGTGCCTTGTTACAAATCATAAAAATAGGTGTTCTCCATCATGAAAGAGATGGGACATGTGAAGCAGAATGGTCTGAGAGAAAATGCTGAAATCTGGGTCTGATCATGACCTCAAGAAGGAAATTGGGGATGATGTTGGCTCAGAGGTTTGACTGAAAGACCAAGATGAAATGTCTTATTTTATACTGTGATTTTTTTTTTTTAATATAGTCAAAGAAAGGAGAGGTTTCTAAAGGTGGCAATCTAGATTTTGGTTGGGAATGAAAATCATTTGGTGGAGCTTTTTGTTGCTGATAATTTGCATTAATCTTATCTAGGAATATTATAGCTACAGAAAAAAAAATCACAGGGTATCAAGTTGTTAAATGTGGATTCCTTAATCCTTCAGAGAGAATTTTCTCTTGTGAAGCTCTACTTACATTTAATTTTTTTGGCAATGACAGCAGAACATATGTTCTGGTTCAGGTATGTGCAAGGGAACTGGGAGCAGTTCCTGGCTGGTTGCAACATTCAGCAGTCAAATGTAGGGTTAAGTGTAATTTGATCATCACGTTACTTGAAAGAAGTGTTAAAAATTAGAGTTTATGACTTATTTCAGTGTGCGTTTTAGTCTGCAATTGCATTGGGAAGATACAGTCTGAGGTGCAGTTTTGAGTACCACAATATAAGAAACATATGAAGCCATTAGAGAATGTCCAAAGGAGGGCAACAGAGATGGGGAAGGGCCCTGAGGGGAAGCCCTGTGAGGAACAGCTGAGGGCACTTGGGCTGTTCAGCTGGAGAAGAGGAGACTGAGGGGAGAGCTCATTGCAGTTACAACTTCCTGGGGAGGGGAAGAGGAGGGGCAGGCACTGATCTCTGCTCTGTGGGGACCAGGGACAGGACCCCAGGGAATGGCCTCAAGTTGTGTCAGGGCAGGTTTAGGTTGGATCTCAGAAAAAGGTTCTTCCCCCAGAGGGTGGTTGGGCACTGAACAGGCTCCCCAGGGCAGTGGTCACAGCACCAAGGCTGCCAGAGCTCCAGGAGCATTTGGATGATCCTCTGGGGCACCTGGTGTGACTCTTGGGGATGGGCCTGTGCAGGGCTGAGGGTTGGACTCAATGATCCTTGTGGGTCTCTTCCAGCTCAGCATATTCTGTGATTCTGTGAGATGCCCAAAGCACCAGAAGTGAAGCCCAGTCTCATGGGGCTCCCCAACCCTCCAGCATCCCTGGGGCAGGAGGAAAATCCCTCTCATCCTCCCAGCAGAATTTGGCTTTTCAGACACCCCAGCGATAAGGAGCAGCTGAGCACGTGGGTTACACATGGAGAAGCCACCTGTGGGAGACTGTGGTCACCTCAGTGGGGACACAACGCAGGGCTTCAGCCTTCAAATACAGAAGGTCAAGGGACAATGGACTTGGCAAAACACCACGTCCAAACCTGGTGTGTTAACACCCTCCTGTGATGCCAAGGTGGTTGGCAAAGCAGCGCCAGTGGCATGTAGCCCTGCTTTTCTAAGCTCTGCTTTAAATAGCATTCTCCCCGGCAAGCCCCAGCAGGAATCCGTGTGTCTAGGCTTGTGTGCTGGCACGATAAACGGGTCAGTGTCTGATTTAAGGATTCAGAGTTAATAACATGCATATTTTCAGGATTACCTCCATTTTCTGACTTCTGAGAGATATCAGGAATCTTCCACAATATCCTTTGCTGTTCAGCATTCCTGAAAACAAATGAAGAAGAGTGTTTCTGTAGGAAACAAGAAATTGCCAAGGAGTCATTTGAATTTTGCTAAAGGCTGTGTGGGCTGGTGGTGGGGGCGAACTGCTCCGGTGCTGCTCTCTGGAGCTGCAATTCTGGGAGCCTGAATTTGGGTTTGGCCTGGTGGGTTTGGCAGTGCTGGGTTAATGACTGGACTCGATAGCCTTAGAAGGCTTTTCCAACCAATATAATTCTATGATTGTATGAGCTGAGCAGGAAAATGCTGTCCTTGGGTTGCAGTTGAACGATGGGAAAGAGTGCTGTGCCCTGCTGGAAATGTTCACGCTAATGCCTAGAGGAGCAACAGCCGTGCGTACCTACATAGGATCACAGCATCCCAGGCTGGATTGGTTGGAAGGGACCTCAAAGCTCATCTCATCCCACCCCCTGGCATGGGCAGGGACACCTTCCATGAGATCAGGTTGCTCCAAGCCCTGTCCAGCCTGGCCTTGGATGCTTCCAGGGATGGATCAGCCACAGCTTCTCTGGGTAACCTGTGCCAGGGCCTATGGCAGTGATGGCCCTGCACCACTCTGAGCCCCGAATAAAGCAGCCATAACACAAAATAAGGGCTGATGCTCTGCTGCCCACACAAATTCATCTCTGGTCATTTTCTTGTGGGAATGGCAAGAAAAAATAAATCAGAGAAGGGTTGCAGCCTTCCTCCTGCAAGAGGAGGGAAGGTTTGAGTTCCTAGCATGCTCTCAGTTCCCACCAACAGAGCCCTCTGAATCGAGCCTGCTCCTGCAGTTCTAGGCAGGGATACAGTAGAGAGAGGGAAGGAGCGCAATCCCTACCAGACAGCAGGAGGAAGCACAGCTTGAAGTTTGGTTACTCCTCCATCGACAGGGACAAGGAACTGGACGTTGTTTAGAGCTACCGGTGTGGTCATTGCCTCTGTATTGTATTTGTAGTCGATGCGGAGGTCAGTGCTTGCAGGGTCACACCGCCAGCTCACTGCAAGGTTTAATGGAGTAGACTGAATACCCTGGGCAGATACCTTCCAAAATGACAGAAAAAACATTTAGTTTCCATAGGGGTGAAGGGAGAAGTCCCGTTTTACAGCCGCGTTCATCGCATTCGGTTTCAGAGGAGGCAATACCTTGTACTCCCACCGAAATCTGTACTGGGCTCAAAGCCAGACAATCTAGTGCCACAAGAAGGGACTAAAGGGATAACATGCCCCCCCCTCACATTAGCCACACTCTGCACTAGGGAAACACCAGCTTTTACATCTATAATTCAGCACACTTTTTTTAGCACAGTTTTATCTTAGGAAAAAACCCTACCTGGTATTTCAGCATATCCACATTGTAATAGGTGGCTTGCGGTTTCTGTTCCGATACCTTCTTTAGGTGAGTCATCAGATTTGGCATGTTGACCCAGAACTCCTTCGAGTTGGTGTCACTCTGCACGCTGTCACTGCACAGAGAGAGAGTTAACCCTTTACAGAACCTGCCTTGGCAGGAGAAAGCTGTTCTACAAAGCACATGGGACAGCAGCCACCAGCTGTGACTGCACTCAACCCCACATCTATGGGAATACTGGCTGTCTCCCACACACCTCTGGCTTGCCCTCAGCTGCCTCCAGGGAGGCACAGCAGATGTAACCCATAGGTCATCTCATTTTGCAACGAGGAGGTTTAATGAGCAGAGCAAAGGACAAACAAAGCACTTAGCTCCTCACTGCTGGTGCTCTTCTACCTGGCACGGGGCTGCGCTCAGCAGGAGCGCTCTGGAAAATATGGAGCTCGTGAGTTCAGCACAGCCAAGTGCAGGTCCTGCACATAGGTTGGGGCAATCCCAGCACAAACACAGGCTGGGTAGAGAATGGATAGGGAGCAGCCCTGAGGAGAGGGCTTGGGAGTGTTGGCAGATGAGAAGTTCAACGTGCCCCAGCCAGAAACACCCTGAGCCCTGGGCTGATCCCCCGGCACAGGCAGCAAGTGAGGGGGGTATTCTGCCCCTCTGCCCCACTCAGGTAAGACCCCACCTGCAGTGCTGCCTCCAGCTCCAGGGCTGCTAACATCAGAAGAAGAAAAGGCTCTGGGGAGACCTTAGGGTCCCCTCCAGTGACTAAAGGGGCTCCAAGAGAGCTGGAAAGGGACTTGGGACAAGGGCCTGGAGGGACAGGACAAGGGGGAATGGCTTCCCACTGCCAGAGGGCAGGGTTAGATGGGATATTGGGAAGGAATTCTTCCCTATGAGGGTGGGGAGGGCCTGGCACAGGTTGCTCAGAGAAGCTGTGGCTGCCCCATCCCTGGAAGTGTCCAAAGCTGGGTTGGACAAGTCTTGGAGCAACATGGGATAGTGGAAGGTGTCCCATGGCAGGGGGTGGAACGAGATGAGCTTTAAGGTCCAATCTGAACCATTCCAGGATTCTACGAAATATTTATGGGGCTTGAGAGTTTTCTTCCCAAAATCAGGGCGGGCTTCCAAGGAAGATACCTCGGTCTGTGTGTTTTTGTAAAGTCCCCTAGTTTTCTGGAAATCTGCCTTCACTTGGGACACTCACAAGGTGGGTCCTTACCAGCAGAGGAGCTGGGGGTTTGGCAGGACGTGCTCCAGCCTGTTGTAGTTCAGCACACGGAAGGTGAGCACTGCCGGAGTGGGATTGTTGGCAAAGTGTCGGGTGATGCCCGCTGGAAACGACAGCACCATCTCCCCTGTGATCTTCACAATACACCTGCAGTGCCAGACACAGAGACTGAGGGGCAGGAAAGGGAGGCTCAAAATGGAGCAGGAATGGAGGGTTGGCACCACAGATGGTGTGGTGACAGCCCCCCACTTCCCACCCCAGGTAATGACACCGTTGTGTTCTCAGAGAGAGCAGAAGCAGCACAAAGGCTGACAGCCTGCCAGGGACAATGACCATGGGGCACTGCAGGAGTGTCCTGATGCTGGACCCCCACCTGGTGCAGTGCAGTGACACCCCAACAGGCACATGCTGACCCCAGAGCACCTCCTGTCCTCCCTCCCCACCCCTCGGGATGCACCCCAATCTGTCCCAACCCCAGAACCCCCATACCAACATCCAGACCCCGTCAGTCAGCACCTACTTGTTGGGGTCAGCCCCTTTGAAATATGCGTTGACTGTTTCTGTGAAGGCGGCAGCGACAGGCAGGGTGTCCTGTGCCCCCATGGTGAGGGGGCTGGGCCCCCGTGATGACCCTGCAACAGAGCAGACACCCCCACTTGGGACTCACGGAGACGAACAGCCCCGCTCCCCCCAGCGCAGGGCGAGGGGGTGCTCGCCAGGAACCCCGGCCTAACTTCATGGGCAAATAATAACAAAAAATCCCCCAGGCTTTGGATGAGGCTTTAAAAACGGTTTTAAATTATCTTTCCCTCCCCCTCCAAAAGCAAGCAAAGAAAATGATGGAGGAGCCCCAGGCAGGAGCAGCATGCGGGGCCGTGGCCCCCCTGGCGTGGGGGCTGCCACACGGCAGGCTTTGCATGACAGTTTTTGCAGTTGGTCTCTGGGCCCCGGAAAAAGGGGCTGGGGGGGTTCATTGTCTTGTCACCGGAGAGCTCAGGCTGCCCGTGGGAAAGTGGGGTGTCAGCAGTCTCCCCCTCATGCTGCCTGACCCCCAACCTGTGGGGACTCCTGCAATCCCCTCTCCTCTCCTGCACCATGAGCCAGGAGGACCCCCCACTCCCTGCTCACCCCACAAACCCCACAGTACCCTAGAGAAAATCTGCAAATCGTCAGAAATCTGAAACTACAGTGGCACAGGTTGCCCAGCACACCTGTGTCTGCCCCATCCCTGGAGGTGTTCAAGGCCGGGTTGAACAGGGTTTGGAGCAACCTGGGCTAGTGAAAGGTGTCCCTGCCCATGGCAGGGGGTGGAGCAAGACAGGCTTAGATGTTCCTGACACCCCAAACCGTTCTAGGATTCCATGATTAAAATAAAGGGGAAAAGTTTGCTTTGCTCATGCTGTGCACCCATGGACACCCACCAGACTCTAAAATCATTAGCCCTGCAGGATCACTCGCAGGTTTCCCTTTGCTGGCCAGGAATTCTTATCTCCAAAAGAATTTGAGGATGAAATTTTCACTGCAAGTGCACCTCAGAAGCCCCAAGTGTGCTGGAAACCCTGAGTGGGGGACAACATCCTGTTCCCTGTGCCAACCACCAGGGGAGTCTTAGGCACTTTTGGCACAGCAAAGTTGTCACCTCTTCCCCATGGAAAGTGTCCAAAGACCAGCCCAGGGTTAGGGTTAGGTCACCCACCCAATGTACAAGGTGCTAAACCCATGGCCACCCAAAATCCTGGAGATGTCACTCCCCTGCCCTGACACTGCCGGCTCAGCTTCATCTATTTCCTGCAATGCCCGTTTTGGAATCTTTTTGTTTACATCACATGCTCTACATCAGGTTAAGCACGAGGATTATTCTGCCCCAAATCAGGAATGGCAAAGGTCTCCAGAGGGGCACCTTACCCAGGGACCACAAAACCCTTCACTCCGTCACCTTCATCGCCAGGGTCTGAGTCAGGCAGGTGAGAGGGGCGATGAATCCAGCCTGGAGTTTGTTTGGAACATGCAAGCACGTGCCAGCTCCAGCCAAAGCTGCAGGAATTCCAACGCCAGCCCAGGAAAGGGCAGCACTTCCAGAGGCAGGAGGGCCAGGGGAAGGCAAAGCAAAATGTGGCATGTTCCTGATGAGCTCCTGCTCTTCTGCTTGGGCTATCCTCCAAAACTGTCCCTCCCCTTCTTTATCTGCTGCTTCCCACCACTGCGAGTAAACAACAGGGTTTGGGTGCAGGAAACTGGGGTTCATAACATCTCCTGGAGAAAGCACTTCTGTCACTTCAATCACACTTTGAGTTTCGATATATTAATTGAAAAAAAAGTGGTATTTGCCAACAAGGAGGATTCCTCACACCTTACTCTGGCACCTGCTCATTAATGGATAAACCCCAAGAGCTCTCTCCTAGAGGCACACATGAGCCCCTCCAGTGATGGGATTTTGCCTTCAAATCTCTAATGCAGCCTAAAAGGGTGTAAAAAATTCATGTAGCCATGTCTACCTCAGTCATGCATCTCAAGAGGCTCAGGGGAATAAGTGATTCCAGCTGCAGCCCAGAATGAGGATGATCAGGAAGGGTATCTGAGTATCCCAGCACATGGGGTGGGCAGCCGGAGCATCTCATCCACACAAAACAGACCCATCACCACACACACATTAATTATCCTAATGAGCCCAGCGGGGCAGCCTGTGGCTCCCCAAGCCTTCTGCTCCTGGGGCCACAGCCCTGAGCTACCCATCAGGATGAACATCCCGCTGAAGAGCGGCCATGCCAGTGCCAGCCATGTGTGAGAGCATGGGCAGCTCCCCAGACACATGGGACATGCAGATTTCCTGGCTCTGTGACAGAGGGGACATGCAGGGCTAGCACCATGGACTGCTGGGGTAACATATTTTAGATAAATTCTTTCCATGACACCACTGTTGGGTGATCCTTGCTCCCTACACCCTCAACAATGACCCCCAGCCAAACCCAGTGGGATATTCCCATCACAGCCACCCAGAAAAACAGATGGGATTCAGCGTCAGTGCAGGCTGGTTATGGAGGAGGAAAACTGGAGGTGACACCCAGCAGAGAAGCATCAGGCTTGTGTCATAGGGAGGGTGAGAAGAAGGGCTTTAGCTACCCACATGCAATCCCTAGCAATATAATCATTATTCCCTGGGAGAGGACTAAAACCACCTGCTAATGGCAGCCGAGTCTAGCCTGGACCCTGCACCAGAGCATGGAATGAGGGGCAGGTGTCTCTCACACCAGTGCGCCTTTTCCCTGATTTCCCATCTCTTCTTCCCTCTCTTCCTCCACACGTATGTAAGATTCCTTTATTCTCCAGAATGAAAATTTATCTCTGCAGGAATAAACGGGCTGGCCTCATGGATCCACATTACCAGGCTCAGCTGGGCTGTGGGAATCTGAGCTCCCCTGAGCAGCAATTGCAACAAAACATCCTCATTTCTAATCCAACTTTGAATAAAAACCATGTGAATGGAATTGAGGTTCTCGATTCCTTCCACTCTTTTTCATGAACCTGCATATTCTTCTCTTAATGGCTTCAGAGAATAAATAACCTTTTACACTAAGGTTTTTACTAAAAAAGAAAAGCATAATCTATTTTAAGCAATGGCATGGTTTTCCAGAAACATGAGACAAGTCCAGTTACCATGGCACACGTCCACCCAAAACCTGGCTTTTCAGTGACTGCTTCAAGTCATTTTTAGAAACTTTTCATTTGGGCAAATGACCTGATACTAATGGAGAGAAAACAATAATCCAGTTTATGGAGCTTTGAATCCAGCCATAAGCAGCAGAGTAGGTTCATTTGCCTTATTTTTCCCTACACAAAAGTGGAAAATACAGCTGTGGAATAAGGAGACACGAGTGACAGCAATCCCAGCCAGAAGAGCATCACCAAATCTTTTCACACACGAATAAAGTACCCCATGTTCAGCAAATATATGGATCTTGTCATAAAAAAACCTCAAAATCCAGAAACTATCATTTTCCTTCTGGCCTTCCATGTCCTGAGAGTTTCAGATGCCAAACAGAAAAGGTTTCCTCACACTTCCCTGCAGATGAGCATTGAAGTTTAGGGTTTTTTTAGAAGTTGGACATGGAGATTTAGAAATAAATCAGGAAATACAGTGTGTGGAAGTGAGAAAACTCCTTTCTGGAACACGAGCTGAGCCCGGAGGCAGTGCCATACTCCTGCAGCCCTGCTGCTGTGCTGGCATTACCAGGACAAACCCACTCCCTTCTCCACACCATTCACACTGCCAGAACCAAGTCAAAGAATTCCAATAACTTAAATACTCAAAACCACAAGAAAACCCCCAAGAGGTGGATGTGCTCGCAGTGCTGCTGCTGAACTGAGCAAGGGGAGGAGGAAGCACAGAGCAGGGGGATGCGCGGTGCTGGAATACTTGTGCTGAGGGATAACGCTGTCCCTGCTGTCCTCAGCTCTTCCTGGAGCTCTGGACAGGCAGGTTGGACCTGGGAAAACCAGGAAGGGTTTTTTGCTGGGAACAGCAAAACTGCAATGAGCATCAGGAAGCAGCAGCTCCCCTTGGATCTAAGCTGGGAGCTGCTGTTGGAATGAGGACCATCAAAGCAGGGACTGTTGGAGCAGGGACCTTGGGCCAAGCAAAAGGGAGGAAAGGAAGGAGCCAACTCCCTGCTCAACACCACCTCAATCCCTGCCTTCTGCCGCTGCTACTCCATCACTCTCACCGGGATGGGCTTTGCTCTGTGATCCCAAGCAGTGCATCCCCAGTGGCCTGGCAGTGCCATTCCAGGCCACTTGGCATTTTTCTGGGATAGACATGCTTTGGGAATTACATGCTGGAACAGTGATCTGGCATGTCCTGTGCCAGCAGCATCCTTCAGCTCCCCCCAGCCCTGCCTGCAAGCACCACAACAGCTCCAAAGTGCTTCCTTGGTGATTAAAAGTGCCTATCCCTCCTGCAAGCAAACCTCCTGCTTTTACTTCTGCTTTTAAAAAGCAAAACGTTGCCTCAGTGTGAGACGAGGCTTCCCCCAAAGCCTCTGCGCTCTCGGACTGGGACTGGCTGCCCAGCCACCCACAGCTCTGCCCTAGCTGGGATGTGATGCTGCTTAGAGAACAAGCAACAAGTTTTTCCCCTCCCTGCATCCTTCTCATCTGTGGGGGACCCCAGAACCCCCAAGACCTCTAAGCAACCACCCTAGCAGCACAGCCTGCTGGTGTTTCGGCTCTCCACTCTTCACTGCCAAAAAATCAGGTGGGAGGTGGGGAGGAGGCCTTGGCTTGGCACAGAACCCATCATCCTTTGGATGTTAATTAACAGCACGTGGCCCAGCCCACTCAGGGTAACGAGAAGCTAGTGAGGGAGAGTAGAGAGAAGCTCTGGTTGACAGAGTCAAGTTCCTTGGCAGTGCAAGCGGTTCCGCTCTCTGGTGTTCACCGCAGCCTCCGTACGGGAATATTCAGAATGTTCTTTTGGGTCTTGCTTGGTTTGGGTCGGATTTTTTTAGAAAATAAATAAACGAGGAAAAAGATCACGAGGACAAATGGCACAAAATCAAATCAAAATTGTTCTGGTTGAACTGGCGATGTCATCTAAGTAGCCATTTCGCACGGAAAGCCGGACTGGATGGAGCCTTGGGAGGGAACCCCGGGAGAGAGAGAGCGAGAGCAGGGGGAGCGAGTCGTTACCGGGTATGCTATGCACTACTTACCTTCGAAAGTCAAATAAAACTTTCCTCTGTCAAACCAAACGAGGGAAGGCTGTTCATTCTCTGTATGGCCAGGAGTTGAAGCGGGATGGGAAAGGTTAAGGAGAGGGAGAGAGAAGGACACAGTGTGAGTCACAGAGCAGGTCATTTATCTCGCTACGGGGAGGGGGCGAGGCACTGCAAGCCGTTCACGTGCAGGGAAAGGGGCTTTAAACTCGGGCGTTGGCTTGGGAGACAGAAAGCAGAAAGCAAAGCTATGGAAGCCCAGATGGAAGAAAGAGTCGTTTTGCTTGGTAAGGAGTTTTGAGGGGTTTTTTCTTTTTTTGGCTACAGTAGAAGAGGCTTGTCGGCTCATGCACTCCATCAGCATGTTCTAACTGGGCTGATCTGGGCAAACATGCCGTGTCCTCCTCGCCTCCGGCGTCGTCTCCGCCAGCATTCCCGGTGGGATGCTGCTCCACATGCCACACCGGTGTGCACAATCAGTGACAGTGAAATGGGGTGTTCTCTGTTGCATTTCAGGACATTACACTTGCAGATAACCAGACACACGCACACAGAGCAGCAGCTTCCTAGCTGGAATCCTCCCTTTCCCATCAAAACCACCAGCTCCCTGCTCTCACACCGCCTCAAAAGCCACGTTGGACTCCAGGTACTGCTGAAATAATTCGGGGGGAGGGGGGGCAAGAAACAGCTTTTGGAGCTGTTAAAATAAGCCTTTTGAATTCAGGAGGTGACAACCTTCCACCTCAAAGTCCTTTTGGTCACTGAGAAACTGTCATGCAAGGTGCTGCGAGCGGTGGGTGCCGCCCGCTCCGAAGGCGGATTGTCTGGAAAGCTCCCTGCCAGTACAGTACCTGCCGGCATTTCACTGTGCCTTTCAAACGCGGGCAGTTTGTCAATAAAAGCATCATCCTCTGATAACACAAGCAGAAGAAACGCAAAGGAAAGAAAAAAAAAAAACAAACACAAAGAATGAAAACACGGATCCCAACTGAAACCAAGCAGCGCGCTGTATCAACGGAGAGACGGAGAGGGGGTTTAACGAGAGAAATGAGGGAAGGGGCACTGACACAGGAGCAACAGCTTCTTTCTTTGCCAGAAATTATTCAGACTGACATGCAACCACAGGGAAAGCACACCAGAGCAGCACGGAGGACACGGAAATAGAACAACCCTTCACATGCTCTTGGACAAACTCCATCGGACTTTGCCACAGGGAACAGGAGACGGGGAGAGTGTTGGAGACATATCCTGTAACAAGCACAGGGCTGCAGGCAGCCCCAGCTGGGTTGCATCGTCCCAGCCCCCAGGACCCACAGTGGTCCTCGACCTGCCCATCCCTGCACACCTTCCACTTCAGCTTTTCCTCTTTCCACAAACAAACCCAGGATCAGAATCCTCCTTCAGTATGGATTTTTATGGATGCTCATCCAGCACCAATGACCACCCTCGCCCTGACAGGGACAAGGAGATGCTTAGACTTTCCCTGAGTGGGTCCCAAACCCCATCTGCTCCTGCCTGTCTCCCATCCAGCTTTTCCCAAGCCAAATCCTGGCAATGGGGCATCCACTGCTTGGTTTATGCTGGATATCAGGAAAAGGTTTTCCACCCGGAGGGTGACTGGGCACTGAAACAGGTTCCCAAGGCCAGTGGCCACAGCACCAAGGCTGCCAGAACTCAAGAGGTGTTTGGAAAATACTATGAGGCACATGGTGCGAATGTTGGGGTGTCCTGTTCAGGGCCAGGAGTTGGACTTGATGATCCTGATGAGTCCCTTCCAACTCAGGATATTCCAGGATTCTATGATTTGGTCTGTATGGAGCTGCAAGTGCAACAGCTGCAATCTGGGATGCTGCTCCTGGCTGCCCCATTTGGAGTTCTCAAGTCATGGGATGACCCCAGACCCCTGATTTCAGCTGTCTTGAAAGCAAAATCCCCCATGGAGAGGGTGGGAGATGCTAGTGCCACTGGGAACAGCTTCTCACCCCTCCAGCAATATCATCCCCACTGCTCAGCGTGGGTAGGTCATTAAAAACATCAAGCAGCAGTTTTTGTTCATAAAAACAAAAGTGTTAGAGAGAAAAAAAGAAATTTAAATAAGAGCCTGAGGGACCTGCTCAGCTGGCAGGACCAGAATGCATCCCCCACACACATGTCCCCTTTCCCATCCTCCTGCAGCCCCCACAACCATCCTCAGCCGGGCTGGTCCCCCCACAAAAACCATGGTCCCAGGTGCCCCATGGCCACCGTGCCAGCAGGCACTGCCAATGCCACTGTCACCATGGGGGACAGCAGCCACGAACAGGACCAACACACTGGGAATGCTCAGGGCTGGCTGCCCCTTTCTCCAGGTGTTCTGTTTTCCAGCAACACGCTGTGACAGTGACCAACAGCCGGCGAACAGGTACAAGCACCTACGACACCTCGAGAGTGAAGCAAACAACGGGATGGAGACGCAGGTCAGAGACTCCAGCAAACCCACAGGGAGGGCTCGGTGCCACCAGCACCGCGGGGACAGCGCCTGGCACACGGCTCAGCACACCCAGCACCTGCCAGCCATCACACGGGGTGATGGCACCACTCATGAGGTGACAGCCGTCGACAAACGCCACAGCCAGGCCAGCGGCTGAGCACACACCAACCAGCCAGGCTGGGTTTTTGGAGGGTTGGAAAGAAAAGAAAAAGGAGGAAGGAGATCCTGGAGAAGACGGAGTTGCAGGAAGCGAGGGACAGTAGGGCTGGCAGCCAGGTGGGATGGCAGGGATAGCAGAGGACGGAGTGCCAGCAGCTGGGATGGAGGGGAGGAGGGGACAGAGGGGATGGAGGAGGGAGGCACAAGGGGACCCAGCGCCTGGAGCCTGGGAGCTGCCAGCCTTTATTCCCATTGCTTGTCTCAGGCACCTGGGGGGTTTGGCAAACCCCATGTTTTTCAGGACATTCCTCCAAAACAACACTGCAGCACTTTGTTCTGCCTTAGGACATGCCAACCTAATGGTTTGGAAGAGCCTTTTCCAAGACCCCATTTCCCACTACCACTTTAAAGGAAAGTGCAAAATTAAGACATTCAAAGAGATTTAAAATTGTCCCCTGGATCCCAAGGTCTGGCTTCCAGCCCCCCTCCCCTCCAGGCACAAGCATCCCTTGCAAAAAAAAAAAAAGCTTATTTTGCCCAAATTTACAGACCACAATCACATTTTATATTTTCCTTGGTGATAACCTTGACTTCCATCAAATATCCATTTTTCACAACATTTGGAGGTGCCCCAAAGCTTCCCTAACAGTATCACCCTCCTGATGTATCATGACCCCTCAAATCCCTTTTTGCACTTAAAAAAACTGATGAAAACCAACGAATATGAACCCAAAGAATAATCTAGCAAATAAAAAGGCTTCAAGAATCATTTAAGGACATTTAGAGGTAGGAAATGTGAAAGAACAGCAGAGCTGTATGTTTTTACCAACAGTGGGAGTGGTGGCTGCACTCAGGGAATTGGTGGAAGATATGGAAGAAGTACTTTCAGCACGGGCTAAAGGTGCTATCGGAGGAGGGCTGGATGAGTGGATAGGAGGGCTAAAAGGCCTGGACTGTAGAAAAACATAAAATAACATAAGGTTAAAGAAAACACTTACAGACACATTTGCATCAAACAAACAAGCTTTTCCCTGAAGCCGTAACCCTCAGGAACTCCAGCCAGCTGCTCTGCTGGCATCCCAGAGAAGTAAAGGGAATGACTTTAGTTCTTTTAGTGCTAATAGCATTTCAATCTGGACCTGGAAAAATGGGAGGTGATTCCCACCAACATGTGGGTCTGGGTGTTTGAAGTTCCCATCTATTCTGAGGATGGGAGCTCCAGAGGCCGTGGGATGGATGGAATGCACTTGGCATTGGGAAGGGAGCAGTGCCCACCACGTGCCAACTCACCAGGGAGCATCTTACTGGGTCCTTATGGGGCCTTTAGGCATGATTTTTTTTATCCAAATCGTGAATCCAAAAACTCTCCCAACCTACCTGAAGCAGCCTGGAGTGGCAGGACAGAACGTCGCAGCCCAGCTGGCGTGGTGGTGAACACCCCACCAAAGACTGCTGCATCCCCCGAGCCAGCCACCATTCCCAGGACAGCTGGATCCACGCTGCTTTACCCCCAACCCCTTCCCACTCCTGCCCCAGCCCATTTTCTGCCTCTGCCATGACAGCAGACCATGGTTTTCCTGCGCTTGGCATTACCAGGCTGGATTACCTGATAACCAGGTGCATGATAACCAGATATATAATACAGATAACCAGAGGCAGTTACAGCCCTTCCCAGGTGGAATTTACCTCAGTGGACAAATCCTAGAAAACTCCAACCCACCCTGGCAGCCCCCACTGGTCACTTGCTCCGTTATCCAGGTTAGGATTGGGAATGCCACCCACCACCCCTCTCTCCCTCCCAACGTACCACGTCAGCGACGGGGGGTTTGCCGGGGGGCAGCTTGGGCCGGGAGGGGGGCCGGGGGGGCGGTGGCGGGGGGGTGCCACAGGTGGCCAGCGGCGTTCCAGGGCGAGCTGGTGATGAGGAACCTGCAACAAACGGGAGCCGTGAGCACCACGCAGGCAATGCCCACAGCACTGCCCACCCCAGATCCCCCACCCACCCAGGGGTGCCCATGCACACCCCACACAGCTCCCCATGGCCACAGCCTCACACCAGCAGCTTTCCAGGGCACAGAGCATTCCAGAATTGCTGATGCTGATGAATTCCTCACAGGGGCTGCCCAATATCCTGCTTCCTCAGCCAGGGAGTGTTGGGAAAAGTTATCAGAGGAGACTTATGGCTTTCCCAAAAAACAGGTGTAAGCAGGGGGAGTATGGTGCTGAAGCCCTGCAGCAGCTGGTGCTGGTACCACAGCCCTGGGGCTGGCACAACTGGTGAACAGGGTGGGTATTAGGGGCAAAGCTTTGTCCCAGCAAAGAAGGTTATGAGTTTTGCTGGGAGTGTAACATCTCCCAACCCTCTGGAAGAGTCTCGCAGAACAAGAGGTGATGATCTCAGGGTTCACGTGGTCCCCAGCATTGCTGTCCTGCTGGGAAGGGGAAGTTTTGTAATCAGATGGAAGTTTTGACCAATGTTTCACAGAATATCCAGGAGACTGTTTTGCTCCATGCAGAGAAATTCCTTCCAGAAGAAGTTCAACAACAACTGGTGCTGTCCAGAGCAGTCAGAGATGGCACCATGACACGAGGGGCAGAAGGAGTGGGAGGAAATTCAAATCCCATTCCCAGGACAACTGACACAGCCTTTGCCACTAGTCTCCGTGGAGTTCAGCAGCTCCATGCTTGGCTCAGACTGATGATAAGACAAGGCCTTTGGCTTTATTTTTCCAACTTACAAGAGAATAATTTCCTATGTTTTTGGGTGATAGTTCAGATCAAGGAAAGACCAAAGCTAGAGCTATAGAAATAAGAATAGGAGGTAAAGGAGAGCAGGCTAAGCCAAAAGAGGGGCTTGTTTAAAGGGAGTAAATTCCAGTCATCCCTTGGCACAACTCCAAAATATAAGCCATTTTTAATTAAAGCCTAATTAGGGAACCAGAGTCTGAATTTTTCCTTACAAAAGCCTGACAAAATAGGAATTATTTACAGAGAGTAGTCTTGCAGCACTGCATGAGCGTGGCAGGATGGAGCCTTCGAGGGAGTGTTCTGTGACCACCAGGTATCCAAAGCCCTGCCAGACACTGGCTTCCATCCCACAATAGATATTTCCTGCCACAAGAAACTGTGACAGTGTATGGAAGTAAGCATGAGATCAGAAGCCTGCTGGGATGCTAGGCTTGGAGCAACCTGGTCTGGAGGAAGGTGGCCCTTGGCAGGGGGCTGGAATGAGATGATCTTTGAGATCCCTTCCAAGCCAAAATATTCCACAATGACTCTACACCCATCCCCACCCCTGACTCCGTAACACCCACAAGCCCAGGCTCCCATGGGATGTGAAGGCAGGGGGGCATCCTGGGATGGCTCTGCTCCATAGCATCCCAAAATTGGACAGGCCCAGGACCAAATGCAGCACCAGCAGCCTTGGAAAGGTGGAGAGGAGTGTGAGGAATGCTAGATCCAGCTGCCAGACGATGCAGCTTTTGGAATATTTGCACAGTTTTTCTGTGTGTATGTTAACACTTTGCATTTTCCAGCTTGCTGCACTGGGGAAGGTGAGGTGGCAGCGGGATGCAAAGCAGTTCAGACTGAGACAGAAGGCAATTCCTGAAGAGACGTGGATCTTCTTGGAGAGACAGCTCCTCCATTCATCCATCCCTACATGAGGAGCCCTGGCATGTCCCCAGCCTGTGGCTCTTCACTCCCACAAGGCAGCTACTCAGTTGGCACGAGGTTGGAGAGAACAGAGGAAGAATTGTGCTGTTTCCTGCTGCCAAACTCCAGAAGTCCCAGCTCCAACCACTGCCACTAGCAGCCCCCACATGGACCCCCACCCTCCCAGCACAGAAAAGCCACCACCACTGAAGCAAAGCCACACTTGCAGCACCAGTCTCACATGGGGGGACACCCCCAGCAGTCCCTCCACACCCCTTCCATGGAGGTGACAACCCCCCAGAGGAATGACGTGGCTTCCAAGCTCCCATGAGGCCGGTGACACATGTTGGGGCACAGGTCTGGGGGCTGCACACACAACACACCCCTCACCTCCTCCACCTGAGTGGAGGTTCCTCAGGGCTCTGAGAGGGTAATTCCCTTAAAAACAACTTCTGGTGGATGCAGCATGGCAGCACAGGTGTCCAGTAAGTGCCCTTGGGGATCAGCCCCTAAAAAAATAACAGGCTCAGGTTGCACCCCTTCAAGCACCCCGGGAAAGTGTGTGTAAGCTGACCTCCACCAAGCTCATTTGCCCTAATGGGCACAGACATTTATAATTAATAACATTAATTTATAATTAAGCAGGCAGCCAGCACATGCCAGACAGACCGATTGCGTTCTGCCCTAGCAGAGGTTCACCGTGGAAGGCATTTCTCCTGTCTCTCCACGCTCAGAGCCAAAAAGGACCAAGCACTGTCCAGACCTGTGCTACCTCTGAGCTGGGTGGGTGACAGTGTAGGGTGACCTGTCTCCAACAGATTTAAAGGAGGCTTGCTCAGATTATTTGCCTGAAATGTTCCTATGTTTACTCAAACCTACTGAGGACAGAGCTGCAGCAATGGCAACCCCATCCCAAATTCTGTGCACGGCAGAGGTGGGAAGGGTGGGCTCTCGGGAGCTTTAGGGAAAGACCATCAGCCCCATCCCACCACGAGACAAGGCAGCGAGGAGCAGGGGGAGGACACAGGAGGCGGAGGGCAGACGATGGACGTGGAGGCACGAGACGGGCCGGGCACAGGCACAGCCAGGCGGGAGGGGACGGCGGAGGCGCTCAGGGCCCCCCCGAAGCACAGCCACGGCCGCGGGACGTACCGCTGGTGCTGCCCGCGCTGGCGCCCGGTCCGGGGGACGAGACCACCGTGCGGTAGGTGGGCGGCGGAGGGGGCGGCGGGGTCGCTCTCTGTCCCGGCCCAAAATCTTTGGGAGAGGCTACCGGCTCCACGTTCTCATCCTTCAGGTGCTCAGAAACCTTCTTGTGGACCTCTTCCAGGTGCAGCGGCGAGGGCAGCGGGCGGGAGGGCTCCGCCGCGGGAGCATTGGCTGGAGCGGCCGCTGCCGCCGGCGGGGATCCCGCTTTTTCCCGGGGCGTCAACTCCGGAGCCGGGTTTTCCGGGGATTGATCAGAAAAATTGACCCACTTGTCTTCTGCGTTTGCAGCAGCAGATTTGGGGGACGGCACGGGGCCAAAAATGCTGTCCAAGTCATTGATGGACGGGAGTTTGTCCCTTTTGGGCTCTGCTGCTGCCTGGTCCCCTCCTGTGGTCAGAGGAGGTTATTTTACACTTGGCATTAAGCGAGGGCTGCACTACTGTCTACGGGCTCTATGCCAGCTACTTCTAGAGGAGATGCTCTAAAAACATGATTTCTTATAAGCTGCTGGGGAATATAATTCATGTGCAACAACGTTCTACATCAGGCCATGTGCAACATATAATGAACCACACTGGGTCGAAAGGCTGGATGAGTAAACATGCACCACGAGCCAAGCCCTCCTCCTCCATCACTCATATCCAACAGTACCATATCATCATAAAAGTTACAGCCTTTACATGTCCTCTAAATGACAGCATGTCCTTACCATCACTCTGGATTATCAGCAGATATTAAACTTACGCACTCAGCACTCTGGCACGCCCCACTCTATATATATATTTATAAACACACAGGTATAAATATATATACTTGAACATGCTGGTTTGCAGCACAGGATGCAGACAGGGTGAATGTATTTCAGTCACAAGCAGCAGCAGATCAGGGGATTTCAGGGCTCTGCTCACTAACTGAGCCACCACACACCAGCATTCCCATCTGACTCCATAACCGACACAGACATGATCCATCAGCCAAGCGTTACATATCCAGGGAAAGGAGATCCTAAAACTAACATGCCCTCTGGGCTCCTTGTGTCAGCATCACCCCACCTCTGCTCCCATGTTTGGGGGAGCCATCTGCTGTTCTACATTTGGGATAAAATAGAGTTTTGCTCAAACAGACAAAGCAGACCTCAGCCTCTTGCTTTACATGATGCACAAGGCAGAGCCCAGCAAATGGCCCGACACACGTGGCTGGGCTTGACATTTGCTCCTGTGGATGAATGGACATGGACACTGCCAGCCTGGCTGCTCCAATAAATAGGAAAAAAAATTCAAGATATGGGAGCATGAATGAGATGTTGATGGACTGAGCAGTGAGGTCAGAGCAGGGGATTTCTTCATGGCAAGGTAATTTCATCCCAAGGTGCTCTGTCTGTCCCCATGCAGTGCCCTTTCCAAAGGCCAGGCACTGTATCCCCTCCTCAAATCCTGCTGCTCCATCAGACAGCACCCTGCCAGCACCATGAATTATATACTTATAAGCACTTTATGTTCTCTGGATGCATCCAACCCCTTTCCATCCCTGCCCTCAGGTTGTCCTTCATTCCCAGCACCATTCCATTCTCTCTTCTTTATCCCAGGTTGTGAGACCAGGGAGGACTTTTCCCACCTTCCCTGACAGCAGTAGGAATTTGGGGGACAGGGAGTGGAGGAGCAGCTCCCTGACACGGGCAGACACCGCCGTGTTACTCTGTAAGCACAGACCATTCAGGGCTGCTCCAGGCAGTAAGAGGGTTCTATATATTCCCACTTTTGAGCAGAATATTAAGGCTAATGCTGCATTGCATTTCCAGCGTGACTGATCCCAAAGTCAGGGAGGGTGGAGAAAACATTAATTTCACCAGGATGACACAAACTTGGGGGCCAAAGGCATCTTCATGCTGCTTTTACAGCATCGCCCCAACAGCAGCATCCCCATCCCTGAAGTGTTCAAGGCCAGGTTGGACAGGGTTTGGAACAACTTGCTCTAGTGGAAGGTGCCCCTGCCCAAGGCAGGGGCTGGAACAAGATGAACTTTAAGGTCCCTTCAACCTAAATCAGTCTGGAATTCTACAAATGCAAAGGGAAGAGGATGCAGAAGGACTAAATCTGTGTCCAAAACGCAGCCATGGGGAACCACCCCCCACCCAGTGCCACCCCTGGAGGCTCTAGGTCAGTGTCCCAGGACTGTGCCCTGGCACACACTGTGCTTTACCTATTCCCACAGGCAGGGGGGAGCCGGTGCGCGGCGGCGTGGCCGGGATGTTCTTCGGTGGGAGTGGTGGAGGAGCTGCAAAAGAGCAGAGAGAGGAATAAATTCAGTTACAGTGTCTTAGAAAACACAGTTTTACTGCAAATGGGGGATATGACAATGATGAGGTTGCTCCAAGCCCCATCCAACCGGGCCTTGGACACTTCCAGGGATGGGGCAGCCACAGCTTCTCTGGGCAACCTGTGCCAGGGCCTCACCACCCCCACAGGGAACAATATCTTCCCAATATTCCATCTATCTCTGCCCTCTGTCAATGCAATGCTATTTTTACTGGGTTTTATGTATTTTTTTTCCTCCCATTTTTAATTCTCAGACTGTAGTCACACATTTTAAACCCATGAATTACCATTTTAATTAAACCTGTAGCCTCTGAGGCACAGATCTGCCTACGTGTTTCTCACGTGCCCGTCCCACGTGGAGCCAGGATGCACATAGGGGAGCAGGAACGCTGTGGCTAATTAACAGTGGCTAATTAACCAGCATTGCTTTACAGAGGCATTTTTGCCAAGCAGATGCAAATCAGATCCAAGGCCAAGCCTCCTGGAGGAGCAGCCCAGGAGGTACCATGGTTTCCCTCATCAGTGTTCCAGTCCCCTTGGAAGGCAGGGAAGTGCCCAGAGGTTGCCTTGACCTTGGCACATCAGCACCAGGGCCAGGGGTGGGTTTGGCATGAAATCCATTGGGCTCATGGCTGGGGAAGGGGAAGAGGAATAGGAAAAGGAGAAAAGAATGACTTTGCAGCTTGGGAGAGAGAAAAACTGCAGTTCCCCAGCTGCCTCAGGCAATGGGGAAAGCTGCAATAGAAATGAGGGATTTGGGGTTGTGCTGATCTTCCATATGTTGTTCCAGAGGAAAAAAAAACAAACCAACAAACAGTGTTTCCAACCTTTCCAGCCAAATAGCCAAATCATTAACTGCATGGTCTGGTATTCCTGGCCTCTGAAGGCAGCTTGGTTTTTACCACAGATTCCAAGCAGGACATTTGTCCTGGCTGGAGAGGTTTCACCTTGGAAACCCAGCTCTCATGGCAGAGGCACATATCCCAAGGGAGGATGTGCATAACCTCTCCCAGCCCGAGTACCACCCATCCCATCCCTCATCCAATTCCATTCCTTCCACCACCCTATAGTACTGCAACTCAAGTCAAGACAGGGGGAAAAAAACCCCAAAACCTCAAACATAAAATGTTATGGAATTGCACAGTCTGGATGAGGAAAAGTCAAATATTTGTCCTGACTTCTGTATATATTATTTTTGGATTGATAACCTGCACAATCACTTACTTCCAGTTGGAAAAGGTCTCGGAAGTTTTGGGGACTCTACACTTGTGTTGATGGGCTGGACTGAACCCCAGATCTCAGGCTGATCTAGAGCAGCTGAAAGATCAAAAATAAATAAGTAAAGTTTTTAAAGCAATGAGAAAACCAACCATCTTCATCCAAACATCAAAACACCTTCAATCTGAGGCTTGGGAAAAGAGGAACCAAACAGTGACACAAACCTCTCATTAATTAAAGACAGGGGGGTCTATAACAGTGGATAATTAAAAGCTTGCCTGATTTTGAAACAGGACATGCAATTAGTTTGACACTCATGCTGCTTGACAAACAAAACAATGCCATTGATGGATCTGGAGATTACATGAAGGGAAACATTGTATTAATTGCAAAAATTGTCTGGAATTTTAGGATATGCAAAAACCCCATCGGGTATTAAAATTAAAAGATACAAATACATTCCCATAAGTTGTAGGGAAAAAAATGACTACAAAATTTAAATTTATTGCACTTTTTTGAGGGGCTGTGTGCAGAGAACTGCAAACATAGCTTTGATTAAAAGAATTAACTGGAGTCGTTAATGACAAGACATAACGAGGCTACCAGGGCAGTGGCATTCCCTGAGAGAGGAGTCTGCCAGCTCTGGGAGAAGGAGACCTCTCTGGGAACAACCTGCTCCAGAGGGTGAATGAGGTTGTTCTTTGAGGAAAACAAGCCTTGCCAAGATCACTGCACTTCGGGAAAGATGGGAAAAATCAGGCCTAGGAAGGAACAAAGTGTCTCCATGCCAAACAAACACTGGTTTCGGTGAAAAAACCATTATTGACATTATTGAGATGGCAACTTCCTGGGAATGGAAGCATTGTCCAACAGCTCCACCCAGCATCCTGCTATTTCACTGAAGGCAGATCTGAGGTGCTGGGGTGGTATTAAACTCCCCCCACCCTGGGGAGCATCGAGGGGCTCGGTATAACCACAGTTTGATTTGAGAGTCAACAGTTTTGATATTCATTAGCTGTTTCCTGTCAGGATCTGTCCCAGACCACATAATTAACTAATTGACTTAAACACTTGCTGTTTCCATAAACCTGTATTAACCCCAGGCTGGGAACTCTGTCCCCTGCCCTTCGCCTTCTGCTTTAGCTTTCTTTTTCCTTCTGTAACAGGAGGGTTAGGAAACTGATCAGGGAGTTGCTTAGGTTGGAAAAGCTCTCTAAGAACATCAAGTCCAACCCAGCACATTCCCAAGTGCCAAATCCACATGGTTTTTAAATCCCTCTGGGATGGCAACTCCATCACTGCCCTGGGCAGTGGAGCACCAGCTGTGCCAGGACTGGACAACCCTTTCCATCAAGAAATTTTCCTTGGGCACAACTTGAGATTATTTCCTTTTGTCCTGCTTGCTGCCAGAGTTAGATGCTGCCAGCTGTCCCCAGGGCACTGCCAGGAGAAGCCACCCATGTCCCCAACCCACCATCCAGCTTCTGCTCCTCGAACGCCGACTCCAAGGGGGGCCCGAAGAGCGGAGCCAGTGCAGCAGGATCCTCCCCAGTTTTCTTGCTGCAGGATGAGACAAGCAGAGAGGAGCCGTGAGGATCAGGTTTGTGCTCAAACCCAGAGTTTGAGGCAAATACAAATATTTTCAGCGAGTGTTTACGTTTCAGACTAACAAGGATGCTGGCAAACACAGAGGTTTGGGCAGTGAAAAGGGAAGGAGAGTGGTAGCACTGGCTATAGCACTGTGGCACCAACCCTGTAGTGCCACAGCAGCTGCTGGGACAGTTCAGATTGGTTCAAAATTAGTCAAAACTGCATGGGAAAGGATTAATAAAATTAGTCAAGGTCTGGACCACACTCTGGTCCAACACACCTTGAGTCGAGCCCTGCAGCTACATGGGGCACATTTCCAGTGACACTTGGCTTTACTCCATATGAACTTGTGTGTTTGCTTTTCTAAATCAATATATCCCCCCAGCACAACATTTGCCAGCTCTCCCTATTGACCAGGCTCAAGGTGACTTCCAGGAGTGGATGTCCTTGCTGTTCTTATGGGAGTACAAGGATGGATACTGTGCATCTGAAACTGGGGGTGCCACTACCATCACAGCCTCTGAATCCTGCCAGAATCCCAGACTGATTTGGATTGGGAGGACCTTAACGCCCATCCCATTCCACCCCTTGCTATGGGCAGGGACACCTTCCACTAGCCCAGGTTGTTCCAAGCCCCATCCAACCTGGCCTTGGACACTTCCAGGAATGGAGCAGCTCCAGCTTCTCAGGGCAACCTATGCCAGAGCCTCACCATCCTCACAGGGAAGAATTTCTTCCCGATATCCCATCTAACTCTGCTCTCTGGCAGTGGGAAGCCATTTGCCCTTGTCCTGTCATTCCCTGTCTAAATCCCTCTCCAACTCTCCTGGAGCCCCTTTAGGCACTGGAAGGGGTTTTAAGGTCTCTCTGGAGCCTTCTCTTTTCCAGAATCCAACAGAGAGCCCATGGACCCAAATCTCCCTGTGCATGTCCTGCATTTTCTCAGCATATTTAAAGCCAAACACAGATGTTCAGCTGTCTCAGGAGCCTACAAGGTTATAAAAGTGATGTTTCTGCAGTGGTGCCTTTGATGAGGCAAACTGGAGCAGCTCAGCTCACTGATGGGTTGGCAATAGTTGTAGGGTAACAAATACCCCGTGAATTTGCTCTTTATTCTGGGTTTGCCCTACCCTGATGATAAAGGATCAAACCCTGGAGGAGAACACATTGAGCACAGCGTAAATGTCCACCTGCCCACAGAATGCTCAAAACCCACATTGGGATGATGTGCCTGGACACAGATGTGTTGGACAATCCCACTGGGGGACTCTGGACTGACCTGGCAGGGTCTGGTGTCGGTGTGGAGCGCCGGGGCCGCGTGATCTCCTCACCTGTGGCACAGGACAGACAGCACAGGGTGAGAATCATTCCCTGCCCACTCCTCCCAGACCCTGTGCGGGCAGGAGGGCTCACACCCAGTGTGCCACCAGAATGGCACACATCCCACCCCAGCAAAGAACCTGCTTTTTAATTTAGATTTATTTCTGTACAGCACTAAACTCTGCTATAGCACACTATACTCCCCATAGTACACTCCAGGTACCCCAAGAATGTCCCACATGGCATTTTAAGGAAAACTTTTGGGTGCCATCATTTCTGCCAGGACCACTTTAAAGCAAACCTTCCCCATGCCCTTCCCACCCCCCCTCCACTCTCCAAAACACCTCCACCAACTGCACTGACTGTTTTTCCAGGCTGCAGAAGATACTTACTGGATAAATTCCTTTTAATTGTTCCCTGGAAACAGAAACACAGAGGTAAGTGGGATGCACAGGGACATGGGCACATGCCAATTGTCACCCCAGGAGCAAAACAGCCCAGCAGATGTGGAGGGAGTTGTCTAAAGTGACATTTACTGTATGTGGCTGGAATACAGAGAGCAGGCAACCCTGCCAAGAGGTTTCTGAGCCACAGGAAGCCATCACTGGCAGCTCTGCCTTTGAAGACATCCCAGCTGCCAGTGCCTTGGGGGGATCACTTACACCCTCACCCCATTAATAATGGCACAAAACCCAAATCCTCATGTTTGATGGCTGCAAATCAGTCTAATGATGTGTTTTAGTAACTTAAATCCTTAGTCTTGCCACATCACACACAACTCCTCCCACACAATAACTTAGGTTAGAAAAGCCATGTAACATTGAGTAAAACCATCTCCCAGCACTGCCAAGGGCAGAACTGACCCATGTCCCCAAATGCCACACCCACAAGCCTTTTAAATCCCTTCAGGGATGGGGACTCCAGCACTGGCCTTGGGAAGCTTGTTCCAAAGCCAAATTCCCCCCTAGCCAGAGGAATTGGAGCTGTGCAGCTCACCAGAGAGGGGAGAGGAGCCCCACCAGAGGGGGTCAGTGGGGACATCCCAGGACCACAAGCAGGACCTCCGTGGGGTTGCAAGGATGCAAGTGGAGTTTTGGAGAACACCTATCACTGAAGGCCCCTTTGCATTATCAACAGGAGACAATCCCCTTGATCCCACCATCACCTGGGGTCACACAGCAGGGTGGGTAATGGCACTGGCACCCAGTCCCCATTCCCTATGCCCACCAAGCACTGACTCAGCCCCCTGCAGCACTCCCATTCCCAGGAGAGGAGGAAGGGGGAAGGAGCGGGTCCTTACCGGGCTGCGCCGCTGCGGTCAGCGAGAAGGAAGAGAGAAGAGACACCTGGTCAGAGAGTGACAGGTCAGCACCCCAAGTCCCCCAGTGCCCATCTTACCCTTGTCACCACTGCACCAGGTGGGCTTCTTCTCCACACAGCCCCCACCACTGGAACACAACACCCTGTGGGTCACCTGGTCACTCAGAGGTAACCCAAACCCTGGAAGTTGGGTGAATTTCCCCATTTTGGGCTCGAAACAGTTGGCAGCTCAGTCCCCTTGGGGAAACCAACCCCTCTGCACACAGAAACCACAGAGGTGATGGGTCACAGATGGGTTTTCTGCCTTCTCATACCTTCAGATGAGCCACAATCCACAGATAAAACAGTGCCCCTACACATCTTGTCCAAACACCTTTCACCCAAACTATACCCCAGACTGGACACTCAAAGTAAAGACAGCCAAGCTCTATTTTTAAATGCTCTAAGTCAACAATAAAGGAAATTAAACATCATTCTAGAAGGGCAGGATTTGCTATTTGCATTTTCCATTTCAGCTCTAAAGACGTGCAGAACAGGGACTGTGTGACGAGAGGACACGAGGCTGGGTTAAAATATTAGAGAGATAAAAATTGTGTTTCTTACCGGACTTTTCCTCTAAAAGAATGCAGGAAGACAAAAAACAAAGAATGAGAATATAAGATATTTTCTCAAAAGGGTAACAGAGAAATTAAAGATTTGTATTATGACCAAAGCATCAGGTTAAAGACATGGCAAAGCAGAGGGTCACGAGTGCACCAGCCAGACTGTCACCCATCCAGCTGGGAGACTGGAGGGAAGGAGAGCATATGGGAATATAAAACTTTTGTCTGAGCCATCTTATGGAAGCAATTCACTTGTTTTATCATTAACAGGCCCCACTAGCTATAGGCAACAGCCATTCCCAGCCTGCTTCACTCCTTGGAAGGGTCCATGAGGGAGAAAAGTCAAAGGGGCAGAAATGGTGGTTTTAAGTGCTTAAATTTAAGGCTGTTACTCATCACCTTAACCCAGTCATTGTTTTTCCCACAAAGTTCCTGTTCCTGGGGCTGAGTTTTCATGGAGCCAAGAGCAAAGCCAGCAGGAACAGAGATGCAGGTGGGAAGTCTGCAGCATCTGGGCTGTGCTGGTGGGGCACATGGCACAAGCAGGTTATGCCATCACCACCCATGATCATCTGCACCAGAAATGGACCTTAAGCTGTTGGGCTTCAGACAAAGAAAGCAGCTGACACCAGTTTACACCAGCATCTCCAGTTTCCTTCTTGTTTCTAAGTTTTAAGGCACAAGAACTCACACCCCAAAGGGGTAGGGTGGACAGTGACTAGGGACACAGGTTGCCCAGAGAAGCTGTGGCTGCCCCATCCCTGGAAGTGTCCAAGGCCAGACTGGATGGGGCTTGGAGCAACCTGGGATAGTGGAAGGTGTCCCTGCCCATGGTAGGGGGCTGGAATGAGATGCGTTTTAAGGTCCCTTCCCACCCAAACCAGTCTGGGATTCCATGGTCCACCACCCCACTGCTCTCTTCCAGAGGATACGATGCCAGAGCAGGGCTTTGCAGATGCTTTTGGAGAGAAGACAAGCCCAGGACAAGGACCTGGCAGCCAAGTATGGAACTCCTGTGGATGCAAAAAACTCCTTCAGCCAGCTCCTGCCTGGGGCACTGGTGCTTTCCTGGGCAGTGAGGGCAGTGCCGTGTGCCAGGATCCTGCCAGGATCCGGAGAGTGGGAGCGCCCGGCAGCGACAGCGCTCACTCCCCATCTGCACACCTTGGCTCCCTGCACCGGATTTTGGATCCCCACATGGGTGAGCAGCATGGATCCTTCTGTCCAGCCTTGGCACGTGGCTTTTCCCTGAGCACGTCTGCTGTGCTTTAAAGGGAAGAACCTGCTCCAGCCCCAGGCTGAGCTCTGCCAGGGACAGGGATTATCCCAAGACAAAACACAGTGTCCTAACGCAGCACCCAAAGCCTTTGGACCACATCACATAGTCATCCTGCTCCCTAGGGGCTAAACCCTTCCTAAATTATGGCAAACTTCCCAACCTCAGCAGGAAAAACACCATGGAAAAGAGGAGACAAAAATCTTATTTAGCAAAATTCACATTTTGTGGGAATTTGGTTTTCTTGGAGAAAGTGAAGTGCAGAAGAGCTGCTGATCACAGTAGCCTAATCCTAAGCCCGTACCAGTGCAAAACTATTCAAGTGTTTAATCAGTGAGAATTAAAACCACCAAGACTTTGGGCTGCCAGGAGCTGAGTGTGACCACTCAAATTTTTCTTAATAAATCTTTAAATGCCAGAATGGTTTGGGTTGGGAGGGACCTTAAAGCTCATCTTGTTCCCACTTCACTGCCATGGGCAGGGACATTTTCCCAACCTGCAACATCCCTGCAATGGATGCAGAAATCTAAGCAAGAAACAGACTCAATCCCTTAAATAAATTCTTAGTGCCTTCCTTATCCAATTTTTAAAACATTATACTTTCCCCCCTCTCCTCCCAAAAATAGCATTGTCACCTACATCATATACATACAATCATAGACATACACATGTGCAACAAAATGCTGGGGTCATCACTCTGAAAACCCAAAATTTGCTTGGTTTCACAATAAATTATTCCTATATTTAGCGTAATTATCTTGCAATCATTATTTGCCTATTTGGCAAGTAATTGCCAGTCTCAAACTCTCCCGTTTTGGTGCATTTGCTACTTCATTTTTTTTTTTATATTTGTTGGGTTTGGGTTGTTGTTTTTTTTTTTTTTTTTTTTTTTTTTTTTTTTTTTTGGTGCTTCTCAAAGCATCCAACTGCAATTTCTAACCCTTGAACGCTGACAGAAAAAGAAGAAGAAATAAAATACACTGATTTTCTTCTATCTTTGCTCCGGGTTTGAGATTCATTCACACTTCACATACAGGTTATTTATAAGTCACGGGAAGCTTCACCTGGAAAGACATTAAAGCCCACACTAAAAGCCACTAAAAGACCAAAACCCAACCTTTTCACGGCTGAACAGATTGGGGTGAGACATCAGAAATCTTAACAAGCCTTTGGAAAAGCAGAGGGCGATGGTATTTACACCAGGAGGGACTAAGGAGAGACAACCTTTCCTTCCAGGAACCTGGTTCACCCCCAGGGTGAGAAATATCCCTCTAACAATAAATGGCAGCATAACCCCCCCTAGTTTCTTTCCTTGTCCTGGGAATCAGAACAAGACTCTTCTGTTTTATCTCCTGAATGATGATTACATTGAAAAAACAAGGAAAAAGGAAAAGAAGGAATAGCATATCCTGATCTCAGTTGTCCACCCTAAACCTCTCCTGACTCAGCTCCAGTCATTCCCTTCGGTTTATGGTTTATATCTAACACTTCATTTATAGTCTATATTAACTTATATATACCAACCCAAGTATAGTATCAACCCAAAGCATGATGTGAAGCCACAGTAGTGTGATGGGAATATATATAGTTCATGTTCATTTATAGTTTATATGTAGCACTTTTAGGCATTTCCAAAGTCATTAGTAAGACTACAGTACGATTTCATTTTTCCTTTCCTCCTCCATAATTCAGCTGAGACATTTTTGTAACAGACCTCATCAACTACCTGCTAACCTGACTCCCAGATTAAGGCCTGAGACCTCACCAAAAAGCTGCATTTTAACATCCTGTTACGTGCTTCAGGAGGGGGAAAAATAACATTAAACTGATTGGAATCCAAAACTCTTCTGCCTTAGTGGCTGCAGCTTAAGCAGTCAGAAGAATTCCTACAGAAGTGCCCTCTCAGCCAGGCAGAGGACAGGCTCCACCTCAATATTTCATGGAGCATCAGCATGGAAAGCAGAGCTCCCCACGTGCTTGGGATGATCCCTGTGGAACACCCCTGCTCTTGGAATTGCAGGAGAGAGGGAAACACACAGGACTCACCACAGGGGATGGAGAAAGTGCAATGTTGCCTATGGAGGCCTTCAGCTCATCCACGGTGGCCGCGCTCCTCAGGACGTCCTTGGCCTGCAGGGGCTTGATCTTGATGTTGAACTTCTTGTGCGCCTCCTCTTCCTCCTCGGATTCGCTTGAGGAGTAGAAGTGCTTTCCTTTGGTAGGTAGAGCACAGTTAAAGAAAGTTTCCTTCTGCTGCCCCGGCGCTCCAAGGCTGAAGCCTCCCTGGGGAGCAGGAGTCAGGTGTTCCCCAAATGCTCATCCCAAATGCCCGAGGGCAGGAGTGAATCCTCCTGCTGTGCCCGTCACTGCTGTCATCTTTCACTGCTTCATCCAAGCGTGGGCAGAGGACATGGGAGTGGTGTTCACAGGGATAATTCCAGCCCTGGTTTAGCCCAGAAGGGGTTTCTATCCATGACTGGATTTCACAAAGTTGTTCAGGTTGCAAAATCCCTCTAAGATTTTGTCCTGACCCTTGTTCCCTGGGAGCAGAAGCTGACCTCCACCTGGCTCCATCCTCCTATCAGGGATTTGTAGAGAGCAAGAAGGTCCCCCTTGAGCCTCTTTTTCTCCAGGCTAATGGTGGACATGGTGGTTTCCATGGGGCATCCCACTGGGATGCTCCCACATTCTTCACACCTCCTCATTCCACACCAGTGGAGCAAAGGCAATTAAAATCACCTTCAGCTCTAATGCCTCAGGTAATTCCCTCTGGAATTTAGTTTTAGCTGTGGAACGATAGCTCAAAATGAAAATAAAAACGAGGAAATAAATTATGATAAATAATAAAAATGAAATAAAGATAGCCAGTGGCCTGCCTGTGAACCCCAGCTCATCTTACAGTTTGTAACCCAAGAGACAAAGCCAACAATAAAGGATATAGCCTGGTTCCTCAGGTCGAATGCTGTATCCCTCCTCATCAAGTTCAGGTGAATTCTGCGTAGGAATATAGAATTTGGAACGTTAATTCTGTTCCTGGAAAGCTAGAGCAGCTCTTTCCTCCTGTGGGAAGTGATGTCCAGCAAAGCTCAAGCCCCTGGGGCTACACAGAGAGAAGGCAACCTGTGCTGTGGCACAGCCTTCCAATTTCACAATTAATTTTGCAGTGCTCAATTTTTGCAGGCAAGCATTTTTAATTCTTGGTTGTAAAGCAAGGTTTTCTTTGGATAAAGTACAACATCCCGTTGGCCAGGACAGAGCTCTCCAGAGCCACCTCATTTCTGGACAGTTTTAGACAACCTGATTGACCTGCAGATATGAAATGGAAGTCTGGATACAGCTGACATCCAGACATCACCCAAAAAGCTCAAAATCAGTGTGTGGGAACAGCAGTGGGTCTCCCAGGGGGTTCTGTGCGGGTGCTGGATGAGGGGAAGGCCTGTGGGACACTTACATATCTGTCCCAGTCAATCTCCGCGTAAAATCCATTCGGGGCTCCATTTGTCTTCTTCTGCAACACATTGGAAAAGAAAATTTCCATGTTTTAAATGAAAGAAACAAGAAGATGTCATATCTTGTAATTGTGCCTTGGCATGGCTGGGATGTCACTGTGGAACTTCCACATGTGCACATCAGTGAGATACAACAGCATTCCCTGTTTCTGGAAGGTCTCCTGTATGACAGCGATGAAAGGGTGTTTTTGGAACATTCATCAGCTGAAAATACAACATTTCTTAAGGAAAAGCACCAAATGGCACCATTTCTCCATGTGCTGGGATGTTCCAGCTCAAGGGGAGAGCTGGTGGCAGTGGGAGCTCCCAATGCCTGTCAAGCAAGAGGTAATACCACAAGTTATTAGGAGACAAACACCTCCCCCACTAAGGATTCGGATTGTGTTACCCAACATGCCAGGATTTATGGCCCCAGCCCACAGTGATGCCAGGATGGAGTGGTGAGAGGTGTCTGGGATGATGTCTTTAGTGCATGTCACGACACACCAACAAACAGAGGTTATTGCTGCTTTGGATCAAGGGAATCTGGTTTGGAAGGAGGCTTTGGGCACCCATCACCTGGGGAACTCTTTGCTAGTCTGCTCTGGGCACCCCAAAAACCACCCAAAGCTCCCACTGGCCACCACAGCCAGTGAGCAGCAAGGCCACTGGGGACCCACGTTAGGTTGGGCTCAATTTTGGACACCTAACTTGGATAATCCATTTCCCTTGATCTGCCAGAGGGAACATACTCACCCCTGCACCCTGCCAAGGGTGTGACATGATGCACTGGCCTGGGGCGGACCCAGCACCCTCACCCTCCATATCTTACCCATCAGATGTCAAGATGCTGCCCAGGGTGGAGCAGCTTCCTGAGAGGCTCAAGGATGAAGAAACATCCTCTGGATGCTGTTCTATGGGACTTCTGGGTGCTGTTCCCCGGCACTCCTGCTTTTCCCCCATCCATTTCCATTTCACCCCATTTCTATCAACCCACATACATCCTGGCTGAACCTAAGGAGTATTTTCCTATATTCTGGATTTCAAACCAAGAAGGACTCACTGTTTTTAAGGACCCTTTGGTAGCTGTGAACCGAGCTCTGTTTTCCTTACCGAGTTATTTCCTCCTTCCCGCACACTCTCGGGTTTGCTATTGCAAGATGGATCATTGGGATGAGGGCTGGGCTGCTGCAAGGGATGGGGGGTGGCAGAAAAAGGGTTAAAGTCTCTGCTCCTTGGTTGTTTGTTTTTTAAATACACAAAAATAAGCTACAAGGAACTAGCAAACACTGATTTATGAGGAAAGGAGGGCTCAGCTGTGGCTCTATCAGGATTAAGCACAGTTTTTCCTGGGGGCTCTATTCAGCAGCTGGAAGATTTGCCTCCTGGCTACTCCAGTGGCTGCAAACATTATGGGGAGAACATGTTTTAGGAGGAAAAATTATATTTAAATATCTTCATCTCCAATTCCCCCTGCTTCAAATACATTCAGAAGCTTCATTATACACCCAAAAATTGTATTTCTGTATCCTTCAGCTTGCTGGAGCACTGGAGACCCTTCTCTGCACCCCCCTCAAACAACAAGCCACCTGGAAAACAAGAGTAGGAGCCCCATGGAGAGGGCACCTGAGCTCACCTGAGGTCCCTGCACCCACATCTGGCAAGGAAAAGCTGCCCATGGCATTTCTGTGGCAGAGGGGACAGCTCTGGGCTGTTCTCTGCATGTTCACAGAGTCATTAAGGTTGGAAAGGCCCTCCAAGACTGAGTCCAACTCGAGCCCAATGCCCACCTTGTCACCCAGCCCAGAGCACTGGGTGCCATGGCCAGTTGTTCCTTGGACACCACCAGGGGTGGGGACTCCACCACCTCCCTGGGCAGCCCCTTCCAATGCCTGACCACCCTTTCCAGGAAGGAATTCCTCCTGATGTCCAACCTGAACCTCCCTGACACAGCTGAACCTGAACCTGTTAATGTTATTTATTCATTTACCACTGCTGAATAGAGCCCTGGTTAAAGTGTTGCCTGAGCTGCTGACTCTTTTTTAATCTCTATTTCTGAACAAGTTTACAGACACAGGGCAAGCCTAAAGCCAAGGATTTGGGATCAGATGGGGGAAAAAAAGTGATTTCTTGCAAGGAGCAGCTTGGTACCTTCATTTTTTATGGCTTTAAAAAGACACCCCAGCACTGCTCTCCCTAATGAGCCTCCCAAGGGGCTCATTTTTATGTTAAGGTGAAATTTTAACATCATTTGCTCAAGAAACAAAGCCCAGCACAGTCCCAGTCTGAACACAACATAGATATTGATATCAAATGGCTAAAGGAGACAGGGTCCATTTGCTACCCAGACCTAGCAGGGGCATTTCTGCCTAACACAAGAAATAAAAGCAGCAATAATTAAAAAAACCTCAAGCATCTCCTTATTTTCAGGTTAATATAGAAAATAAAAATAGATATTGGAAACAGCTGCTCTGGCAATTTCCCCTTAACTCCTCACACAGCAAATCTGACCTAAGCCAATTAGCAGGAGTGGAAACAAGGCTGAGGAGCTGAGGGTTTTAGCAGGACACCTGGTCCCTTTGCCCCTGGAGCTCCTCAGGTCTCCCTGTATTGTTGTTTTCTTCATGTTAATTTTGCAGGAAACCTGGAATAGGTCATTGTTTCAAAGAGATTCTTACTGAAATTTGTTTTCTATATTAAACAGAAATGAGGAGACTGTTCACAAAATGCTGATGGTGGTGGGTGAGGGAAATGACACTTCAGGGGCCACAGTAGGAGTGGGACTGGGGTCTGGGCAATACTTACAATGCCATCCCTGTCTGGTGACCCCCTGCAAAGAACAGAAAGAAACAGAGCTGTGTTAGTGCCCAAACCACACCAATGCTTAATTAACTTCTGGAAATGTTTTTTTTTTAATGAATCCACAGCAGCAGTTGTAATTATGAAATTATCAGCAAACCTGCATTAACTGTCCCACATGCTCCTTGTGAAACCCACCCAATGGCCTCAGAGCCATTGTGCTCTCGTTATCAGATGACAAATTTGATGTTTATTAGTGATAAAGTGTTCCTTCTGATGGTCTGTCCTGGCTGAGGAGCTGGGCTGGCTCCTTGAACCCATGCTATGGCCACATCCCTACTCCAGCTCTACATCCTTTTGCAGAAGACAAAAACCATTTCCAGAGTAATTTTGAGATTTTTCTTCTGCCAGAAGGACAGTCACTTCTCTTTGGAATGGATTTGAAAACTGATGAGGCTCCTCAGGGATCCTAATCCCCAGCTGATTATGGGATTTGGGCTCGGTCACAGCAGCTCCGCAGCCACATTTCAGCACTGCCCAGGGATGCCAAGTTATTTAGTGAAGACAAATGTTTATGGAATCCAGACAGGCTCCTCCACCTCCCACGCACTCCCGAGTCTTATGCATTGCCAGGGATTTGCCACCAGTTCATGTCTGACTCAGGGCATCATGGTAACCCTGCTGGGAGCTGTTTGTTTTAACAGGGAATAACACCTTTCCTTGGACTTCTCCAACTCATACCTGTCTTCATCCCATCTCTCCTATCACCTACTTCATCTCTTTGCACAAAGGCCTCTGAAATTCTTTGGAAGAAGAAAAACTCTTCTGTGTTTCCTCCCCACGTAGGGGATGCCATCTGCTCATATCCTGGCTGGAATTGCTGTGGAGATTATAATTGCTCAACAGGTGGCGGGAAGAGGTGGAAGGTCCTCCAGCATGGTGTTGCAGCTCCAGCACATCCCACATCTCCCCAGGACTAGGCAGCACCTCCAGAGCCCTCCCACCACAGTGCCCACCACCAGGACCTGGGGCCGTGGTGGCCTGGCCATGGCAGAGGGTGACCGAGGCCTGTCAGAGCCCACCACTCTCCCAATGCCCCTCCCAGCCCCGACGGGGGATCTGGAGAGCGCTCGGAGCCGTCCGGGGCTGTGACCGTGCCGCGACCCCGCGCCGTGCTAATCACTGCTGCGCTAATTGCAATGTCCTCCACAGCGGCCTCTCCGCGAACTCCTTCCCACCCCCAGCGCCCCGGGATTCCTTATCTCCCGTGCCACCGGCTCCCTCAGCCGCTCGGAAAGGCAGGATGGAGCAGGCATGGAAAGCGCGGCGCTGGGCGAGGAGGAGGGAGACCCGGCTCTGTGGCATTCTGCTTCCCCTTCTCGTGGAAAATCAAAGCAGGCTGATCCCTGCCCATCCTTCTGATAAATTATAGGTGAACACATACATGGCTGGAGCTTCTGGTTGTCCCACTGATTGCCTGGCTGGTGGATGGATGCCACTATTCCTGGTGACAAGCTGCTCTCTGCCAGCTGGAGAACAGCTCGGTGCTGCACAGCCCTCTTTTGGGATGTGCTCCATGTCCCCTATTTTCAGGCCCCTCTTTGCGACAGACAAAGCCCCGCACCAAGCTCACCATGGCCCCAGGTGCATGGCCAGGCCTTGCAGATGTCCCTTTGCACAGGAAACCTCCAAACCCACAGACACCAAGGCATAAAATAGCTCAGAAAAACAAATCCAAATGAAATAAAAAAAAAAAAAGCTTGCAGTTTCTGTTGTGCCAGACATTAAGCACCTGCGTGGTGCTGCAGATATAGGAATGGGGCTCCCTGCTGCCTTTCTCCTGCTCTGTTCCCAGTCTATGGGTGGCACAAGCTCCTTTGTCACACTGCTTTGGCACATCTACCCCAAAGCCACAGCACTGGTGGCCAATCAGTGAGTTTGGAAAAGCCCTCTCGGACCACTGAGTCCAACCATTCCCCAGCACTGCCAAGGGCACCGCTAACTCACGTCCCCAAGTGCCACATCCACATGGCTTTTAAATCCCTTCAAGGATGGGGACTCCACTGCCCTGGACAGCCTGTTCCAATACCTGACAGCTCTTTCTATGAAGAAATTTTCCCCAAATATCCAACTTAAGCCTCTTCTGGTCTGAGATAATGCTATTTGCTCTCACCCTGTCCCTTGTTCCCTGGGAGCAGAGCCTGACCCCCACCTGGCTCCACCCCCCCATCAGGGAGTTGCAGAGAGCCAGAAGGTCCCCCCTGAGCCTCCTTTTCTCCAGGCTGAGCCCCGCCAGCTCCCTCAGCCACTCCTTGTGCTCCAGACCCTCCCCCAAAACAATCCCTGGACTGGTATCAGCACCCCACCAGCAGCTCTGCACCCCCACACACCATCCCCTGCCAGATGTGGAAAGGTCTCCCCCCACCACATGTTTTCCTGGAAAGCAAAATCATCTCTCCCAGCAGAGGCAAAAGATCTTGTGCTTCACCAGCCCCCTGCTCCCCATCATCCCGAGCCTGCCCCAACCACACAGCCCCTCCCCACCACAGCCTCACTGCCTGCACAAGCATCTGTTTAAATTGAATTGGCACCTATAAAGAGCTCAGCAGACAAGGCAAATCAGTAGTTTGGGCAGAGATTAATCTGCTGAAACTCTCAGAGGAGTCGTTTTCCTCTGATCACCACTCAGTGCCCCTGTAAATCGCACACACGCGGAGAAGCTGCTTGATCATCTCTGCAGCGACACCGAGGAAACCCCTGATTTGCTGGCCACTGGATGTACAAGGGGAAGCAGCTTCAATGTAGTTGTTATTAAAGACTTGATCTGATAAGTGCCTGTGATGGCCCAGCTTCCTGCCTGTCCTGGTAAGTGGCATCAGCTGCTCCCTGGCATCACTGTACATTAATATGGTTTATGTCTCATGGACTCACGTGGAATCAGTGTCCTTTTCTTTCTTCCGTATACCAAAGGCCTTCCTGGTACGTTTTTTCAATCCTGTGGGTACAAGGAACACAAATAAAAATGCAATATTAATATAACACTTCAAGTAAATCCTCCAAAAGGTTCCTTATTCCCTTGCCGGCTGTAATTCATAAATAAGGTTAAACAAGGAAAGAGCCAAACCCCAGAAGCTGCCAGCAGGACTTTGCAGGTTGTGTGTACATTTGCTTATGCCATTTATTTGTTCACTTAACACTTATTAACTTGATCCCAGCATGTGGGACTGTATTTTACAGTTAATATTTCTAAGCTTTCTGTCTTAATCACACCCTCGTGCTGCATGTGTGGGTTCTAATGCATGAAGGGGAAACCCCTCTTTGGTGTTAAAAATCCATTTAAACCATGAGGTTGGTTGTCTTCTGCGCTGATTCTTGATCTGCACAGTGCTTAAAATGATGCCTGGTACCAATAATGCTGGAGCCAGATGGGAAGTGGGAAGTCCTGGAAGCCCCAGAGCCCATCAGGGCATCAGCCAGCACCACAACACTTGGAAGCCAGATGGAGGAGACTGGGTTTCTCCAAGTTCTCCCTCTTTTTGCAGAATCCCAGACTGGTTTGGGTTGGAAGGGATCTTAGAGCTCATCTCATTCCTAGGCAGGGACACCTTCCACTAGCCCAGGTTTCTCATACACCCCCGGCCCATGGGATCCATATGTCCCAGCTGCCAAGGGCAACACAAGCAGCTGGACCCCACAGACTCATCCTGCACCTTCAGGGACAATTTTGGTGTTACTACATCCATGCCTCTCAGCTTTCCTGCTTTCTTCAGGACTCAAATGAGTCATTAATAACAGAGGAACATTCCCATTAATCTCCCCCCCAGAATAACTTCATCCTCCAAACTTAAAGTAGAACAGGAAAGGCCAAAACCCCCAGAAATGAGTTGCTTAGTCTTATCTGAAGCAGCACCCAATGTGGCTAAATTTTGTAACACAGCCTGCTGCTCAGTTATATAATAGGCCTACCATCTGCTTGAAGTGGTTATGATTGAGGGAAAAAGGGATATTTAGCAAAGGGAGAACAAAATTGACATTTTCCTTTGGAAATGGCTGTTGGGCGCCAGTGGAAGCAGGTCCCCCATCAAACCCCTCCGTTCACCACAGGGCAAGGCACTGACTGCCCTGATGACACCAGAAAGGTCTTCAGGTCAGTGGGGGATGACCCAGCGATTTCCCAGGAGCAGAATTTTCCCAGAATTTTGGTGGCTGCAGCTCAGAGGAGCTCGTGTTTCCCCCGACATGGTGAAACGCCTCATCCAATGGTACAGAGCCTGAGCTGAGGGTTGTGCACAGAAAGGCACTGCACTCCCTGGGCCTCAAGTCTCCTTTCAGCTATTTTTAGTAGTTGAAAGATGATAAAACCTGTCCTGGCAAGAGCAATTCTTTTAAAAGTAATACTAAGATCTTGTCCATGGAGGGAATGCTACATGGAGACACCATGGATTCCTGGGAACCTCCCAAGACAAGATCTACTGCTGTAAGAGAAAAGGTGATGGTAAGTGGGACAGACAGCAGAGAAGAGTCAGCGAAGCAGCAGAAAGGCTGAAAGCATGGAATAAAGCATGAAAGAAAACAGAGTATATCCATGTGGGGTATAATTCATATTGAATTTACTATTATTTTTTTTTCCTTGGTATAACCAAGACTTGGTGTCTGAGAAACAGGAACTACTATTTCAAAATATGTAAAGCTTCATAGTACTTCGAGAATTACCAATATCTTATTTTCTACACCAAAGACTTCATATCTCTAGCAGAAAAACCACCCTGTTCTCCCAAACCCAGTCCCTTGCCCTCCATCCGCACACAGTGGGAGCAGCTGCTGCCTCTGGACCCTCAAATATTGAGGGGGGTTCCTGGAGAAAGAGTTACTTGCTCAGGAAGACAGAACTCATAAACAACACATCTCTCAAGAGGAAAGACCAAGTATTAATGCTCTTCTGGGGAAACTAAAGAAAAAAATGCTTGAAATTAGTTCTCCTTCATCTGTGCACAGAGATAAATATTATCCATGGCTATGGCAGAGACTTGAGACCAAAGTACCTGCAGGGACAGGGAAAGAAGGAAGGGAGAAGAATAGGGTAAGGGAATAAGAAAGCCATTACTAGGTTTGGTTTTCCTTTGGTTTGGTTGTGTGGAGGGTTTTCAGAGCTGGATTTGAACAACCTGCTTTCCCCACCACACACAAAGCTGCAGCTCCTACCAAATCCCTTTGCTGAGTCCAGAGATGTGCTGTTCCATAACCAAGGCATTCTGGTTTTGACCCAGCAAGACAGAACCAAAGGCAAGACAAAACTACTGGAAACCTCTGAGCCAAGTCCAGAGGAAAAGTTGAACAGTAAATTAAGTTTTCAGAAGTGAGAGTATAACCACATCAAGCCCCAGATAAATACCCAAACAGCCCTGCCTCAAATGCTCTCTAACTCAACCCAGAAGGCTCCCCTGCTTTAACACAGCAGCAGTCTGAATCTACCACCAGTAACATATTTGACATGAAAATGGGCATTTTGGTCCATTGCAAACCCAGAGATTCTCAACAACTTCATCCTCTGTAGCAGAAAAGCCACACTGCTTCAGTTCATGTTATTTTTGGGTTTGTCCACTTCATCTGCAATTATTATATGTCTTCATAGCATATAAAATGCTTTACCTATACCAACCTCTGCATTAAAGCTCAGTACCAACCTTTCAGTGGCCTCAATAATGCAGTGAAAAATGGAGCCCTCTGCACAGTGCCTTGATAAAGTCATGAATATTTCAACCTCCCTCATTTACAAGTCTAATTACAGACCTTATTCTGGAGAAGAGATCGAGGGACACCAGCAAGTGGCAGTTGAGCAGTGATGGCACCACTCCTGTGGCAGGCAAAGGGCTCATCCTGCACCAGCCCAGCCCTGCAGACTATGGAAAGCACAAATCCTTCAGGAGACAGGCTCTGCTGCTGCTCCCTGTGCCTGCTGTGGTGCCACCAGGCTCCAGCAATAAACCCATCACCTTGAAAGTTGGGATTGTTCAGTCTGGAGAAGAAAAAGCTCCAGGGAGATCTTAGAGCCCCTTCCAGTGCCTAAAGGGGCTCCAAGAGAGCTGGAGAGGGACTTTGGACAAGAGCCAGCAGGGACAGGGGGAATGCCTTCCCACTGCCTGGGGGCAGGGTTAGATGGGATATTGGGAAGGAATTCTTAGCTGTGAGGGTGGTGAGGCCCTGGCATAGTTTGCCCAGAGCAGCTGTGGCTGCCCCATCCATGGAAATGTCCAAGGCCAAATTGGACAGGGCTTGGGATAGTGGAAGGTATCCCTACCCATGGCAGGGAGTGGAACTGGATGAGCTTTGAAATCCCTTCCAATGCAAACCATTTGGTGATTCTATGATTACAGTCCTCCACATGCTCACAGCAGTTTCTCCCCTTTAGGAAAAAACAAAACAAAAAGAGTGAGGAAAAAGGGGTGGCGGCCTCACTACAGTTCCATCACTTGCTGCCAGAGTGGAACGTTATTGGCATCTTGCTCTGGCTCTCAGGAAAAAAAAATACTTGAAAACAAAAGTAAGCAACAACAATTGTGGGCTTGGTTGTTGGTTTTGTTTGTTTGGTTGGGGTTTTTTTTTCTTTTTTTTTAAATATATGCTGAAAATTTTGGTTCTTATCAGAAATTTCAGTTGGAAGACACTGGAGGACTAGCAGTATTTGAGAGCCTAAAACAAAATCACAAATAAGACTGAATGAAATAAAACATCCTAAAGTTACTGCTCTAGGATTGTTTTCTCCTACAGTAGGACTGCTTGGGCCTGGGTCAAAGTCCCAGGAGGTTGAACCTTGTAAATAACAGAATTTTAAGATGTGGTAAATGTCACCCACCACTGGGGACTCCAGCTATGGTGGTCAAGGAGGTCCAAAGTTTTGTAGTAAAGCCAAGCCCCACCATCAAGCAGGGTCATGCTGAGGAGGAAGAGAGTTGACACCACGCTCAATCTTGGTCCTGCTCAGCCTGGGGTGACCCCTGGGCCGGCACTGGTTCATGGGAGAGGGACCAGGGTAGCCAGAAAGCTGGAGCAGATGGAGATGGGCACCTGCAGGAGTTTATCCAGCATAGCTCCAAAATCACATCTAGAACAGCTGTGTTGGGGTCCAAGTGCCTACCCAGGAACAGAAACGTGGTGGCAAGGGATCCCCACTCCAAAGGACAGAGGTGACACAAGATCCTGTGGCTCACTCAAAAATACAGTCACGTTTCCAGTGTGACAGTAATTAAGTCTCTGATCAGGTTGTGGCAAACTCTGCCTAAGGAGGTTTTGAATTAACATCCAATACCTTTCTAAAAACAAACACCTTATTCCAGCTATGAGAGGTGAGTAATTAGAGGAAGTCCTGTGGCCACCTCTGTTTTTGTGACTGCTGCCATGTGTCCAGCGTCCATCCCCACGTACCCACAGGGGTTTGGGCTCCCAGGACCTGCACATTTTGCCCCCTCCCCTTGGTCTGCACCTCCTTCCCTTTGCAAACTACCCAAATACCCATTGCAGTAGTTGGGGCCAGGAGTTCAAAACGCCAGAGCCCTGGACTCAAAAGCTACTCTTTGCACACCCTCAGCACGGTGAGGGAGAACACACTGGCTGATTTGGAATCACAGAACCATTTAGGTTGGAAAACCCCTCCAAGACAAAGTGCAACCATTCCCCAGCACTGCCAAGGCCACCACTCACCCATGTCCCCAGGTGCCACATCCACATGGCTTTTAAATCCCTCCAGGGATGGGGACTCCAACACTGCCCTGGGCAGCTGTGCCAATACTTGACAACCCTTTTAGTGAAGAAATTTTTTCTAATATACAACATGAACCTTCCTGGCATTTCAATACACCCAGATTAAAAAAAAAAAAAAAACAAACAAAAAACAACAAAACCAAAACCAACAAAACTGTGCCTGGGCATTAGTCCAACCCTTTCACTTTGCAGGCACAACTCAGTTCAAATACTTCACGTGCCTGCAGCTCAGGAACAAGACCCCAGCCCCTAAATGCAGCTCCAGGATATGGAAATACACCCCAAACCACGGGAATGTATTTATACTCCATATATAAATGGAATAAATGGCACAGAGCAAGGCCCTAGCCCAAAGCAAAGCTTGGGGACTGGGCCAGCAGCTAAGGGCTGTCCTTAAAAATCAAGGGCAGCATCAGCAGGATGCATCCCAATAAACAGGGCATCAGTTCATCCTCCTGCAAAGGAGCTGAGCATCCCAGGACTGTTCAACATCAGAAGGATGCAAATTGGTGCTCACAGGTTACTCACCAGCCTCAGTGAAGCAGCTGCAGGAATCTCTCACCGCCTACTTTCCCCAAAGATTAGATTTTTAATATCAGCTCTGAGATCCTGAGTGTGCAGCAACTGAGGGCCACGGCACAAACAGCTCCTCCAATATTATCAGGGAATTAAAGCTAGACACAGTCGTGGCTTTCATTCCCGGCTGGCACAGACACAGGAACGCCAGATGCGCCTCCAAAGGTTGTTGTGCTATTTAAGAAGTTGTCCAGGACAGGCTCTCCCTCCCAAATGACACTTAGATTTCTATTTTTAGGGGGGTTTTGGTATATAAAGAAAGGGAGGAGACAGTGCTCCTTCCAGGGGCAGAAGGGCACTGGGTTCACATAGCACATCCAGGGAAAACCCACATTCATTATACGTATAAACATATATTAATATATTTTAAAATATAGCTTAAATATAAATACCCCACATTGGTATTCCCCCCCAAGAAAAAAAATCTCACTGTAAACCTCTCCTTTTCTTCACAAGGCTTCGCCATTCCATCTGCTCCTCAGCCAACAGCCTGTCCTATCTCACAGCCCAGTTGTAAAAGGCATCTCCTTAAAATCCATCACCTTCACACAACCACAGACTCCCAGCAACAACTCTGACAATATTTATGGAAAACCCACCAATTCTGGTGTTGTGCTGTTCATGCAGAACTTAAGGACTCATTAAACCCACCTAAATCCTTGCCTGGGTGTGACACTAAAACAGCTGTCCAGTCACCCCACTGCAGGGACATCTGTGACCCTCCAAATCCCACTCCCAATTTCCCAGGGGGAAAACAGGAGACCTGAGCTGTCAGAGTGGCTTTTGTCACCTGTGTGATGCAGGAGCCACTTCCTTGGGGACAAGGTACAACTCTGGGCAAGCTGCCAGGGAAAAGCATCACTTGCTTATCCAAACCAAGATTTGCAATATCCACATTTGCACATGATGAGGATTTACACCCAAAATGAAGCCTGACAAGACACCTCTCTCCAGTTCCCTTAACTGTCCTGTTCCTCCCACGATCTGCCAAATGAGCACCTTGATTTTAAAGCAGTGATTAACCGTGGAACTAAAAATAGGAGCAGGAGACATGACCCAAAGAAAGGCTTAATTTCCAGGCAGGGCTTGAAAAAAAACTGAAAGAGCTTCTTCCACCCATCTGTGTCCCTGCAGAGGAGCTCGAGGTCCCCAGGTGAAAGGAGCCAGGTAAACATGAAGCAGAAATGACCTTACTATTAATTACTTCTGCAGTATAAATCATCATCTTATTAAGAAACTTAAGCAGCCTCCTTAAGTACTCCAAGTCAGGTTGGATGGGGCTTGGAGCATCCTGGACTAGTGGAAGGTGGATCAAGATGAGCTTTAAGGTCCCTTCCAATCCAAACCGTTCTGGGATCATTGATTAGCTCTAACAACAAGGTGCACCTTCAATGATTTCTACAAATCCAGCTTTAGAAAACCAATATATTTATGGGGCTGCATGAAATCCTTGAGGCATCTGAAGCAGATGACAAGGGAGGATGTGAAACTCCATTCTTCTCATCCCAACCTGTCCCAAACCTCCCTGCAAGATTATTTCCAGGCATCCTACACGTGATATTAATCTCTAGCTAATGTTTTAAATTCCCTGCAATACGTGGGTGGAGAATTTTAAGAGACTGTTCCCCCCCCAATACATCACTAAACAAACCCTTCAAAATACACAGAAAAAGAGTCATAGCTTAAACATCAAGGAAGGTGTGCTAATGTCAGGAGTGCTTTTGCTGGGATGGGCAAGGAATGGCTCCCAGATAATACAGGAGGATTTTTTTTAAGCACTGGTATCTCACTGCTTTCAAACATTATCATCATTATCAGCACTAATTCAGTGTAAACAGAGATGTGGGAGGGAATTTCCCCTTCCCACCCCTGCAGCAAAGCCCACTGGCGCCAGGGCAAGGAATGAGGATTTATAGGACAGGGTAGGAATTCCATGTCTGCTCCTGAAGGACAGCCCCAAAATCTCTGGCTCCCAGGAAAGCACACACCCCAAAATAAAAAGCCACTTAGAAACTAAACTGGAGATCAAAAATAAATCGTTCTGTGAGGCTGCAAGCGCAAAAAACCAGCAGCTGTAACTACTGCCAGCCTTGATCCTCTTCCATTCACACAGATAAAGCAAAAGAACCTTCGGAAGCCCCCAGAAACATCAGCCTGCAAGTGAATTTTGGTTAAAAACAAAGAGCTGATGATACTCAATAGCTGGCAAGGCAAACAGGGCCCCACTTTGTGCTCCTGCGTTGCACGTGAGCAACTCACTCCTCTAATAAACCACCTGCACAGCATCCAGAGATTGCCTTTTTCCTACCAAACATGTAAAAATTTAAATATACTGAATTTAAAAAAAACCCCACACACACCAAAAAAAAAACCCACCACACAAAAACCAGCACAATAATTGGCTAGCAGGGAAAATACGGGAATGCTACCAGACATGAGCTTTGCTGGCAGTTCAGGCAGGGAGATGGCCAGCATCCCACCCCCATTGCTTCCCAAAGGCAGATGGATCCTTAGTGACAGGTTTTGGGCATCCAAACAGTTCCAGGTCACTGGTTTGGGGAGGAGCTCTGCCTTCCCCTCCTTTCCATTTTTTCCTTCACGTTGCTCCTCTCCCATCCCAGTGGTGAGTCGGGGTCCACCAACCCTGTTTTTCCACCCTTAACAAAATACCCTGAAATGGAGGTACAAGGTGACTAACCACCTGATTTAACCTGTACTTTTTTTCTACACTGTCTTTAAAATCTGAATAAGGCCAATGAATCATGCTGAAACTTTCTGCCTTGGCAGAGAAACCCAAATTACTATGTTTGGGCCGCCGTTTGAGATGCCCAAGGGCACATTTTAAACTGGGGCTCACTCCAAGGAGGAGTCTTGAAGACCCGTATCACATGAAAAAGTTGAGTTTTCCTATATTTCCTATCCTTTCTTCTCAAAATAAACCCTGTTGGCATTTTGCTTCCACCCCTCCATTCCACTGAACATTTTCAGGTGCAAAGGAAACCTCAGGTTTTTCCGCCTTGCCCAATGTTTTGGGGTAAACCCTCAACACCACCACGTTGGCACCATCTGGGTTTTAACTGGCAAGTACCACAAGCCCCAATCCAACACATTTTCCAAATTCCCAGGGTTTGGATGGGGCCTTTGTGAATTTTGAGCTACAGCCATTGCTCCCTCCTCTCCCTTAATGGGAAGAGACATACTGCCAGTAGACTAGAGCTGGAAAACCCAAACTGCCTCAGTGGGAAGGGTTTGAATGCCTGAAAAAAGGAATTATTTAGGTTTCTTTTTCCCCTTTATGTAGAGATTGATGAACAAATTCAACCTGTGTTGATGGGGATGGTCTTCTGGTCCAGCCCTATCCCAGAGTGCATGAGACATCTCTGGAAGCACCACAGCACAGTGTGGGAGCACATCACCATCCCCTGAGCAGCTCTGGGCTGGACACACTGACCTCATCTCCTGCTTTTGAACCCTCAAAATCAAGAGATACAGAGCTCCTTCCCATTCCTGTTCCAAACTTTTTACTTCCCAAGCCCCCACTTCCACATATCTCATCCTTGGGAGCTCAAACCCTCCCCCCCCGGATCACATCCCAAAAGGGTTCATGCACATCTTTGAACCTGAGAAGTGGTGGGATGCCCTCATCCCTCTGCCCACTTTGGGCTACAAGGGGAGCTGAGCCACTGGCGTAGACTCAGCATCACCCTGTGCATGACAGAAGGGTCAAACAATCTTCTCCTGCATTTATGAAAAACTACTTTCCCCACCAGCGTCAGGCCTGTCAGTTCAGTAGAATGTTCCAGCAGATTCCATCTCACAGGGCACAGATGCCCAACCACACCACAGCCCTGACTTTCTCTGCAAGCTCAAGCTCAGTCATGGGTTTCTGCTCAAAAAACATGACGAAAAATACAGGTCCTAATTTAGTGTTATGGGTTCCACATATTTTCCAGGGCGGTTTTGCCACCCGTGCCTGAATTTCTGTTCATAGCCAGCAGAAGTTTTTAGGCATTCTCAAAAACCAGATTTTTCTACCAGGTCATTTCCTTGCTAAATCCCACAGACAACACTGAGCACGTTCAAATACACCATTCACTGAAACAAGACCACCTAAAATACAATAAAGCCAATTTTCTTGCAGATCTCATTCCACCCCCCACCATAGGCAAGGACACCTTCCACTATCCCAGGTTGCTCCAAGCCCTGCCCAACCTGGTCTTGGACACTCGCAGGGATGGGACATCCTGACTGACCAAACTTCCCACAAACAGGTAAAAAAAGCCTGAAAAAGAGAGTTACAGAGAAATTCCCACTCTGAGAAAGCTTCTGCCCAGCAAACATCTGGTTTCAGGTCTGGAGAAAAACATGGACCGTCTCCCACGGAAGAAGAAACAACCCTCTCCAAAATACCCTTGGCCGCTCCCATTTGCCACATCATTGTCTGACCTCTCCACACATTGTGAAGCTTCTGGCTTGAGTGACATGGTGCAGCAGTGATTTCAAAACTTAATTAAGCTGTGTAAAATGCCTTCATTACACTGGAGAAGCAACAGAGGGATTAAAAAAGGAGACAAACTTGTTCTTGTGCTTGGCTGTTCACCTCGATGACACACCCAGAGCATTTCCGAGGACTGGAGAGGTGTTTTACAATCAAAGGGAACATCTAAACAGCTTTCACATCTATAGCCACACATGTAGGGACCTCTCCAGCACATGATGGAGTTTAATCCCCATCCCCCAAACCTTCTTTCCACCTGTTTGAGCGAGGCCAAGCACAGAAAGTCCATCCCCAACATGGATGGTGGGCAACAGCAACACTCATTCACCCCTCGTGCCATGGAGGGAGAGGACCATCCTCTTCTGGTGGCTCAGACACCACACAGCTTTGGTTTCCTCCCAGCAAGGACTGGGTTCTTAAAACAGCACCTACAGTTATTTTAGGTATTGTTATTTTTAATCATAAAGTGAAAAATATGCACTTTTCCTCCATCTACCAAGAGAACGAAGACACATTCCATATAAATAATGTCCATATCCAATACAAATTGCTCATTCTGCACCATCTCCAATGAGCCAAATCATCTTCTTTAATAAAGAAGAGGATCCAAAACCATCAGCTGAGCCAGGTCCATCCTGCTGGCCATGGGTGATGCTGGGTGGCCTCACGCCCTGCACTGTCACAGCCCAGCTCCACCCTGCACTTCCAGCACAGCGTCCAACATTTTGGCCAGGCAAGCTATTTAAATAATTCATTTATTATAATAAAGCCCCTTTAAGATGTTTACTGTAGGGAACCCACATTTTGTACGGGCTTAAAAGTTTCAGATCAAATTAAACTGAGCATGTGAAAACCATACTTATATCAAAACAAATCACCTCTGCAAAGTGCCAGTGGTTCAGGAGGACCTTGAATAGAAGTTTCACTCTTCCACAAATACAACCAGCTTCCAACCATTTAAAACTCATCAAAAGCAGCAACCATTTCTTCTAATTTTCTCATTTCCATTCTAGGCTCCCCTATGCATCAAGTAGTTGAGGAACATCATCTCAAGTGGTTTAATAAGTCACTTTTTATGACTAGTATTATTTTTGTTTCGACTTTTTTTTTTTAAGTGCGAGACTGGTTCAATGAAAGGTGATTCCACCTGTGCCAGGGTACAACAAACTGGATGCCCCAGCCCTGGATGGCACTTCCATTATGGGGCTGGGTACTCCCTGCCAGCCCCCACCTGCCTTGGCCACAGTGGCCAAAGCTCCTGCACAGCAGCACATTGTGGGCATTCCATAAGCAAGGCCAAAATCCTCAAGGAATAAAAATAAAACTATAAAAAAACCCCAAACCCCAAACCAAAACACCCAAATCCCCAAAAAACCTAACAAGACCAACAGACTTCCCCCAACCAGCCTCAAAACTAATTAAATAACCCAAACCAAGGTTATAACAGGTCAACTTCAATTTATCTACATTAATTCCTCCATAAATACAGGAATTTTTGAGAGAAGTCACGTTGTTAAATGACACATTCTCTACAATTCCCTGCTCTTGCCCAGGCTGCACCTGGTTCCCAACGTGCCGTGTCCGTCGGCACGGTAGGATGAGTTTGATGTCATGGGCTAAAATTAAAATCTCTTTTGCTAATTGGTATTAGGGAAGACACTGAAGGCACTTCCTCATATCAAAGGACAACCAAACTCATTTTCTTAAGACAAAAAAAAAAACAAACCAGGGAGAAGTCATTCCTGTGTGTTCACACATGGCCATGACGACACTGAATTCCCAAGATTAGGCAAATATTTTAAGCCAATACAGGAAGTTTCGTGAAGCCTGATGCCTTTCCAGGTTAATTCGGGCAGGGCAGCAGACTCTGATTTCCAGGGACACACCAAGAGGCAGCCCAATTTCTGCCTGTCATCTCGGGAAGGCCAGGAGCTGCCTGGTTCATGTGCCGGCAGAGCCGCAAGCCCGGGGTTGGATGTGGCTCCGCCAAGACAGGCCCTGCTGCTGCCACCAATGGGCCATAAACCCAAAAAAATATAGGTATTCTGATCTCCTTGGCCATGAAGTATCTATTCTGCTAAAAAAAAAAAAAAAGCAATTAAAGCAATCCCTTCCTGCATCTTACTCCAGAAGGCATTAAAAAATTATATTAAAAAAAAAGAGCTTTACATACGGCCGAGACAGACGGCATAGGATAAAATTCCTGTAATGCCCAGAGGCTTTTCCCACACAGGATCAGACACAGTCTCCCAATGCTTCCTGAAGCATCTTGTGCCTGGAGCCCACATTTCCTTCACATTTCCTTTTTTATTCCAATAAGCCTCAACCCAACACCCACCCCCCTTCCCCAGAGCCTGCATCTCCAAACCAGTGCCACGACATGGCAAAAAAAAAATCACTGACTTCCAATTTCCTTGTTTCCTACTGAAATGATGTTCCTCCATCCAGCTAAAAACACCAAACCCCATCAGGATGCAGAGCCCAGGTCTGAAAACAGCCAAATTCATCCTCTGTGCATCATATGAGGCTGAGAACCAGAGTTTCCAGGCAGAGGATAAAATAATCCTTACAGGATCCCCAGTTCCGACCAACCCATCCCAGTCTGGGTTCTGGAGGAACCGGCAGGTCCGTGGATAACCGGGTGTTTGCACACCCCGAGCTGCCTACACAGGGCTGGGGATGGAACTGCAAATAATCTGATGGGCTTGATATTATATCACCATCCGCCAGCTCCTCGGCAGCAGGCAGGGAGCTCCGGCTGGGCTGGGATTAGGGGGAGGGGAGGATTTAATTATTATTATTATTATTATTTTATTTAGGAAAGGGAAAGGATCCCCACGCAGAGGTTCAGTGCATCCTCCACCGTGGCTTTGCAAACTCCAGCCATCCCGAAAGACACGCTCAGCTCATCACCTACCTTCCATCATGGTGGCAGAATTGCATTCCTCAATTTCCAAGGAGCCTGAAAAAATACAGGAGAATACGATCCCGGTTACCAGCCACTCAACGTCAGCCTTTCGCCAACCAAACGCCTCCGACGCCGGGCTCGGTTCGCTGCCAGGATATCACGGAGGATAAAGCAGGAATGCTGGCGCTAAGGGCAGGCCATGGATGCTGCTGTGCCTGTATCACCTCCAGGATCGCATCACGGAGGATGCTGAGAGAAAGGGAGGACGAGCCGGGCTCGGCTCCGGCGCAGCCGATGCCTCCCGCCCCGCACCTCCTCACATGCGCGCTCGCTCCCGACACACCCCCCGGGAACACACCAACCTATTTCCCATATTTTTTCCCCCCCACTTTCACCAAAAGCATAACCCCTCTCCTACCTCGTGACGCACTTCCCCTCCCTTAATCCTATTGCAGCGGCCGGGGGAGCCAGATTAATTACCGGGCGCTGTCAGATTAGGAGCGTGCGGGGAGCCCGGCTGGGAATAGGGGGAGAATAAATCAATCCCGGCTGGATAAGGCAGCGGAGCTCGCTCCGGCACAAGGGCTGTGAGCGCGGGTGCTGGGCCCTCCTCGCCTCTCCCGCAGCCATTCAAGGGAGAAATCCATCGGCTGACGTCACATGGCCAGCAATTAGCCCCGAAAGGATGATGCGGGAAGAAATTTCTCCCCGACTGCCTTCCAACAGCGCCCGGGAATTAATTTCGCATGAAAAGAAGCCGAAGCATCTCCGGAGCAGGGAACAAAAGAGGCTGGGGAGGGAGGGGGGGACCGCAAGAGCCGAGCCAGGCTCTGCCTGGGGACCCCCCGTGTCCCCAGTTAGTGCCCGAAGAGGGGCCACCCGGCACCACCCTGTGCCCCCGTTCCTCTGCCAGCCACAGCACCAGCCTCCCCGAGCCTTTGTCAGCTCCGACGGGGTGTGCGACCCTCACCACCTTCAAAACCCTTCTCCGAGCCGCTGCAGGAGCAGGGGGAGCTCTGCTGGAGGCACAGGCAGCGCCAGCGTAGGAGTTACTGGGACACTACCGGGATTATCCAAGGAAATACGAGATAAAATTGTTTCTGGCAGAATTGGCTTTAACCAGCTCCAAGAGTCCAGGGGGGTTTTGTTGTTGTTGTGTTTTGTTTGTTTGGTTTGGGGTTTTTTTTGCTGTCAGGAAAGATGTTGTAAGACTCACTCTTGTCCTGAAGCCGTTCCCACGCGTGGCTGCAGGAACAGAAGGTGCATCTTCGGCACCCTCATCCCAAACAACACCCACTGCTGCAAGGGAAAGCCCCATCCCCGGCAGGGGACACCCAGGATCTATCCCCGAGGGCACCATCGCATTCCAACGCTCAGCAAACACCGGGATTAGGACCATCAGCACCAACCTGCCGGCTGGAGGAGCTGCCTCCCCCTCTCTGCTCCCCGCCGGGCACAACAGCGGCGTTTTAGGGACAACCAGCCCGTTTCAGCGCACACAAATGTGGCTTTTCAACGTGACCTTGTATCAGTAATGGAAACTTCGCTTCTACCTCTCACCCCGCATCAGCATCTTTAGGATCATCCCAGTTAGCTACACGTGTTTCTCAGGACTTCACTCACAAGCAGGGACAGCAACACCCACATCATTTTCCCCATTAAGAAAAAAAAAAGAATCATTTTTCTCCATTAAAAACCAGTTTCCCCCTGCCAATAAACCCACCCCCATTTTTCTACAATTAAAAAAACCCTAAATATTTTCGACCTTTAAAAATTAATCCAAAAGCCAAGCACCTCCCGAGGGTCTGGATACACCAGTGAGGAAATGTGCTTCAGCACCACAACAGGGTCTCCAGATCGAGTGTCTCCAGCACAGCCCTCACCCACCCCAGCTGGTGAGAAATACCACAGCTCCCGGAAAAGGGATGGGATTATTTAACAGATGGTTCCTTTAATCCATGCAAGGAGGTCCTGTGACCTGCCTGCACTGCCTGTGCTTCCAGCACAGGGAAGAATGCCCGGTGCTTTCAGGAATTCCAGTTGTAATCCCAGGGTAAGCACAAAGCACTGAATGTCACCCTGCTGTCGCCTGAGCCCAACCCCAAAACTCCCCAAGGAGCCAGGCTGGCACACACGGCAGGATGCCCCAGTGATGAACACACTGCAGTGTCCAAATCCCTCTTGGACACACCAAAATAACTTATCATCCAAAAAATCATACAGCTGCTGCACAGCAGAGCACAGTCCCAGTATCCCCATTTCTGGAAGTGTCCAAGGCCAGATTGGGCAGGGCTTGGAGCAACCTGGTCTAGTGGAAGGTGTCCCTGCCCATGGCAGAGGGTGGGACAAGAGGAGCTTTAAGGTCAGACCCACTGCACTTGTGAGCTCCACAAGGTTGATATTCCTTAACAGAGCAAGAAGAGCCATGATACCCCCCTACAATTGCCCTCCCAGGCTGGGCAATGGGTAAATAAGTTTCTTTTACCGAATTTCCCCACTTCAGTGCTGGGTTTGGGCAGGTTTGCCATCACACTGGCACCTGCTGCCTGAGCACAGCTGGGAATCCCTTGGCTTCTGCTCATCCCAGGGCAGCTCCAGCTTTCCTCGGCTCTGCAGGATGTTCTTGGCCTTACGAAAGACTTCCTGTCATGTGGCAAGACCGAAACTCACCTTCCTGAGGGAAAAATTAACCCCAAACTAAGGACACCACAAACCTGCTCCTGGCACGGGCTCTTCCCAAAGGCAGGTGGCACAGGGAGAGCCAGGTCCCTGGCAGAGCACACCCACGTCCCCAGGGAGGGCAGCGTGCCAGCAAGCCCCTCTCTGCTCAAGGTAAAACTGATATTTACAGATTTCCATGTTATTTCCAACCCTTCCAACTGACACAAGGACAATCCTCAGCAAAAACACTGGAAATCTCGGGCAGCTCCTGAAGGAGACACGTTCAGGAAGCTGCCAGCAAACAGCAACAGATGAAGCCAAGGGCCTTAAGATTAAAAAAAAAAATAAAAAAAAATAAAGAGGCAGCAAGTGAGTCACCGGAGCGCATTACTCATATCCCAGCACAGTCATGCTGGAGGTCCATGTGACAGGGAGCGGAGGAGCCCGGCTCGGCCCCCGGCCGCAGGGACACGCTGGCCCCGGGGCGGGCGAGCAGCGTGGAGCGGGATTTGCTAAATAAAACCCCAATCCTCCAGCCTCATCCTCGCCCAGGATCTGGCCCTGGTAAATCCCCTGGCATTAAAGGCAGCCAGGGGGTTGTTTACATCTCCCCATACGCGGCCCTACAACCCTTTTGCTAACCCGTAATTAAACCTTGACTAAGAATAAGCCCATCCTTTGTCTGCTCCTGGTGGGAATGCAGGGGACAGACCCCCAGCTTACTGGTAGCTCCCATCACCACAGTATTGGGGACTGCTCCCCCCTCACCTGCAAAATAAGCTCTTCAACAAAGGTCAGCCATTTTCTTCTTTTCCTATAAAACTGAGTTTATAGGAGCCATGGGCAGGGACACCTTCCATTATCCCAGGTTGCTCCAAGCCCCATCCAACCTGGCCTTGGATACTTCCAGAGATGGGACAGCCACAGCTTCTCAGAGCAACCTGTGCCAGGGCCTCACCACCCTCACAGCCAAGAATTTCTTCCAAATATCTCATCTAACTCTACCCTCTGGCAGTGGGAAACCATTTCCCCTTGTCCTGTCACTGCAGGTCCTTATTCCAAGTCCCACTCCAGCTCTCTTGGAGACCGTTTAGGCACTGGAAGGGGCTCTAAGGTCTTCCTGTAGCCTATTTACAGGATTCCTTACTCAAAACATATCTCCCCACAAGGAAGAAGGCTGTGAGACGTCAGGCATCCCCAGGAGCACCTCAGCCAGGTCTCCAGGAGCTCAGGAGGCCATGGAGGTGGATCAGCCCATCACCCAGACCCTGAGCACCCAACGCCCCTGCACAGACTCCTCAGATGCCTCTGTCTGTGGAGCAGAACCCGGAGGAGCTCCGAGTGGCGATGCTCCTGGGCTCACCCACACTGTGTTTTGCACAGCCAGAGCACTGCAGGTGCATCCCCCATACCTCCTGACAGGAGCAGGGCTGGACCAGCCTGAGGAGCTCATGGGATCAAGCCCTGCCAGCCCCCATCTCATCCCATCCTGCTCATCCCAGGGCGCACAGGAAGGAGCATGGGTGCCCAGTGCTGGAAGGAGCAGATCCCGTATTCCCTGCCCAGGCACAGAGCCCTCTCAGGATGCAGCTGCTTCTAGTTCCACAATGGAGCCTGTTACCTTCTGCTACAGAAGGGTTTTTTTCTCTATTCATCCTCAATTTTCCCACTGAGTCCTTCCCAACTCAGTGAGCTGCTCCAAGGAGAGACACAGGGGATGCAGGAGCAAGCCCTCACCCCCGGGAGGGGAGGAGAGGAGGAGACCTAGATGGGGTTCCTGCTTTCCCAACAGCACTGGGAAAAATATGTTTATCATGCATTTAAAGGGAGACTAAATGCACCAGGCTGTTCTCTGGATACAGAGAGCAGCAAAATTCCAGCACGGAAGAAGCTCCCCAAGGAAGCAACACAAGCTGAGCACAGAACAGGCACATGCTGCCCCCACCCAACTTCCCCCTGTCCTCCCCCCCACAGCACCTGCCCCCACCAACACCCAGGAAACAGCCCCAGGGGGCACCCTACAAGGTACTTTTTACCCCCAAAATGCTCTACACCTCACCAAGCACCCCTAAAATGCTCAGCCCCCGCTGAGACCCAGCACAGCAGCATCCCACAGGACCCCAAACCATACCTGGCATGGGAAATCCCCTAATGAAGGCCACAGCACAGTCACAACAGGGTTGGAGAAAGGCAGTAGTTCCCCCAAAGCCAAGTACAGCATCTTGTGGGACCAACATTACCCACCACTGACTGGGCAGGACGTGGGGCAGGAAGGGTGGCACCCACCCCTGTGCAACAGCCCTGTTAAGTGCCTCCAAAAACTCACATTTTGGCAAGCACGGCCCCTCTACCAGGTGGCAGCCTTGTGCCCCCATAGCACAGAGGTGCTGGTGGAGCAGAAACACAGTGGGCACATTCAGGAGGGGTTTAACACCACCAGAGCCAACTCCAGTTATTTACCAGCTTTCATGGCAGTGGAGGTAATGGGGCTGTGCCCCAGGGTGCAAAGACAGGATGGGAACCCCTCACACACCCTGGGAGCTGCTCCTGCCAGCACTACCAATTCCTGCTCCACATCACCACCAATCTCATGGCAATGAGGCACCATGTCCAGAAACACCCATCTACCAGCAGCCACCACAACCCACCTCCACCAGCTCGGCAGGACGTCCCTGCAGGCTCCACACAAAAATCCACCTTCCTCTGCTCCTCCTCTTCCTCTCAGCAGCGCCTCCTACACCAGGAGCTTCTCCTGCTCCCCTCAACACCCCTGATAATCGGGGGCTAATCAGGTTGATCACCAGCACCTCAGCACCACACCCTGATGGGGACAAGGTGCAGCTGCACTGGGATGCTCCAGGGTATTGTTAATTAATTTCATTTTTTTTTTCCACAAAGAAGGAATTCAGGAACAATGACAAAGTCCTCGTATGCCACACAGGGGTAGGGGGTTGCATCCAGCACCCCCATTCCACACCACATGTCTCATCCTAAATATTATTTAGCCAATATGGGATTGGATCACTGAGGGCATCGGTGTTTTCAGGATGGGAATGGCCCTCCATGTGCTCCAAAGTCCAGGTGAGGGGTCACAACTGCACCCTGGCTCCTGGCACCTCAGCTGGCTGTGGGAACCCCACTGTGAATCCAGTGTCCCCATCCCACTGGAGAACAGGGACCCAATATATCCTCTGAGCATTCATGGACAGAGGAGCCCCAGAAATACCATTTCACTCAATTCAGCTCCAAATGGCATTAATTTCCTTGGAAAGGCTGCACCCCAAGCAGGAAAGGGGGGAGGGTCAGTGGCACGTGGGGGCCAAGCTGGCTCCAGGTTCCAAATGGAAAACAAACTCTGTAGGAACAGTGTTGGCTGTGGGGATTTCAGGGAAAATTCAATCTCGGGGGGCTTCTCCCTGGAATGCTGGGGGAGGGGGTGAACCCAGCCATGGCTGCCCTTGCGTTATTACGGGAATCCCCATTGGAAGATAAACTGAGAATTTTTGCCCTGGTCCAAATCCAAACATGTTTTCCCTCGAGGTGGGACGGCTGATTAACTACAAATGGTTTAAAAGACCAGTCACCCTGAGGCAGAGGGGCTTTAGCAAAGACAGGCAGGAGGAAAAGGGTTTGCCCCCAGTGGTCCCCAAACCCCAAGAAGATGCTCTCCAACCCCCTGTGAAGGGCACAGTCCTTGCTGGGGTCTCTTTGCCCTTTCAGGGTGGGAAGACTCTTCATGGAGAGCTGATTTTCAAGGCAGATGGAAGTCAAACCCTTGCTGTGGCTGTGGTGTGTGACCTCAAGCCTTGTGACTCCTCACATGTGATGTGGTGGAAATGCCACATTTGGTTGAGCACCGTAGATGCCCTTCATGTGTTTGGTCCTCCACCCTGCCCCACATTGCCAGAGAAAACCATATATTCCTCTTGTGTAAATAAAAGGATTTTGTCCAAGAACCAAAGGGTAAAACTCCATAAAAAAATGTGTGGGAGCTGGAGGTGGTGCTGGATGTGATGAGGAGCCTGAAGGAGTGATACCGGAGCGTGTCGGTGTGGGGAGAGGGCGAGGGGCTGTGCTGGGAAACATCTACTCAACGGGGCAGTGAAGGCAGAGGGATTCACAGAGGTGAGCACCCCAACACAGTGCTGGAGCCTGCACAGCCTCCAGCTGTGCAGAGTTCCAGCTGTGCAGGGTTCCAGTTGTGCAGGAATACAGCCATGGAAGGTTATAATGTGCAAGAATCCAGCTCTGCAAGGCTCCAGTTGTGCAGGCACCCACTTATGTGGGGATCCAGCTGTGCATAAGCTCAAGTTGTGCTCAGCACCCAGCAGTGCAGGATTCCAGCTGTGCACCATTCCAGCAGTGCAGGATTCCAGCTGTGCACCATTCCAGCTGTGCACAGCCCTGGCTGTGTGGGACTGCAGTTGGACATGTCTCCAGCAGTTTGGGGCCCTGCCACAAACCGTTCCAGCTGGGGGGGGGGGGCTCCAGCTGTGCATGGAGCCGGCTCGGCCGCACCCCGACTGCGTGTGTGTCCCTGCAGAGCGTGTCCCTGCTCTGTGTGTCCCTGCAGGGCACGTCCCTACAGCAGACACCCCCCATTCCCGCCGCGCATATCCCGGCGGTGGAGTTTGCCGGTGCTCTGCGCTGTGCAGCGTCCGGGAGCTCAGCAGATGGAGCTGTGCAGCTGTGCATGGACGGGATGGGGCTGTGCAGATGTGCCCGGGCAGGACGGGGATGTACAGCTGTGCAGGCAGCACGCACACAGCTGGTCCTGCTGTCCCCCATGTGCCCTCCCTGCCCCAGCACCCCTGCAGCCCCCAAAACAGTGCCAAAGCACAGCTGGACCAGCGGTCCAGAGCAAAGAGAGTGTTTGGCCCCTCTTTCAGGACCGTGCAACCAGGGCAAGTTCTGCCCAGTTGCCAGCACGTGAATCCCAATGCTCCCAGCAGTAAATCACAGGATGGGCAATGCCATAACACCAAGAGGTGCCCCAGGAGACCCCACTCTGGACTGATAAGGAGGCTGCAGAGCCCATCCTGCCCCCACAGCAGGGTGATCATCCCACAGTCCCTTGTGAGCCAGAGCTCTGTGATCCCAAATGTCCCCAGCAATGCAATGAGAGAATCAGTGACAGCATCAGACAAGGATGACAGAAATACCCCCCACAGAGCAAAAATCATGCAGCAAGAGCAGGGCTTAGGGTGCCCCTGGGGAAGGGAGCACTTGGGAACAGGGAGACCTTGGGATTGGGCTCCATGTGTCACCCCAAAAGGGATATTTTGGAGAGCGAAACCACCTAAGCAAATCTTGAACCACATCAGCTGGGCCACAGCCTGCCCTGTCCTTCCTGGCCAGCCCTGAATCCCACTGCTGTTCCTGTGCCAGTCCCATCTCCCCTTCACACGAAGGTGCCGGTGCTGGGAGAACTCGGCTCCGTTCCAGCGCCGCAGACCCGATAAAATCTGCTCTTTGTGCACCAGCCCCCAGCTCCTTCCTGTTTTTGACTGCAAAACTGTCAGTGCTTTGCATTTTCAATTCTCTTTTTTCATCTGTAGGACCTTTAGGTGAACTTTGCACCAGTGGCACCCAAATCTCCTCTGGCAATTCACAAATGTTTATGGTTGGGTTTATAACCTGGGAAGTGCTCTGTCCTGCTGGCTGGCACACAGAGGGACATGGGGCTGTGGACCACGGGCAAAAAATCATGGAATCACAGAATTGTTTAGGTAGGAAAAGCCCTCTGAGCCCATCAAATCCAATCATTCCCCCAGCACTGCCAAGGTCACAACTGCCCCATGTCCCCAAGTACCACATCCACACTGCTTTTAAATCCCTAAAGGGATGGGGGACTCCACCACTGACCTGGACAGTCCTTTTCATTAAGAAATTTCCCCTAATATCAAAACTAAACCTCCCCTGTGCAACTTGAGGCCATTTCCTCTTGTCTTGTCACTTGTCCCTTGTTCCAGCTCTGTCTTACATCACTGGGCAGGTGGGAACACCCACGCTCATAACTCCTATGGACCGGGGGGAAAAAACCCATGGAAATCCAGCCCCACCCCCAGCAGCGCAGTCTGTGCTCCATGGGAAACAGCAACAAGGCTGGTTTATTATTTTATTTCTCTGCATCATGGTTTCCATGAACAACTCCGACCTCTGGGTCAGAAGTTTCCTGGCAGCGCCGGGGGCTCTGCGGGACCCTTGTCCCCGCGCCCTGGGCAGCTGGGAAGGGCCAGCTCTGCTCCCAGTGCTCATCCCCAGGATTGACGCCTGTGGGTGGTGGAAATCCCCCTGAAACCCCAGCTCCATGGCCTCAGCAGGAAACTATGTCCTTGGGGACAAGGACAGCTGCCACTCGGGGGCTGTGGGGAACATCGATCATTGACACTGGCAGCATGGAGGGGACAGGGTGTGCATCTGTGTCCTGTGAGGCTGGAGGTCCTGAGCCCCTCCACACCATCCACCCCACACACCTCAGCCCCTCCAGGAGCTGCTGGGGGGTTACTGGAAGTGACTGGGGGGACCACCAGGGAGGGGGAGCAGGATCCATCAGCCCTGTCCACCTGGGCCACTCTGGAGCAAGGAGGAAGCACAGCATCGCTGCCTCCACACCAACGTGCTTCCCATGCTGAATGAAACCATCCAAACCCCACAGGAGCTCTGGATGTGAGGATGGGGAAGCAGAGCCAAGGCATCATCATCATCCCCCCAGGAACTGAGGAAACTCAGCCAGCAAACCACCTCACACCTGAACTGGGATTTCCCACCCTAAAAATGGAAGGGAAACAGAAGGGATCTGGATTGGATTTGCAGCATAGCGGCCACAGGAGCATTTTCCTGCTGCTGCTGGGAAGGAGCAGGGAAAGGCAGCTGCTCTCAGCACCAGAACTGTGCTGCTGCGTTCCTGTGTTCACAAGGAAGCTACTGCCTGGCAGAACTAGGTCATGGAAAAAGGACAGGAATAAAGCAAGGGAAGGCTGGAGGGAGGGGGTGTGGGCAGAGGGGAGTGGGCCAGCGCAGAGCCCCCGCTGGCTCTGCAGCCAGGGACACCACCAGGCACATCATCTTCCCTAACACACCTCTGGATGTGGTGTGGGTGCTTCAATGCAGCCCAGCTCTGCTCTCTGTCCTATTTAGGCATTTTCCCCACCCAGAATTGCCAATGTTTTTCCAGCCCAATAACCCGTTTCCCATCTCTGCACATCCCTGGGAGCCATGGGCACAGTGCTGGCCACAGCAGGACACAGCTGGCACAGAGGAAAGGATGTGAAGGGGGGAATGGTTTTAACTAAAAGAGGAGAGATCTGAATTAGAGATTAGGAGGAAATTCTTCCCTGTGAGGGTTGTGAGGCCCTGGCACAGGTTGCCTGGAGAAGTTGTGGCTGCCCCATCCCTGGAAGTGTCCAAGGCCAGGTTGGACAGGACTTGGAGCAACCGGGGATAGTGGGAAGTGACCCTGTCCATGGCAGGGGGTGGAACTAGATGAGATTTGAGGTCCCTTCCAACCCTTCCATTCTGGGATTCCATGAATTCACTGGGAGAAAAGGTACTATTAACCCCCTGGCATGGTGCTGGGAGAATCCCCCGGGAGGTGCTGGCGTCGGCTGCCAAGCCCAGGGTGGGCTGAGGCTGAAGCCCCTTCTGCTGGGATAGGAGGGATTTGCAGGAAGGTCGGTTGGCAGTTGCTGCTCCCATGGAGTGCTGGATGGGAAAACAGATGTGGGACGAGGGATCCACACTTGCTTTCACGTGGCTTCACTCTGAAGCCAGCAAATCCAGGAAAAGCCTGCGGAGGCTCACACAGTGCCTCAGTGGGGGCATCACTGGCATTGCCACAGCGAGGGCGGCACAGAGTCCCCGTGTCCTCCCAAGTGCCTGTCAGCAGGATGTTTTTTACTGGAAAGTCGGTTGTTTTGGGTCAGGCCGGGACATGAAAGCGGCCCGGGGGCCGTCCTGGTGCACGGCCATCGCTTCCTGTCTGCGCCCGCCTTCCTGTCGCCGCCACACCGGCCCCGCCAGGAAGGCCACGGGCTCCAGCCACCATGGAGGGTGGCCGTGCCCTCCGGACACAGGAACCCTCCTCTTCCCGTGCGTAAGGCAAGGGCTCCTCCGTGTCCACTGGGATTGGGCTGTGGGAGGTTTTGGGTTTGGGCCACTGGACGGTTCTGGGTTTCAGCTGTGGCAGGCTCTGGTTTTGGCTGTGGGACAGTTTTGGGTTTGCCTGTGGGAAGGTCCTGAGTTTTGGCTGTAGGTGGCTCTGTGTTTCAGCTGTGGGAGGTCCTGGTTATGGGATGGTTCTGGGTTTTGACTGTGGGAGGGTCCTGGATTTTGGCCAAGAAAGGGTTCTGGGTTTCAGACACAGGCATGTCCTGAGTCTGGAGGGTTCCATTTTGCTGCCCCCCGAGTGGTGGTGACACAGCTCACACTGACTTGTTGACAAAAGCATCATGAAGAGCCAAAGGCAGGGTCATGCTTTCATTTATTCACTTCATATAAAAATCTCTTAAGAATGCATCTGAACACAATATATAATACTATAACATACATTGTGTGAAACTTTTGGAAACAATAAAATAACCACCTGGAACAATGCAGTGTTCAACAGACAAACAAACCCATTGATCATGCACAACTGTGCTATTGTCATTAACTAGTTAGTCACAAGTTGGACCAGAAAGCTTGAAACATATTTTACAAACTGAGATTGACACCGCTCACGATGCCGGACAAGCTTTGTCAGAGGAAGTTTCACAGCACAATTATTACATCAGTTCACATTTTTGTCATAGAAATTCACATTGGGTTGTTTAGAAATTGGAACGTGACATTTAAAAGCCGGCCCGTTCTCGGGGGGTTTCTTTGTTCGCTTCCCCCTCTCTCTGTTCACTCCCAACTGCCCTGGGGTCTGGTGTCACCCCCTCCCACGGGCGGCTGCCACCCGAATGCCCTTCCTGGGTTGCGTCTGTCTCTCCAGCTATGTTCAGGTTTTGTACTTTATGCAATACAAAAGGTTACAAGAAAAAAAGGCAACTCTTATTCCGAGTTTTCTACACCGTTAACATCGCCGCCGACAGGCAATGCTAATTCATATAAATTAATAACTTACAAAACATTACAGTATATACATTACGTAATAAATACACTGTTATAAACAGTAATGGAGGTGTTAGAGCTCGAGGCAGTGCAGGAGGAGGATGGTGGGCCTAAACCTAGGAAATGTGGACGAGAGGCGAGAGAAACACAAATATCCGAGCGTGCAAATTCCAAGGAGCTGCCGAGGGGAAACGTGTGTCACACACTGCCTTACTCATGTATGTACTGCACTGTGCCATGGAAACAACCTGTCCTCTGCCCTGCTCACCACAAAACCAAACCCTGTGAGGAAAAAATACTGTTGTTCCAAGCAAGAGAACAGAGACGGTGCACGATGGCATGAAGTGACTTAAATGGGTCACCGGGGGTATTAAGAAGACGATTAAAGGTGCAGTAATGCAAACCAGAGGGTTTCCCCTTCTGTTTAGTCTGTCAAAGTGATTAACTGCAATAAAGTGACAGGTATTGCCCATGAAAAAAAGGAAGACTGCTTCTTGTAACAGGAAGAATCAAAAAAGTATCCGTCAATTCTGAAACACTTTGTGTCGCTTTTGAATACTAAACTCCGTGTATTTAATTAAGATACTCTTGAAAAGACATGAAAGTGTTTACAAAGAAGGCACACAGGTCTGCAGACAGGTGGTTGGGTGGACAGGTTTTATATGGAGAGTTATTAATCAGTAGTTTCTATCAGTCTAACTGGTATAAATTCCAAAACTAACAGTATAAAATCTCTCAGTTGTGTGTCATTGACGCCTCAGTCCCGACCCAAGCCAGCTCCAGGACAACACGATGCTCTTGGCTGACAAGGCTCAAACCACAACGTAAATCACCTGGTAATTTCCTGAGCAATCATTCACTACACGATCTTTAACCCTGACTCCAATCTCAAGTAGCTGGGAGGGTCTTTCAGCCACTGTGGGACAGAGGCCTCAGACCCCGCTGCAGGCTGTCCGTGAGACTGCTTGCATGCTCCTTAAGTGTTAAAATCCACTCACATGGGTCCAGGACATTATGTGTCGACAGGAGACGTGTCTTCTGTCACAATCTCTATGTTTGCCTCCCTCTGGGGCTCCTCCTCCCCCGGCTCGGCCACGCAGAGTGTCTGTGTATTGCTGAAGTAGCCGATGCTCTCGCCATCCTTCTCCGGCCCGTCCGAGTCCTCCTCCTCCAGCGTCAGTTCAAACTGGAACTTCTCCATGAGGCCCTGGCAGTCCTGGCCCCGCTCCTCCAGGGGAGGGGACGGGCTCTGAGGTATCATGCTCTGGTACCAGTTCCTGTTGTCCTCCAGTGTGTCCAGGATGTCCTGGGCATCTGGCTGCACCAGGTCGGCCCACGTCTCCCAGAGCGGATGGACAATGTAGTCAATGAATCCCACCTGGGAACACAGGAACACTCATATTTAGGGGAAGGGAATGACTAGGAGAAGGTGGGTGTCTAAAAAGTTCAATTTATGGTAATACCTGATTTTCGCAAGCAAAATATACACCCCAGAGCAAGACCCCAAACCAGCACAGCATAATTATGGACAAAATCACCTGATACCTAGAATTTCACCTACAGCCAAAATCAAACCTGGGATTAAAATTTAACTAAAAGCAGGAGCCAACAGGAAATTCAAGAGATAGAACTACCAATTCCATCCCTGGCAGCAAGTGGGATTTTAAATATCCCTGCTCCTCTCAGATAGAATTCCCTGGTGATTGGGGACAAGGCCGGTGCATTTATGGCCACTGTGCCCTTACCCCAGGGTACACACTTTGCTGAGAGTGGGGAATATACTAGTGCTCCCAAGGCAAGCAGCCATCCAAAGACCAAATGTCCCTGCCTTAGGGACTGCAGTTCAAGCTTTAGGTGTATTTTACTACAGTGTCTGGTTTGTGCCTATTCTGAACTGTTTAATTATCCTGCAGCTTTAAACATTTCAGTTTTTCTCCTCCACTCTGCTAAAGCAGCCACTTATTTTCTCTGCAGAGCTGGCCTAGCTAGAGACTCTTTTTCCTTTCATTTTGTTTTGGAAAGAGCCCAGAAAGCAGGTCAGCTCATCCCAAGAATCCTCCTCCTGCATGAAGAGGACAGGCCACTGCTGTCTGCCTCCCCTGGAGTGATGTGTCAGCGATGGAAAGAGTGAGGGCTGTGGCTGAGTCTGTCAGTCCTTCCGCCGGCGTAAGCTCTGAGCTAAATCATCCTTCAATTGTCTGACTAAGAGAGGACGTACGTCCAGGATGGAGAAAACTGAATGGCCATAAAGAGGATTGAAATTCTTCCCTCTTGGCAGAATGTGTCACCTCTCCTCGCTCCGCTGGACAAGGTTTCTGTGCAGCAGGAAAATGGCTCTCCGAGGAGCCAGCCCCAACGTGCAGATGTTTGCTTTGGAAATCACACATGGCTCCTTCAGACACAACAGGATGTCAATAGAACCATTAACATTCAATTGTAACATACAGTTGAGGCAGCTCAAACAAAAAGGTGATGACAATTTCCTGCAGCACATGTTTCGGAGCACTTCTAAAGGGAAACAAAAAAGGATTCTGTATGGTCGGCTCTTGGCTTTGCTGCCACCCAAAATGCTCAAGGGCTCTATGGCAGCAATGGGTAAAGATTGGCACTCACTAATAGGATCACTGTCTCTTTAAAAACATCCCAGATCATAGAAAAACTGGAATAACCACATGGCTCAGCACTGATCCTAAAATATTTTGATGTAAAGAGGTGACATCTCAAGCTCTGCAATATTTGCGTACTCTTTTCCAGTCAACTCCTTCTTTCCCTCCAGCACGGATATGCCATCTCCCTTTCTCCTTTGGGATTTCCATGAGGGCCATTTTGTGCAATTCCTGTCCTTTTTGCATAGCAAAAATGCCATTTTGAAGCCTCTGTGAAGTGCATATGTGAAACAAATATTGAATTAGAGCTCACATGAGGAGCACATGGGCATTTTCTGGCCAAGCCTGGCTGAAGGATTCATTTCTTGTTAGGTTAACAAATAAGACAGATTTTTCCAACAAAATCACCACGCGGTTGAGTGAATAATTTTGAAACCACTTGGCTTAGCCTGAGAGGACATTTGGAAATAATTATCATCAATTTTGTTACTTATTCAAGCTGAAAAACCCCAATGATGACTTGCTCTAGTCATTCAAAAACAACAACCAAGACACCATTATATAAAAGTTGGAATATGTTTAGGCAAACATAAATTACTGGTTTCATTACAGACTATCTGGGTGAAATTTTATGGCCTGTACTACAAAGGTCAGAACAAAATCTGAGCTTGAAACCATTTAATTTATGAATCAGAACAAGGGATGAGCCAGTTCATCTCAAAAAACGGGGCAAATCCAGCTCCTTTTAAGGTTTGTATTGACATAAATGAATATTTCTGTGCCTTCACCCTGCACACAGCAGTTCCAGCAGTCCTGCAACTTCACCAGATGGACCATGCACTACAAAACTGTCCTGAATATTGTCCAGTGTCCTGAAGTGGATCTCAGCTGGGAGAAGCTCTAACCCTGCAGTTCAGCGGGGCTGGCACTGCTATAAATGTCTAACCCAGGGTACAGTGTCAGTACGTTTAGGAGGTGCTAATTAACACAGGGTGTGAAAGCAGGAAAGACCTGGCAGGAGGATGGGGAGAGCAGAATTGCACTTTTCAAGCCTGGGGAACAAAAGGAAACCAATTCCTCCTGGAAACTGGGACACAAACAGGGCAAGATGAACACGCATCTGAAAATGAGGAGACGCCGAGGGGCACAGAGAGGAGCCTGAGCAGCCTCATCAGTCTGTGTGAGCTCCAGGCACAGCTGGATGTCAGGGTTGATCAGAACCAACCCTCTGAACAGTTGGCTCATTGCCTAATTGTGCTGGAGAAAGCAGATGAATTTTGTCTCTCCTTTAAAATTACAAGCTCAGGCAGTAAGAACTGCAGCTCAGGGCGAATTACCTGTGATTTCTCCACCGAGGCGGTGTGTTTGTCACACATCGGGCTGATTTCCATTCCTCTTTCTCTCTCCTTGTCTCCCTGCTGGAAGAACTCCTCCATGATCCTGTCTGTCCACTGCCGGTACAGCTCCAGAGACTTTGTGGGATTACTCAGGTCCGCACAATGTACCATATTTCGGAGAACCTGCAATTACATTAATCAGAAAACTCATAAAATCAAATGGAAAAAGGAGACGGTTTCAAGCTGTATCTGCTCACTTATTGCAGAACATTTGACCACAAGACTCCTTGATTTTGAAACAGTCCATAAAAATATTAACATTGTTCCATCATACCACTTTAAAGATGTGGACCAGTTGGAGCGAGTCCAGAGGAGGCACCAGAGATGCTCCAAGGGCTGGAGCCCCTCTGCTCTGGAGCCAGGCTGGGAGAGCTGGGGGTGTTCACCTGGAGAAGAGAAGGCTCCAGGGACAACTTAGAGCCCTTCCAGTGCCTAAAGAGGCTCCAGGAGAGCTGGAGAGGGACTTTGGAAGAGCCTGGTGGGACAGGACAAGGGGGAATGGCTTCTCACTGCCAGAGGGCAGGCTTAGTGGGATATTGGGAAGAAATTCTTCCCTGTGAGGGTGGTGTGGCCCTGGCACAGGTTGCCCAGAGAAGCTGTGGCTGCTCCATCCCTGGGAGTGTCCAAGGCCAGGTTGGATGGGGCTTGGAGCTATCTGGTCTAGTGGAAGGTGTCCCTGCCCATGGCAGGGGTTGGACTAAATGAGCTTTAAAGTCACACCCAGCCCAAACCAGCCTGTGATTCTCTGATTCTATACATCCACAGGTGAGCCCAGCTGCCACAGTCCCTTCAGAGGCAACACATACTCTCTGGTGTTCAGACAACTCAAGACTTACATGAGGTCCAGCTGTGACAATGTTAATGACATCACACAGGTTTGGTTTTGAATGCAGGTGCTTCCCACCATTCAAAATTCATTTCCACGCTCTCATGGAAGTAGGTTAAATGCTCCTACTTTATTAAATGAGTAATATCCCTTCCAGACACACACAAGATGTGCCTGACTAACTGGCCAGAAGGACTGAGACAGCAGCAAAGTGACCTGTCTTAACATCAGCAGTCTTAAATAAAAACGGAAGGAGTTTTCCCATGAGCCTGTTCTTGAGAAGTTGGTCATCAAAGTGCAGAGCAGATCAGAATGTCTCTTGCCCTGCTCACTAAATAACCCTGTTCCAGCACTGCTTCGTCATTTCTGTAAATCAAGAATCACATTATATAGGGAATAGACTGCACATCACTAATTTCAGCTCACTGAGAGTTGCTTCTAAGTATGGAGCCGTAAATTACAATTCTTGCAACGCTATAGCAGAAGAAACAAATGGGAGAAAGCTGCACGGAAATTTGAGGACCCTCAAAAACTCAGCCTTATGGACTAACCTCAGAAGGATGTGCATGTTTGAACTTAGATGCTCTTAGTGTTACAAAACCAAAATCCCCTTCACCTGAAATATATGGGACCACCTTTCACCTGTTCTTATTACAGAAGAAAATGCGTGCTGAAAATTTAGGTCAGTAGCTTCTATATATGTTCAGTTTAACAGCCACAATAAAAATGGGAACGTGGTTTCTTCATCCTGAACAAAATATGCAAAGTCCAGGAATTTTGGCTGCCATACCTGTATTCTGTCTGTGTAGTTGTCCAGAAGGAGAACTCCTGAACTGGTCACCTTCTTAGTTTCCACCATAGTCTTCAGATCAGCTAACAGACTCATATGCTTGGACATATCAGTGGCCAACACCTTGACAGAAGTGGAGAAAACAGGATGTCAGGAGGGGCAGCCACACAAAGAAGCCAGTTTTTGGGTTAGGAAGAAGAGCTGAGCGTGCACAGCTCATACCATGTCAATCACCATCTTCCTGAGCGTCTGACGCTGCTTCTTGGTCAGGTTTTGGAAGATGTCACAGTGCTCCTCCTGAAGCAGTTTGAAACCCACAGCAAGGTGGTGGTTCTCCAGGACGGATTCGTCATTGTACATCAGGGCCAGCTCGGAATCTAGCAAAGGAACACAGACACGTGACTCCAGCATGTGAAAGGGGTGACTTCAAACAGCAAACACTTGTCCTGGGCACTGAAATGTTTTATGTCTGAGCAATAAATCAGGGAGAGTTTCCTTGCCCAGGAAAGTTGTGGATGTGCCATTCCTGGAAGTGTTCAAGGCCAGGTTGGACGGGGCTTGGAGCAACTTGGGATAGTGGGAGGTGTCCCTGCCCATGGCAGGCAGTGGAAGGAAAGGATTCCAGGATTCTGTGATTGTTTTTTGCTCCATGAGTGACAAGAGCCTGTGGTTTGATAAACCCAGCACGTATGTTTATAATACAGACAGCCTTTGCTCAGTCTTAGTGAACAAAATAATACTCAGTTGACTTAGTTACGGCTTCAGAGTCACTGACAACAGAATCCTGCACACACTCTTTCCAAAACAGAACAATACCCATATTTTGGAATCAAGATACATGCTCAGCCTGTCGCAGAACACAATATGAGCCACAATATTTAGCTTTATGGTTGTCAACAGAAATAGCATTATTTCTCTTATATTAATGGTAAAATTTGCACTCGGGAATGGAAGAATTATTACATGTTAGCAAGTAGTAATATTCACAAGGGTACTTTACACATTGTACTACAATAGCTCCCTTTGTTAGGAATTTCATTTTAATTATTGCTTTATTTCCAAATGTCTCCCTCATTTACTGCACAATATTTTGAGAAGGCAATTCAGTCTGCAAGTCATCATTTATGTAATGGAAAAAGCATTTCCACTAGTTTCCAAATTTGTGGATGAAGTTATGATTGTATTCCAAACAAAACTCACTTGTATTAATAAGAAATTGATTGGAGACCCCGGGGTGATCCACATCATGAATTGCAGCTGCAAAAATTGCAGCAAGGATTTCCAAATCCGTGAAGACAGCCTACAAAGGAAAGAAGGAATTTGTCAGAGAGGTCCTTAGGCTTTATCCCTCAACAGTTTGGGAGGCTGATTTAGAGAAACAAACTGTGCTTTTTAAAATTAGTTTTCTGAGGACAAGCCACTGACTCATAAGGAATGTCTGCAAGCAGCTTGTGCTCCTGAAGATGAAACAGCGATTTCAGGCAGAGCTGCTGCTGAGATTTACTAATCTTCTGGGGAAAGAACCTTTTCTAAGATCCAACTTAACCCTGCCCTGACACAACTTCAGGCCATTCCCTGGGGTCCTGTCCCTGGGCCCCACAGAGAAGAGATCAGTGTCTGAAGGAGTCCCTGGCAGCAAACTGAGCCCTTAAAAGAGCAGGAAGTGCCCATCCCACCTTCAAACACGACCCTGCCCAACACAACTCGGCTCAAACAAGGTAACTCACATCCAGGGCAGGGGTAGAGAGCAGAACATGGGTGGACTGGGCAACATCAGCAGCGTGGAGGCTGTTGTGGTAGGCCACATCTGAGTGGTAGTGATCTTCCAGTGTCATCATGTACGTGACAAACGTGTCCGAGGAGATCTTGAATGTTTTCAGGAGATCTCGCTCCTGTGTAATAAAAGATACAAACATACAGGCATGTATCAGGTAAGGAGGTCATACTGGAGAAGACAACAAATCAGAAAGCAAAAAGAAATTAAAATAGTGCCATACAAGAATAGCAAATTTGGGCAGGAAGTGACAAACCTGGAATATGGCGTACATGATGCAGGTGAGGGGCCTGTTGTGGGAATACCTGGCCACGTTAAATATGTTCAGACCCCATTTATTCAGATCTTCCAGTTCCTTTTGAGAGGACAAAAAGAGAATGGTTACATTACTTTTCCAGACAATTCTGCTTTTCTCACTTGCAACCACATCTTCTGGTGTGAGGAAGTTCTATCTCGAAACTTCCCCAAAAGTTCCAAAATATGCAAATTTAATAATTACTGAATTACGTAAGTGCATGAATATGTGTATTTAATAAAGTACAGGAACACAGAGTAACTGTGAAGGGCTGATTTTCTGTTTGATAATTGCTCTCCTCAGCCTTCATCACTTTTCTTCTTATTATTTTAGGGATAATTACAAATATTTATAAACATAGAATATGCTGCTAGGGCCTGCTGCCATGAATTACAACATTTGTAATGGCCACATCACTTCAGGATTACTGATTACAGTTTTAACAAGGGGGGCATCCATTCATCCAGTCCTTTCCCAGCTTCCAGGTTCCCCCTGAATGGCAAGAATCTGTCATACCTTGGCCAGATGATCTTCCTTTTCTGTTTTCACGCCAAACCGTGAAATGCTGGTATTATTTAAGCTTGAACTATGCATTAATTTTTTCACTCCACTGATCTGTGTCATGAGCTGCTGTTTTTTCTTCTTCTCTCTGTCTTTTTGGGTGGGAGAAGGAATCTCCACATCGTTCTGCTTGTCTGTAACAAATCAAGGTGAAAAGAGTCAACACCGTTTGCAGCACAAGCACTGATCACACCCCCCAAAATCAACCCTTGGAGCTCACTAAGTGGCTCCACACACCAGTTCAAACCCAGGTGTTCCTGCTGGGGGTCTTCTTGTATTTTGGGACCCAAAAATCAAAGCAAAACAGTGACACAACCTCTGGTTCCCCTCTGAAAGACTGAACCTGCCACTGAGCCCTGCTGGGACAGCCGATGTTATTTTTGGGGTGTCCTGTAAAGGGCCAGGAGTTGGACTTGATGATCCTGATGGGTCCCTTCCATCTCTGCATATTCTATGATTGTTTAAGATCAGACTGTTTTCCTTGTAGCCATTTCCACAGTGCACAGCTTGGGGACACAGCACAAGTCCAGGAATGTGTCTCTATGCATGGATGTGGCACTTGGGGACATGGGTCAGTGGTGGCCTTGGCAGTGCTGGGAATGGTTGGACTTAATGGTCTAAGAAGGCTTTCCAACCTAAATGGTGCTGTGATTTTCCATGCCTGAAGGGCATCAGGTTCTGTTCATAGCTAAATCCCAATTAATTTTTATTACCTATTGTAAGGGAAATACATGTATCCCAACAACACATTTTTCCTCATTAAAGTTAAAAAAGTTTGTATGTTCCTATTCCCTATGTTGGTAGTTATTAGGGTCAACATCCCCTGCTCTTAGAACACCAACCCCGTAACAAATTGGTGACACTGATTTATTAAAGGTTTGTCCTTTACAAATATGTGGAGAATAACATACAAAGCACAGGCCATATTCTTCTTGCCATTCTCAGAGATAATAACAACATTAGTCCACATGAAATGGGCACAAACTTGGCTGTGGAGACATGTTTAATAAATAAATAAGTATCTCCACATATGTTATTTACTGCCCTCACAGCTGATTTATTTGCTGCATTAACGTGGAGATAGAGTAGCTCATTACTTCCATACAAATAATTTTTCATGGACTTGTAGAAAAGGCTACAATAATCTCTGCACCTTTGCATCCCTGAGGACCTTCAGAGGGACAAGGCCTGTAGGCATTAGTTACTTTTGCCTTGGCTTAATTAAAACCCTCTGAAATCAGAACTACCAGTGTGTCTGCAGCACTGCAATTAAGAAAGAAGCCATTATTCACAGCAACAGCCTGGCTGACATCAGTGGGTGTTTCCCTTGTGTGTTTTTGCTGAACCACTGAAGGACTTTCCTCTACATAATCTGACTAACACTAAGGCAGTGTAAAATGGACATTCTTGGACAGAAATCTCTAATTTGTTAAATCATGTTTCCCCAGTAGTGGCAGCAGTACCCCTCAGCCCTCAGGCAGAACTTGTCCCAAAAGGGCACCATGATCTTCCCTGTTTATGTGACGGGGCCAACGATAAAACCACTGTTTGTCATCTTTGACCTTGACATGGATCTAAAGCTGTGCCCAGTGACTGCAGGACTGGGCCCTCTGCAGAGGACACGAGTTCTTGATGCCTTCTCAGCTCATTTAATCATGGAATCACAGAACAGTTTGAGTTGGGAGGGACCTTGAAGGTCACCCAGATTCATCCCCTGCCATGACAGGCAGGGACACCTTCCACTATCCCAGGTTGCTCCAAACCCCATCCAACCTGACCTTGCACACTCCCAGGGATGGGGCAGCCACAGCTTCTCTGGGCAACCTGTGCCAGGGCCTCACCACCCTACCAGGGAAAAATTTCTTTCCAATATCTCATCCTACCCTCCCCTCTGGGAGTGGGAAGCCATTTCCCCTTGTCCTGTCACTGCAGGGTCTAATAAAACTAAGAGACTGAATGAAGTCACATGATCTGATTTTAATATCTGTAAGTTAGCCCAATCTAACAAATGCTGCTTGGAGATAAATGCATGTCCTACCCACATATTTCTTTCTTTCTTTGTTTGTTCAACCTCCTCAGCTGTAGATTCCTGTTATTTTGTGTGTTCATTTAATTTTAAACCAAATTTTGGGGGGGGGGGGGGAAGTAATTCATAAAAAATGTAACAGCGTGGCTTCCCAAAATAGCTCGATGATCCTTTTAAAAGCTTTACTCTTTTTTTTTTTTTTTTTTTTAATGTGAGCAATCAGGCTGCAATCTGGCCCAGTCTGGAGAGCCTGCACCACTCAGCACCACCACGGCCCTGAGTGGCTGAGTGGCCTCACGCTGCCACAAAACACAGGGACGTCACTGTCACTGAGGACGAGAGGAGCAGCAGAACAGGAATGAGCAGACCATTGTCCAGACCTGCAAAGGGAAATGCAGTTCCTGACCCAGCCTGAGTATGGGAAAAGAAAGAATTGAAAGACATAGACCTGTCAGAGCAGGTCCAGAGGAGGCATCAGAGATGCTCCAAGGGCTGGAGCCCCTCTGCTCTGGAGACAGGCTGGGAGAGCTGGGGGTGTTCACCTGGAGAAGAGAAGGCTCCAGGGACAATTTAGAGCCCTTCCATTGCCTAAAGGCGCTCTAAGAGAGCTAAAGAGGGACTTTGGGCCTGGGGGGACAGGACAAGTGGGAATGGTTTCCCACTGCCAGAGGGCAGGGTTAGATGGGATATTGGGAAGGAATTCTTGGCTGTGAGGGTGGTGAGGCCCTGGTACAGGGTGCCCAGAGAAGCTGTGGCTGCCCCATCCCTGGAAGTGTCCAAGGTCAGGTTGGATGGGGCTTGGAGCAACCTGGGATAGTGGAAGGTGTCTCTGCTCATGGCAGAGGGTGGAACTGAATGGTCTTTAAAGTCATTCCCAAGCCCAAACAGTCTGAGATTCCATGATTCCATGAATAACACAACCCCATTAGCACCAGCAGCAGCTCCAGCTAATCAGGCCCTGCTGAAATACAGATTCCCCTAATTTAGTGTATGTGTGGTTTATTTTTGGTGGCCACATAGGTTATTCCAGCTGAAGCCCATCCTGCTCCACAGACTTGTGCCTACTGGGAAGAGCTGATGACCAACCAGTTCCCTGAACATGCCACTGTGGCCATCCTGTGTATCCCAGGCTCTCCCAGCAGTGGCTGCTGGCTGGCAGCTGGACAGCCTTGCTCCTAATTCCTTGTTTTAATTCATATTCTGGATGTCACGGTTAAGCTGAGCACTAAGAGAGGGTCATTGGATCCCACAAAGCAGCTCCAGACTTCCGTGGATTATTAATGATGTGATGTGTCCTAAATGCAGACAGCAGTTGCAGTTGCAACTGGCCATTGGAATCACTTTAAAATCCCTTAATGGAAATAATTGTGTGTCATGCAGTGAATGCATTCCGGGTCATCTTAACCCCAGGGCACAATTCTCCACAAGCTCCAGTATCCCAAATCTCTCATTGTATGGAGCTGCTGAACTCAGAGATATGTATGAGGGTACTTTGCTACATATCATTTTATATGCAAACAGTCACAAATTCTAAAGCTGCTTCCACAGAAAATTCTATTTCTCGTAATAAATATATTTGTTGACACAGAGGATTCATTCATTCATGCCAGTAGTTCTGTGAGCTCCAGCAAAACTAATGAAATGCAAAATATTCTCTTTAGTCTTTATTCTGACTTTTGGTGCAAAATGAGCAAATTCACACAAAGTAATATATAAACTGTCTGGGCTGTCTAATCTGAACCCTGTCTCTGAAGGGGAAGATGCTGCTGAAGGAGGCAGTAGCTGCAAGTTGGGTTTGTGTGACTTTGTCCTTTACATAAGGTCAACACAAAAATCAAGTATTGCATAAGGCAGCTACCAACAGCCTCATTCAATCTGCACAGCAAAATCCAATGGTTTAGAGAAGGAATTCCTCTGTGGGTACACTTACTGAAACACTATCATTTTCTTCCCCATATCCATTTGAAAGTGAAAAACCCAACATATTTCAGTAATGCTCTGCCCCAAAGGAAAGCTGGGCACAAGCAGTGATTAGGTTGCCATTATTCCTTCTTTGAGTCACCCGAAAGCTTGGGATGTGATTCCTTACCCAGGAAAGTGTTGGAAATGTACTCAGACACCTGGTTGCCGGAGCGGCTCATCTCGGAGAGGTGTGTCAGCTCCCGGTTCAGCATCCTCTTGAACTGGGAGGGGAAGAGCACAGACAAAGATGGCATTTTTCTGAATCCTTTCCCAAATCAATCCAGTGTTAGCGCAGGCGAGTCCACAAACAAGATGTTAAAAGCAAAATTCTGGGGATATTTGGAATGGAGTCAGAGGCATGGTTTGGTTTCATTTAGATACCGTTCAGCATCACCATGACTGGATATTTTTTTTCAGTTCACTAAACTACACAATTAATTTCCTCCAAAGATGCACATTAGTTGTTATTGTCACAAATGAGGAAATAACGTTTCAGGTAATTGCTCTGAAAGCTCAAATTCTTGTCTGGCTTAGAATTCCCCATCCTATAACCTTCTCCTGTTCTGGATTTTTAAAGTTTTCTCCATTTTGTATTATGCAAGGAAAAGACAATTGCATATCCAGAGGAGAAATATGCCATAAAACTGAAGATCTGCTCAGCTCATTACAGTTAAATGTAGGATTCAGACATTATTCCCCCACATATACATGCTATGATCCTCCTGATTTTATAATCAGACATTTTCATTGCTGCATCATTTTATCCTGCAACAGTGAATTCCCAAAGGGAATAAAAAATTCCATACATGTACTTTGCATGCACACTACACACATGTCGAGCTCTTGCCAAAATACACATAAATAACCATTTAAAATGCATTTTTTTCCTGATAGAGGTTTTATCCAAGCAACACAGCACAGAACAAATCAGCCATTAATAATCCTTCAGGAATTAAACCCACCTTAATATAACCCCAAGATACAGATAACAAATAGTTTGCTTCAGGCATTTTGGAAGACTCCTCACTACCGTCCACAAATCCTCCCAGAGAAATCGCCGGTCAGACGGGAGAGCTCCTTGGGAACACGGACACCCCCTTCCCCAGTCCAGGAAAAAAATCAGCGTTCAGCGAAGCCAGAGATCCCCCAAAGCCCGGCAGCTGCTAATCCCAGACAAAGCCAAGCCTGGCATCGCATCCTTGCCGAGCCTGCCCGTGGGTGGATATGCTCGCAGGAGAGAGGAATGAAATCAGGGATTGCACAAAGGAGCGAGGACTGATCCGAGCGGATTGAGCCGGATGGCTGGAAGCACTGGGGAATTGGGAATCGTCCCGGTTGCTCACTTGGCTGAAGGGGGTCCCCTCTCCACATTAGGCTCGCTCAGCTGAACACCACGCCAGAAAAATGATGCTGCTTTCGGAGGGGCTGCCAGCTTTAGTAACAGCCATCTTTTTAAGGGAGATTAAAATGGAGGAAGCTCGGGGAATATTTAAATAAGGCAAAAGTAGGTAGCAATCTCTTCTCCATTCCTGCTTTGTTTAATCCTCATCCTTACAGAGATTGTGATTTTCAAAGCAGGCATTCCTATATGGATTTTTAAAAGCATCATTTTCACATTTTCATTGGGATCATTTTTTTTCTCCTATGTGGTAAAGGGCAAATGTAGCAACATGTACCCTGACAAACTGGAAATATCTTCCAGGTAAGAGGTATAAACTAATAATAACCTTAAATCTGTAACAAATGCAATTCATAAATTCTTCCTCACAAGAATGTGTTCTTGTAAGTGTCCCTGCCCACGGGGGAGATAAGCTTTAAGTCTCCTCCTTCCCAAACCATTCTGTGATTCATGATCTTAATTTCAAGATTTAACGATTTCTACAATTTTCATTTCAAACTGAAAATCAATCCCTTTATTAGGAAGCTGGAGCTGTCCTTTTAGCATGGAATCAAAAGAAAAGCCCATTGTGCTGTGTGTGTGACACAGCCCCCAGCACGGGATCACTGGGATGTGCAGCTCTCCCGCTGTTCCAGGATGTCCTTGGTGATTGCTGCCTGTAACACCCTGCACAACAGTGCCCAGGATTCCCAAAATAAAAGGGTCATCTTTGCTCTGAGATCTTTTCCTTTCTCTAGCCACCTTCACTGTTACCAGCCTGGCGTTGCAGGATGGCACGAGGCTTCCTCACGTGCTGTGGGACATGTGGGGCATGGGGGCAGCCTGTCCCCCTGGTCCCTGCTCCCTACTTGCCCAGGCTGGACAAGACATGGCTCCAGAACATCCAGATGGAACATCCAGAACATCCAGATGGGACTCCAGCTCAGCCTTCAGCTACAAGAAGCACATGCAGCAAAGGAAGCTGCGACCCAGAGGTGGGAAGCTGATGGTACCTCCCTTTTACCCTGTGGCTGTCTGTGCAAACAAAAGATGGGGTGCTACCTGCTGGGGACACTGCTACCACCATCTCTGCTCTGTCCTCTCAGGAAATTTTCCCTATTTTCCCATTAGGAAAAAATTCTTCCCTGTGAGGGTGGGGAGGCCCTGGCACAAGTTGTCCAGAGAAGCTGTGTCCAAGCCAGGTTGGATGGGGCTTGGAGCAACCTGGTCTAGTGGAAGGTGTCCCTGACCACACCAAGGGGGTTGGAACTGGATGATCTTCAAGGTCGCCTTCCAACCCAAACCATTCTGTGCTTCCATGATTCTCTTGCAGCATTCTCTGCCTTGCCCTGCCAGTGTCATAGAATCATGGAATGATTTGGATTGGGAGGGACATTAAAGCTCGTCTCATTCCACCACCTGCCATGGGCAGGGACACCTTCCACTAGCCCAGGTTGCTCCAAGCCCTGTCCAACCCGGCCTTGGACACTTCCGGGGATGGGGCAGCCACAGTTTCTCTGGGCAACCTGTGCCAAGGGCCTCACCACCCTCATAGCCAAGAATTCCTTCCCAATCTCTAATCCAAACCTACTCTCAACGTCCCACAGTGAGGCCTCACTTTCCAGGTTACTCAAACAGCTTAAATACTTTCTCGTGTGATACAGGAAGGAACAGGATGTAAAGGTGGATATCTCAGGGGATATGGGTAGCAGGAAGATGTGAAGGATGCTGGTTGCCCAGGAAGACATTCCACAACACTGGGCCATGGACTTTAGCTCACAGGGTCTCCTCTACACTCCATGACAACCAAGAGGGACAAAAGCCTTTTTGAAACTCCCAAGAGGAGCCTTCGTGCTGGAGCATGATGAAGCAGCAAGGCAGCAAGGATGAAAACCAAGGCAGAGAAAGACCGTGGGAGGGGAGGAGAGCTCTGACCCGATCACTCCTCACAGTGACGTATTTTCACTGGTCACAAGCACCAGCCAGTGACACATGAGCACTCCCACAGCCTGACAGCCAAGCATGTGCTGAAAACTCTCTGGGATCGAGGCCTTAATCTTTACAAGGAAAACACCATCATCAGATGATCACACAAATGACTTTTAAGCGTGGCTGAATCAGTTGGGTTTTCTATACAATCGCCCCTTTCAGTTAAACGATCCCAAGTGATGGACAAACATCTGATAAAAATGCCTTTACATCACAACTGGCTCCATAAAGCACAAAGGGCAGCTGCTCCCTTTTCACCGCAGCACAGAGCAATTAAATGGTCTGTACAAGGTCACCCAAGCCATCTGCAGCAGAGATGAGGACAGATAAACAACCTCAGGATCCTCATATCCAATCTGTAACAGGGAATCTGTCCCCCACAGCTCCTCCAACAGCCTTAATCTTCTTCACTTTTCCAGACTTTTAATCAGCAACCTTTTATAAACACAGGCAACAGAATCACAGCACTGATAGAAGGACTATCAGGGCCAAACCCAGCTGAGACACCCACGGAGCTGTGGGAATCCCCACAGGATTTGCAAAGTGTAATATGATTTGCCATCTGAATGATGCTGGCACCTAAGCAAGATTTACTTAATAACATGATGCCCTTTCAAAAACATACAGTCCAGCATGGACCAAGGTATGCTGGCTGTCTTCACTGCTCATGGGGTGTATTTGGGATTTTTCCTGAGCTACCCTTAATGTCAGGATGCCCTGGGAAGAGCTCTGCCACTTGCCTGCAGGGAGCAAGCAGGTTGCTGCCTCTGCAGGGATCAATGGTTGATGTCATGAGCAAACCTCTGTAACAATCAGGTTCTTAAATCGATGCAACAGCAAAGGGTAAAACAAACAGATTGCAGGTAGTGACGAGAAAATGCTAACTGCTCCATGCCAGGCAAACACAGGGATGGGGCTTCAGAGAGCTCCTGCTCTCCCCTCATAATTATGGTGATGCCCATCATCAACACGGGCAATTACGGTAATGCCCATCAGGAGCACGTGGACCTGTGCTGTAATTTTCATTATTAATAATCACCTCAATGCCTTTTCCAAAGGAATTTAGCACTGATAGCCTTGCTGCACTGATGGGAACTGAGGCACGGGCATGCACAAGGGTGGACACAGGAGGGAATGACTCAAGGGCATTTCCCTTAAAAAGAATTAAAATCAGGAAAAGGGCTCAGTGCTCCCTTCCCTCTACACCAAACTCTGACCACAGGACCATGCAATTAACACAATCAGCTGATGAAAAGAGTGCAGATAATGGAAATAAGATGAAGCTCAACTGCAATTTTCCATATCCAAAGGCACATGGCAGTACAGCTGACTTCCCCAGCAAGTCACCACACTCTGGAACCATCTGGAGGGTTGTGTGAGAAACAGCCACGGCATTGCGTGGAGCTTTCCTGTTTTGCATGCTCTGAAGTAACTGCAGAAGTCATCTGCACCAAATTAAGTCTACCAGAATTGAATCATTCTTTGATTACCAGCAGTGACCCTATCCCATGCATCCTCTGGTTGAGGGAATCACAGTTTCTTTCCAGCTTTCCAGTCGTGTGTGCGGGCGGTAATTTCCTTGATTACCATTGGGAAAGTTCACTCACAGTTCCCCTCCTGCCTGCCCACAGCAAACCCTCACTGCTTAGGATTTTTCTCCACCAGAAGTTGCAACATTTGCTTTTACTCCTTCACTGCAGTGTGGGGCAGAAGAAGAAACTTTGGCCTAATTTAAGATAGAATTTGCCAGATGTAGCAGCCCAACTGCATTGGGAAGTCTCTGGGGCCACTGTGTGTGATACAGGGTGACCTTACTGTGGCCTTCCAGTGCCTAATGTGGCTCCAAGAGAAATGGAGAAGGACTTTGGACAACGGCCTGGAGGGACAGGACAGGGGAGGATGGCTTCCCACTGCCAGAGGGCAGAGTTAGATGGGACACTGGGAAGGAATTGTTGACTGTGTGGGTGGTGAGGCCCTGGCACAGGGTGTCCAGAGAAGCTGTGGCTGCCCTTTCCCTGGAAGTATCCAAGGCCAGGTTGGACAGGGCTTGGAGCAACCTGGGATAGTGGAAGGTGACCCTGCCTATGGCAGGGGATGGAACAGGGTGAGCTTTAAGGTCCCTTCCAACCCCAACCATTCCATGATTCTATGGTATGACTCAGATGGGAATGGAGAAATGTCCCCGGTGTTTCAGTATGGAAATTCCCATCCTTCTGGCTCTTTATGGAAGGAACAACTCTATTCTCTCTTAGGGAAAGCCATGAAGAAGGACACACAGTTCTTCGCCTTTTCAGTCCCACACTGGCTCCAGTGATAAATCCTGCTGTTATTCCTGTTCCTATTCCCCTTTGGAGTACAGCAGCAGAGGTGTTCCTGGTGCATCACAGGCAGAATAAAGACAGGAGGATGTATCTGCTGCTGATGTAAATCCTTTGAAGTCAATTTATACCAGCTGGGGTTCCCTGAGGCCAAGAGTCCTTATGCAAAGAGGCTGCTTAAAAAAGTTTTAGTCATTTGCAGGAGCTGAGGGCAATTCCAAGATAAAAGAGATGCTCAGATGCTGTGGGGTTCCGTCCTGGAGTACCTATGGAGAGAGGGGTCCCACCCCACACTTTGATGGAGGAATCTCAGTGCAGATCTCCAGTGTGTTAAAGTGTTTATAAACTCTCTTCCCGGCGACCCACCCTTCTGACGCAAATGTTACATCCCTCGCTCCTCCACCGCTCCTAGAAATCCCCAGAACAAAAGGATTTGTGGTACAAGGGTTACTTTCGCCTTTGATTCCACGCAGAGGCAGCTGGGCTGAATCCTCCTCACTTAATTACCCGGGTAAATTACTGCAGGTCCAGAGGCGCAATTAAACTTTGGTGCAACTCCATTTAACAGCTCTTCTCCTGGGAATAGCTGGATGCCCAGCTCTGGGAGCTGGGAAGAGCTGACGCTCACCTGCCCGTGTGACGGAGCGGGAACGAGAGTCCCGTCGGAAATTATTTACACACAGGAGGGAAATTACTCATCCGTGTGTACGGCAACCAGGTCAGACAGCCAGTGTGTAACACTTCTGTCTGGACCTCCGGGTGCTCAGAAGGGATGGATGGGACACTCTACTGCAGATTTTAAAAAAATACGGCATTAATATCATCCCTGTGCCTGAGAAGCTTGAAGCTTGTCATACCCAGCCCTCTCGTCCTGACAGACCTTATTCCTGTATTGCGCAGAGACCGAACCCTTAAGCAGACCAAACTCCTGGATTTTGGAAGTATAGAGCACTTCTTTTGTTGCTTCTTGGCAAGTTTGCAAGTCAAGAATTAAAATTCTTTAATTTGTAGGAGCAGTAACCCTGCTTATCTGTGTTTTCCTGCTCTTACATCACTTACAGAAAGGACCGTGTCAAACAAATTTGCAGCAGTCCTTGTTACTTCATAATTCCTATTGATTTTCCTTTCTAGGCACTCACATGGAGGGTAATAGGAAGGTGTATTTAAATGCTTAAATAAAAAACCCGAGCCTGTTTCACCCTAATCAGCACTAAAGGAAAGAGTTTTCAGCAGTGCCTGAAGAAAAGTGGAATGGTTGCAGTCAACTATCAGTCATTAAAAAAATCATATGTTTTTGCAACTCTTTCTAGTTGTTTCCTAAAACAATATCATGTTTAATGCGCTAGAAACTATTTTTAATGAGATACAAAGTACTATTTGTTTTTTGGGGTTTTTTTGTTTTCCCTTCAGCTTATTTTTTAAACCAAAAAGTAAACACACGGTTATGAAATCTCCAATTTCACATCAAAGCAGAGTTGATTTATATATATGTTCAAAGGAAGACTTTAAAGGAGCAACATCATGACCAACTTGTTGGCCTGATGTTATTAGAATAATTTAAAAATCCACAATGTAAATGTTGATAAATAAATAGCATGTTGCCATAAATCAGCATGTGGCTGCTCATGAAAGCAATAACATATATCTGATGTAGACAGAACAATATTCAGATTTTACCTGTGAAGTTTAGCATTTCTGAGAGCAGCAGAACCTCCCCTGGGTGGGACGGATTTACGCAACACGGGGCTTAAAAAAGTGATGAATTGGAACCTGAAGCGGAGTGTGCCTTTCCAGCTCATTTCCAGCCAAATGAGACTTGAAATATGCAAATTGCATTCAAATGCCGGAAAGGAAAAACTCCCTATAGGATCCTGCCCAAGGAAAGCACTGTGGATTAGCGCTGCTCCGAAACCATACTGAATTTCTTCATTTCAAAGCAGGCTCGGGGCATGTTACTCACTTGCTGGGAACGGGTAAGGCAGAGGAAAAACCCCTCCACCCGCTGCGGGGGAATGGGTAAGGTCATGGAGAAACCACCCTGTTTGCTTTCCTGAAAATGAATGTGTCATGTGTTTATAAGGTGTGCCTGCCTGGGTTTGTGTTGGCAGAGGGAGAAATGCCTGCAGGGCCAAATCTGCTTGCCGCCTCCTCCGGCGGGCAGTCCCGCAGCAGCTCCGGCCCAGGAATGCCAGCCTCGGTGTATCCAACACCATGGATGCACCTGGGATACAACAGACCTTGGCTTAGGTTTACATTTGGGATCCAACAGACCCTGGGTTAGATTTACGTTTGGATCAATATGAAATACCAGGACCGGGAGAGTTTAAGATTTCACAGAATCCGAGAATGGTTTGGATTGGCAGGGGACCTCGAAGAACATCTCATTCCAGCCCCCTGCCATGGGTAGGGACACCTTCCACTAGACCAGCTTGCTCCGAGCCCCATCCAACACTTATTTCTCCCTGTGTGATGTGACAAAGCACACATTGTGTGTCTCCTTGGGTGGAAAAAAACACGTCAGTGGGGTTTGGTCCAGCCTGAAGCTTGAACTGAAGCTTTGGGTTTCTTTGGAAGAAGCTTGTGTTGATTTCTGTGTCATCCAAAATGCTCTTCCTACATGAAGACTAGGTCTTTTCTAGCCAATTAATACAGACTTAATTAACATATGGAGTCTACATCTCATCTTACTGAATTTTCTATGGATTTCCTCCCCATTAATACCAAACTACACAGGGCAAGAACCACTCAGAAGCTCACAGCTCTGCAGTGGGGTGAGTGTTCATGCCAGTTTCTCATCCCAGCACTGCCTTTCTTTTTCACTCAAATAAGAGGTGAGAAAATAAAAGCAGAAACAACCAAAAACACTCGTTCTGCAAGATCATTTTTAGAGTTTTACCAGGTAGAAAAATGTTTGTCGTGTTAACTGCAAAAGGAGAATCGGGAAGGAGAAGTGATGAGAACCAGCCTGTGCTGAAGGCGAGGAAGCACCAGCAAAATTAAAACCTACAGCAGCCTGTTTGTTGACATAAAGTTGATTAAAGAAAGACCTGATGCAGCTGACAACATCTGTGGCCTGGAGAGCAGATAGTGCTGCAGGAGGCTGCAGATCTCAGACCAAAATCTTGTGTCAGTCACACCCATGCAAACCACACTGCTGAGGCCTTGAGTGCCAGAGGAAGCCAAAGGACTACGTAAGGAGAGCCCACAAACCACCCAGCCACTTGCAGGGAGCAGGCAGAGCCATCCCTACTCCTCTGTGGAACCAGGAGATGCTGGACATTTGGATTAAATAACCTGGATTATAGTCTCGATCTTCAGAAAAAAAAACCAAACCAAACCAAACAAACAACAAACAACTGAGAGGGAAAAGCATTTGTCATTTAACAAGAGAGCAATGCAATTAAACACAGGATTTTGTTAATCGTATGAAGCAGCAATTTAATTTAAATTTGAATCAAGCTCTGCAGTCATCATTTAGGCAAATCCAGCTGGGGTTTTACCTGAGCAGGAGAACAGGCTCTGGAAAATTCAAATAACTTTGTGCCCTGAGATGACTTTTCGAAAATGCCCATGATGAAAAAAATCTCTGGCAACTTTTAACTGACAGAAATCTGTTTGCTTCAGAAAACACAGGACAAAAGAGTGAGTCCTGGGAAGAAGTCACTGTAAGTCCTGGGAAGAAGTCAGTTTAAGTCCTGGCAAGAAGTCAGGATAGCTCTACAATACAGTATCCCCCCCTAAATGTGGTAGTTGGTCCTGCCAAAATGAAAATGAGCCTAATCCAAGCATCAAAACCATACAGAAGGCACTAATTAATGTAAATACATTTAAATGAAAAATCCTTCTCACATAGAGATAGGCAAATGCTCTGCAGAATCATTTTTCTGTGCTAAACCAGCACATCATTAGCTGTGCTAAACCAGCAGCAAGGTGAGGCACTTCTGGGCACTTCTGAGCAAAGGCTTTAATCGGAGGAATCTCTCCCTCTAAAGAGCTCTGATGGTGAGTCTTCAACCCAATACAACTCCACAACATGTCCTGCCTTTGATAACACACCATCTTTCAATTAGGTTTCACTCAGTGCCAATATTTTGACCCCCAGCTGCCCCACTGAATGCAGTTACTCTGCAACTGGGTGAAAAATTAGGAGTTGGAGTCAGATTATGGAAACTGGCCTGGTCCACATCAGGATGGGAAGTGGGACTGCTCCAAGTATTAAAGCCTGCTTTGAAACCCTTCATAGCTCACCTTCATTTGAAGTGATGCTTCTCCTCTGGGATGTCACACGTCTCCAGTATCCTTGCTTCACTGCAGAGAGGTCCCTGCTCTGAACAGTTACTCATTCTCTAGTCCTGCCCTCAGATCATGATTCATTTAGAACCTGCCTTTGAGCTATTATTTATTTAAGCCCCACCCTAATATGTTATAACGTAAAAGTCTGAGAATGCAGAACTCTTAAAATCTATCACATCCTAGTAAAAGCAGGATTGTTTAAAAGGACATGCCAGAAGGTCCTGGGCACCATTGTGTCCCGAAGGATGGATGACAGCTCCCCAAAAAGGCTCCTGAGAAGAGGGATTTGAACCAAATTTCTACCCTCGAAGTCTTCATCTCTGCATCAGCAGCACATATGGTGAAACGCCATGGGATCTCCCTCAGATGGGCTTTTCCCACACATTTACCACATCAGCCCCAGAGGATGAGAAAGCATCCACCGCTCAGAGTCACTTTGCTCTAGGAGGGTATCTGAAACGGTGGCACTGACTCCTAATCCTGTACCCACACTTCCCACAGCCAATGCTGCAGATTTCCAGTATTTCATTTTTTAAATATTTGAATCGGTTTAACTAAGATATCTGGGCACTGACAGCCCAGAGGGCTGGCAAGAGCAAAATATTAGATTGTTAAATACATATGGCCCCAACTATCCCCACCCCACTTTTATGGCGTATTTCATAGAATCATAGAATATGCTGAGTTGGAAGGGACCCATCAGGATCATCGAGTCCAACTCCTGATTTTTATGCACCTATAAGCTAACTGGTACAATCAGAATGATACATTTTAGAGGCCAAAGAGCAAAGAAGGAAGAATATGATGGATACAGAGACAGCTACCCTAGAACTCCACATATCATGATGATGAGAACTGATACAGAGGAGCTGACTCGGACCAAGCTCTTTAAATCCTGAGCATCCATGGAGAGCTTTGAGGGGTTTCACAGTCTGGGTCAGAGCCAGTTCCCTCCTCACCCAGCAGCCTTCTCTGGAACCTCCTGTTCCTCACTCCTGAGTGTCTCTGTGACAAACCCTGGCTCCTGCATCACTGTAGAAACGCAGTGCCCTGTCCTCTAGGACAAGGACATCCTCACCGCGAATGAAAGCCCATCAACCAGTACAAAGATGGAGATGACATTCCCATTCTCAGCCCTTATGAGCTCCTACCTCCTGGAGCATCCCGCTGGTGTGGTGTCCCGCTCCGCCGCCCGCAGCTGGACGTGAACGAAACAGTTAACGGAGCGCCGACGTCAAACCGGCACGACGTGCGCGGGGCTCTGCGGGGACCGGCTCTGCGGGACCGCGGGGAGCAGTGCCAGGGGCTGCTCCGGGAGCACAGCTCTCCCAGCCTTCCAGCCCCCGCTTCCGTACCGCGAGGGTCCCCGGGCGAGGGGAATACCGGCGTGTGGCCGGGGAACCGCGTGCGGAGCTCAGTGATTCATCCCGGCTTGTAAAAACAGGAGACGTGGAAGTCTCTTTGTTTCGCCGGCTGCTGCACCAGCGAACAGACCTCTCTTTGTGCGGCGCTCGGCTATTTTAAAGCTTATTAAACAAAGGAAGTTACAGCGAAAAGCAAGGGAAAGACTAAACAGCTCGGCACCACTTAAGGGAAACATCACGTAGGAAGGGGACGATATTGGGGGCTGACAGACTGGCAGCAGGGAGGAGGACGAGCGGGGACGATGTGCAGCGCAGCACATACACGGCTGGCACTTGGCCCCGCGCCGCCCTCGACCTCCACCGCGGACCTCAGCAGTTTACATTAGCGTCCAGATGTTTACTTAGCCACTCTCTCCTGAAAGCGAGGTGCGGCCTTGCTCCTCTTTTTTGACCGAAATGCCCTTTGAAACACAAGCAAAACGAAATCAGTTCTGTTTATCTTAGTGGCTTCTGGCTCACGAACTACCAAGATACAAGCGCGCAGCCCCGTCGTGCCGCTGCCCCGAGCTGCTGGCTGGACACGGCCCTCGGTGGCAAGATTTGAGCTGTGCTATCCAACACTTGAGAGTAACAGAGATGTCTTCAAAGACGAAGTAAGAGAATTTAAGGATTTACTCTGCAGTGGGTGTAGTTGCACGGACAGTGCAGGCAGGGAAGGGTCCCCCAGCGAACAGCCTGGGAAGAGAAATGGGTTTTCAAAGTCGGAGAGCACACAGCAGGAACTCTCATTACACCACCTCTGTCCACTTAAACTGTGAATATTCCCACAGACCGCAAATGACATTATCTGGATTTGATGGACTGCAGAAAGCTCTAAATGAGACTGGTCTAATTTAAGGAGACGGAAAGGTGCTGCTCAGCACCATTTGGGTGTATCCTGCACGGACAGGGAGGTAGCTCCTGAGAAACAATACATTTACTCCATCCTTCAATTTTATCACATTACGGCTCCATAAAAACTTGGAGCTGGCAAGACCAGCACTTCATCTGGGAAAGACTTGTTTCTTCTTATGAATCAGGGGATGCACTGAGCATGTCCTCCCCCAGATCCCAAATACTATATTAGGGAACAGAGCTGAGTGGATCCTGCACTTCTGTCTGCAGACAAGCAAGGCTGGGGGCAGCTGCCCAATGCCAAACACAACGTTACAGGGTGTCCACCAAGAGAGAAAATACCCCCTTCCTCATCATCAGGATCTTGAGTCACAAACCCTTCTGAGACACAGCAGTTGCCTGAGCTGGGAGCTGGACAGGGTGATAAATGCAGGAATAAAAGAATATATGTTACAATAACGTAAATAAGTGTGGCCTGCTTCCTCAGGCAGCATTGAGTGCCTGCAGAGCTTCTTATAGGTAATTTTGTTTCATTGCAAAGCTGCAGGGCCACATCAGCTCACAGCAAAAGATCAGTATAAAGTTAGGAAAATAAATTCCCTTCATGTCAGTTGCAACCAGGTAATTTTGCAGGTAATTCTTTTTTTCTCTACTTTAGAAAGATAAGGGCACTGTGCACGGTCAGTCCTGCAGCTGGAGCCGCGAGGGCTTGGGCTGGTTTGCAGATTAAGCACTGCTCTGGTAATGCGTCAGGACTCAGGAACACTGACAGCACTCCGGGGCACAGAGTTCCCTCTTTGCCAGCTTTCTGTCGGATCTCAGCTCGTGGGACTGCAGGTCCCGCTGTGCAAGCGGCAGTGCTCCCTCTGCTCGCACTGATGTCAGCGCAATCGGCTCGTTAGCTCACTGGAAGATTGGCTGCTCATTTCCTCACTCCTCCTGTCATTAACTCAATGCTTAAAAAAGTATACGCACATGTTTTAACCGCTGCTTTCCAAAACCCATCAGCTCAGAGCCAGGATGCCGTCCTGCATGGCGCTTCCCCCCAGCCACCGATTCCTTTCTGGTGCAGGGCTTCTGAGAATCACCCTGCGAACACGTATGCCGAGATCCTCCCTCTCTCTCTGCTGTTGTTGCAACTCTGGATTTTCTAAACTACGTCTGTCAGGAAGGAGACAGGAAATTCGAGTCACACTTGCAACAGCTGTGCCATGCCTACTATCAGTCTCAAATGACGTAGTTTGGCTTGGGTGGCGCGGGGCCAGGAACTGGCGAGAGCGGAGGTCAGGAAGATAGGTCACTGTTTATACTGCTCCTGCACTTGGGAGCATGCCGAGGCTATTTGCTTTCTTCCTATCTATACTGTTTCTCCTTCCGTTTTTCTTTAATAATGTGGAGCCCAAGCATCCTGTTTTCAAAACATCTGACTGTTTTGCTATTTACCGGTGACAAACTGAAATGCCTTTGAGTGAAGCTGGCAGTGGAACGGGATCCTTGGCGCAGGGAAAGACCTGCCCCATGAAGGATGGTTGCAGCCTCCTCATGAAGATGCAGGTTTCCAACCTCGCACTGTCAGAGTGTCAGACTGCAGAGTCTGCCACCCAACCCTGAAAACCACAAACCCCCTAAATTATGAGGGATTGAAACGAGATGATCTTTAAGGTCCCTTCCAACCCAAACCATGCCATGAATTGCATCAATATTTACTGCTGCTGAGGAAAGGGAAGCGAGGTGTGAGGCCATTTTATGCTTCTCTTTCACAGATGAAAACTGTGAAACTGGAAGTTGACCAAAAAGCGTAAATGTTTCAGAAACAGGTTATGAAAGAACAAAGTTTCAGGAACCTTTCTCTTGACCCAGCTGTAAGCCATCTGCACACCGAGAGACCACAACTTTTAATTGCTACATAAGCAATTTAGTTAAGTCTTTCACCTTCACGAGTCCAGATTTGTCACTCAGCAAAAATAAGTAACCTCAAACCGAAGGACATCAGTGTCCATATTGGAGGTGCAGCCTAAAGCCTTCTCAACTTTCATCCAGCCTTCCTTCAACACAAACTCAAACAAGAAAATAATATTCCTTTCTCGAGAGCTCGACCTATAAAACTTTTACTGCTTCCTTTGACTCTGCACATCGTGGTAATCACTACCAGAGGAGGAAGCTAAAACAACACAGGATTTATTTGTTCAACTTTTTCCCAAAAACTCAGTTTAAGATTCAGCATTTCTGATTTCAGTAATTTTCAACTAAGAAAAAAAATAATAATAACATGGGGTTCGTGCAAAACTGCACGTTTAAAAGCACAGCAACCGGGCAAAGATGTGGATGCGGCGGGCATAGCCCTCATCCTGCATTCCGCAGCTAGAGTGGGGGCTGGGAATGTGGGACGGGGACCGCTCCAGCGGATAACGCGGGGCTGGAACAGCTGTCTTGGATCTTTGGAAGAGGCAGGCACAGGGCTGGGAGCTGCCAGCCCGTCCCGGGGGTGTGCCGGCTCTGCTGGCATCCCCGAGCAGCGGCGGGAAGGCGGCCGGGCCCCGGGGCAGGGAGAGCAGCCTGCCCGCAGCGGCTGCCCCGCGAGGGACGGGCGGGCTCGGGGAGATGCGGGAGCGAAGCTGGGCTGATGCGGGGGAGGCCCGGATCCAGCGGAGAGAGGGGCTGGAACATCAGCTCCCAGAAGTTGCACACAGGCGCTTAGACCTTGCGTTTTGTTTTTCTCCCTTTCTGCTGCTTCTCAGGATACTCCGGGACTTTGCTCTCCTCCTGACTGTAAACAAACTTTAGCACTTTATTCCTAGCAAAAAACCTCACAACTCCCCTTTCGCTCACATTGGAAACCCCGAAGGAGCTGCTGCCCTCGGAGATCATTCCCTGTGCACCATCCTTGCCTTCGCACCCTCAACATGTGCTGCCAAGTGATGCCGACCCACACCAGCGCATTAAAAACCAAATTAAAACGCTACCGAAAGCCAAGACAGCCATAAAATACCGGACCACAATGTTTACAGTTCGCCGTTATTACGAACAGACAACAATGAAGTTAATTGACTTCTGGAGTTGATAAATGCGTTTGCACAGTGTTTCTGGTCATGCCGGCTCCAAGGGACCGGCGATAACTGAAACCTCTTTAATTCTCAGAAATGAGCCCGCGACAGCGATCACTCTGCTCTCTGCACACCATCCCGTACGGTTCTCCCCACGCCACCCCGGACCGCTCTCTCCGCGCCGCCCGCCACGAGTTTTTCCTGGCCGTGCCTCCGTGCACCCCCTTTCCCGACACTAACTTGGAGTTGCTATCCTGGACAGACGCGCAGACTGGTCGGGCATCAGGCTGCCGTGCCCCGCGCCGCTCCGCATCCCCGTCCTGTACGCCCATCCCGCACTGCTGCCCCGCGCCGCTCCGCATCCCCGTCCCGCACCCCCACTCCACATCGCCGTCCAGCATGTGGGCTCACCTTGTTGGATGCCATCTCGCTGACAGAGCGGTAGGTCTGGATGGTCTCCAGCTGATCGAGGCACCAGTCGAGCTCCTCCAGCGTCTCCATGGCCAGCTTCTGGTAGGGCTCCTCTGCGAAGAGGCACACGGACATGTACTCGGGTTGGCGCTGCGGCCGCCTGTCCATGGCGGGGCCGCCCGAGCCGCCGCCAGCGCCGCCGGAGGTGCCGCTCCGCTCCCTCATCACGCGGCCGCCGCTGCGCTGCCCCGGCCGCCGGCAGCGAGTCC